>JAJLWZ010000001.1:0-530497 GCA_030571035.1 Yamadazyma buinensis | reverse complement strand
TGGAGTACGATATTGAAACTCTCATGCATCAGTAATTTTTCTTCTCACGGTGCGATATTGCACCAGTTGGACCTGCGAAATTGGAACCAACTGGGGTGCGAAATTATTACCATCAACAAACGTTATTCATTTGCAACATATTACGATATTATATTCATTAGAAAGCGAAACTCAAAGTAAGAGACAAACGATATCATTTAGGGAATCTTACGATATTGAAATTATAGAGTTTGTGATATTGAAATTTTTATTTTGCGTCATTAAATACTATCAACTGGCGAAATTCATTTGTTAGAGGATCCGTAATTTAAAGGTTTCTGTTGGCGACATTCAATTTATGGAGGGACGTTATTAATCCTGGAAACACTGTACACTCCAGGGCAAAAAAAACACAAAAAAAAAAAAAACTTTGGGAATTGGGCAACCTTAACGTGACGGTATGATTCCAAATGCAGTAATAATTTTAATGGCTTTAAAATTCTCCCCCAGTTACAGAAAGGATTACCCCGAACTAATGAAAAAAAAATACACTAACAATTATAAAAGAATGTTGAAGAATTGAGAAATTGATTACACAGAAGAAATTTTTCCAAAAAAGGGGCTTCCCCACCAGGACTCGAACCTGGAATCTTGTGGTTCCTGCTACATTCAAATTTCGTAGCCACACGCCTTAACCATTGGGCCATGAGGAACGAAGCCTTGCAAGAAAATATTAGCCAAAGAACACATGCGACAATTCGAGCGCATTTTCGGGGATTATATGAAGGTTTACACCGTTTTTAAAGGTACCATGAGAAAACGAGAAGTTTGAAGATTCGAATAAAAATATTAGATATATGAAAAGTGGTAGTCTATAGGTTACTGTATAGACTTCCAAAATGCATCATCTCATCTTCTTATAACGCGAATTTAAATGAGGTTTGTAATTTTTTATAACTTGTTACTTATCAAATCAAACATAAAAGAAAAAAAAAATTATGGCATCTTCAGTGTCAAGTTTTGGTTCAAATTCATCACGACCTAAAACACATTTCTGCGATTTTGAAGGTTGCGATAAGGCATATAGTAAACCATCCCTATTAGAACAACATAAAAGATCACATACAGGTGAAAGACCATTTAAATGTAATTATGAAAATTGTGATAAAAGTTTTTTAAGGAAATCACACTTACAAGCTCATGAAATTTCACATCTGACTCAAGATTCAAAACCTTTTACTTGTTCTATTTGTGGTAAAGGTGTTAATACTTCACAGCATTTAAAAAGACATGAAATAACTCATCAAAAATCATTTAAATGTAATCATGAAGGTTGTAATGAAGCATTTTATAAGCATCAAACTTTAAGGCATCATATTATTTCAGTTCATGAAAAGTCATTGACTTGTACTAAATGCAATAAAGATTTTTCAAGACCTTATAGACTTGCTCAACATAATTTAAAGTATCATAGTGAAACTCCAACTTATCAATGTGAACATAAAGGATGTTTTAAGAATTTTAAAACTTGGTCAGCTTTACAATTACATGTAAAAAACGATCATCCTAAAATTAGATGTAATGTATGTGGTAAAGGGTGTGTTGGTACATCAGGGTTAATGTCTCATATGATAACACATGATGAAACCAAGAAAGTTAAATTATGGAATTGTAATTATTGTAATGGTAATTTTGTTAAGAAAGTAGAATTAATTAACCATTATAATGAATTCCACGATGGAAATATTCCAGATGATTTACTTAAACCTCAAGAAAGAGAAATGATTGAAAAATTATTAAATACAAAAGAATCTACAAGTTTATACTTGTTTAATGGAGATAATAAAAATCATGGATCAGATTCAGATTCAGATTTGGATTCAGATGATGATTTAGAAGAAGATGTTAAATCAAATTCAACAATGCAATCGATGAAATCGCTTCAATCAGCTTTAGATAATGGGAAATCAATTCTTGATATTTTGCTGCAATCAAGTAAGAATATTCATTGCCCTAAATCTAAGTGTGATAGAGTTTTCACTAGAGATTATGATCTTAAAAGACATTTGAAATGGCATGAGAAGAATCTCAAAAGAGTTCTGGATTATTTAGCTTCTTTAGAAGATCCAATCACAAATGATAATGATAACGATAATGATAACGATAATAAAAATGTTAACGAAATTAAAGAAAACCACCATGACGTTAACGATAATGAAGAATTAGAGATAAATCAATTAATAGACAAAGAATTACATTCTTTTAAATCTGTATATTAAAATAATTAAAATGTAATATATATATTTTTAAAAATACTTTTTAGGATTAATGCCTTTGACGCTTATAATCACTGTTTGGATCTGCTGGATTATACTTCCTCTTATTTCTAACAGGTAATCCATTCGGTGGTACAGGTGGTGGCGGTGGGATCCCTCTACTATTATTGAACCCACTTTGATTAGAATTAGATGATCTACCATTATGGTTGTGACTTGATCTATCATACCCTGGACCTCTAGGACGATTATTTAAACCAGCTCTGTTGTCAAAAGTTGGACGAGAACTTGGAGGACCAGAAGGACCCCTAGGTGCAGGGGCACTTGAATCATTAGAACCACGTTGTGAGCCAAATGGTGGACGTGAGTTTGAAGTACTTGGAGTATTCAGTGATCCATATCTATTACCAGGACCTGTTGGACCAGAAGATTGTACATAACCCCTACCAGACTCTCTTCCATAGAATCCTTCCCTAATTGGTGGCCTACGTGTATTTTTACCACTATGTGAAGTTGACATTTGTGGAGCTAATGATCTATTTTGTCTGATTGAACTTCTTTGCAGTTTTGGACTTGAAGGTAAGTTAGGTGCACGAGAAGGATGTACGGCAGCCTTAGCTTGATTTGATCTAGCTTCTTCTGGAGTGACCACACTATCTTCAAAATCATTTGCCGAGACAGGTCTTGTAGGTCCAAGGGTATCAATTTCATTTTCTAGTTCATTCTCAGCTTCATTTTCAGTTTCAGTTTCAATTTCGATTTTATTTACATCAACTTTATAATTTGGTTCTTCTGATTCAGCTCTTTCTTCAGTTTCTATATAATCACTTAAGACTTCTGGAGTTTCCTCCCTTGATTTAGGAGAATCTTCTTCCTTTGGTGTTTCCACATGAATTATTTCAATAGGTGAATCATTTTCTTCATCGTAATCTTCAAGTTCTATAACTTCACTCTTTTCACCCGCTTCCCCTGAAGATTCATTTTCATCATTAGTATTTGATGAAACTTCTATTGCTTGATCATCTATTTCTTCATCATAGTCATCCAATTCATTATTATTATCTTCTTCAACTTCCATAGCAACATCATTATCCTCTTCATTTTCATTTTCCCCTTCAATATTTTCTTCAACTAAATCTTCTTCTTGTGGTTCCGAATATTTATCGTATCTATTTTTACTTGAACCATTTTCAATAGCTCTAGAGTTAGGACGTGAACTACTACTTGAAGTTGAATCATAACTTAATCTCTTTAATTCTTGTTCTTTTAATAATGCATCTTCTTTCCTCTTCTTCTCCTCAGCTTCTAATTTATCCCTTATCTCCTGTTCTTCTTTCCTTTTCCTTTCCTTCTCTGCTTCCCTTACAGATTTATGTTTTTCAGCATCTTCTTCATTCATATCAATAAAGTCCCAAAGATGTACCCAAGATTTCACTCTTGATTTCAAATGTCCATTCAATGCATTTGCTGCAAGTTTTAAATCTTCTCTAGTTTCAGTATCAATTATTAAAGCAATTAAATCTACAAATATTTCACAATGATCTTCCACAGTTGGATAAATTCCAACAATATTTTTCAAAACTGTAATTGAATTTCTTCTACACATATAATTCTCAGTTTTTAAACTTGCAGTTAAATCATCCAAGATTAATTTATGATAATTAAATAATTTGGTTTTATAAGTTGATAAATTTACATCCTTAAATTTAGATTCAATTTCTTTGAAAGTATCCTCATCAGTCCAACTATTTAAATTAGTTAATAATTCATTTAAAAATACACCAAAATTTTCAGCTTCTGAAGGAGTTGTAACAAAAAATGTACCAAATAATACTTTATTATTAAATAATTGATCTAATAAATCAAAAATAGAATAATTTGGCAGTTGAATTTCAAATAACTTGATAATAAATTTAGCAGAATAAATAGCATCAAATGATGAATGAATTGATCTAGGTAAGATACAATATTGTAAGAAATCACGTATTGAATTGATATCAGTAAACCAAGAAGATCCAGTAAATCTAGTTATTATCTTTTCATAATGAGATTTATGTTTCTCTTGATCTTTAGGTAGTGATTCACAGAAATCAGTTGCATCTTTTAAATTTTCTTTTAATTGAGAAAGTACAGTATATGATTGGTAACCGTATTTTCTATTTCTTTCATATTCTGCTCTTAAGGTTCTTTCTGTCACATTTGCCTTCTCAATAGCTTCAGTATAGAAAGAATCTTGATAACTTATATCATATAAAGCATAATTCCAAAAACTTCCATATAATTCAATTGATAATGAAGACCAAATATCAGTTAAATAATTATTTTTTAAGATTTCAAGTTCCTCAGATAATAATTCTGGGGTTAAATATTTTCTCCAAATTTGGAAAGCCCATTCCACTGGGACATTATATTTATTAATTAATGTATCAATTGAAAGAAAATAATCTGGTAAATTTTTTGAATCTTTACAATCAAAAAATGTAATTAAATCAATATATAATTGAATAACGTTAGATAATTCATCTTTTTTATTTGTCAAAATTTTTAAATGAGTGTTGTTATCACCATAAACTGAAGATTCATCAACTTGACATAATAAAATTAATAATTCATTTACACAATCTAAATTAATTAAATTATTAACTAATTTTTCACCTGATTTAATTCTTTCAAATCTTAAATCTTTAATATTTTGGAAAATTATTTTTTGTAATGAACTACCACTATTTAATTTATAAATTTGATCAGATGTAAGATTCAGAATTGTTTGAATACCACCCATTGACATTAACATTTCTTTTAAAACAATTAAACCAGCAGTATCATTTACATGGAAAGATTTTAATAAGAATTCTAATAATGTTTCAATATCAATAGCATTAGGGTAACGTTGACAAATCTTACCAATGAATGAAGCTAACGATTGAATCCATTGTCTTTCAAATAATCCACTTTCTTGAATATTTGATCTACCTGGTGCAGTTAATCTCATCATTATTGCTAATGTTAAAACATCCCATCCATAATTATTAAAATATCTAGCAGTCTCAACTACTAAACTATTTAAATTATCATAACTTTCAATTTGTTGTAAGATTGTTAAAAAGCATGGGAGGGGATTTGAATAACTAATTTTAGCAATACGTCTCATCATAGGTCTAACAGTTTCCTTAGATAAACGTTTTAAAACATCTTTAGTTGATTTTTCAGCTTTACCATATGATATTTTAATGAGTGGATTATTTTTGGAAACAACTTGATGAAGTTCACTATATAAATTAAATCTTGTTTCTTTAGGATAAAATGAAAGGATCTTGAATGCTTTATCAACAACTAATGTATTTTCTTCAATTAATGAGATAGCTGGGAATATATAATTCCTATAATAATGATACCATTCATCTTTTACCTTTAAATCATCACCACAATTAGTTAATTCATGTATACCAATTTCACAAATCTTGGAAAATAATTCAATATTTTTAGCAATTAAAACATCTAAAAATTTTAATATTTCTTTGGTAACTTTAAATAAATCATGAGAATTATTAATATATGGTAAATAATTAACCCAATCTTCATAAAAATAATTAAATTTCTTTTGACTAAAACTAACAATAGTTGGTTTAAAACTTAAGAAAGTAGAACACTCAAAATCTTTTCTAGAAATTTCATTCCTGCCTGTAGCGAGCATAATTTTCTTACTACATTGTAATTCTTCTAATTCATTTCCATTAAAACTTTGAAGCAGATTATAAAATGGCTCTATTGATTTATTAAATAATCTAAATATCAATTCCATAACTTCATCATCTACTTTTGCCATGAATGGATATTCATTTAATATATATAATGAAGGCCAATATAATCCAACACTTAAGAATACACGTAACATTTGAAATTTTTGATTTGTTGCAAGTCTAACATCTAAAGGTTGTTCAGGAGGTACAGATTTTCTAATCCCTGAATTTTTTGATGGATTCAGTGATTTATTATCATTATCTTCTTCATCATCCATTAATGGAGCTGCTAAAGCTAAAGCATTGGCAGTTGATTTAAAAACTTCTTCTTCTAAATTCTTCTTATATAATTCTTCAAATTTTAACATTTCTTCATCATCAGGTGAAAGAAATTTATAAAATACACCAAAATTTAATAATCCTTCCTTTATTAAAATTGCAACCAATAATTTTAAAGTTTCAGGTAATGCCTTATCAGGAGCATACCTCAAGAATCTTAACCCTACAAGTTTAGATACTTCATGATTTCCACCATTTGAAAGGGTTGTTAATGATGAGTTATCTGATGTAACTTTAGGCCACCATCTTGAAATTTTCCAAAATTTTACAATAAAATCTTGATTTCCAACTAATGTATTTGAAAACAATTCAATCAAGATATCAAATACTCTATTGGGGTCTAAACTATAATGACCAATTAAACTCTCAACTACTTTTATTGCATAATTTACTTGGAATTCACAATCTTCACTAGCTAAAATATGATTGATTTCAGCTATAAGCCTAGCAAAACCTTCTGATTCTTCATATAATAAGTTGAATTTCTTTTGTGTGTATAAAGTATCCCTTTTGCTTCCCGCTAATTGACGTCTTGAAGTTTCAGGTATAATTTGTAGCGATACCAAAGTCTCAAATTTTATATTTGTTGATAACGTTGATAATTTTATCACTTGTTTATCTTTACCAATATCTTGAATCATATCCTTGATAGGTTCGGACAATGGGAAAACATCAAGGACTTGAACGAAAGTTTCAGCGGTTTCTTCTTGTTTTATACAATTTGATAAGAATTGAAAAATTGAATCTTTGGAAAGTTTTGATTCATTGTAAAGCATCAATATTTCTGTAAAGATCGCTGCTATATCATTTGATTCAGCCGAATCAATAACCTGTATTAGATTCTCCGTGCCCACACCTTCGAATTCAGAAACAACTTCTTCAGTTAAGTAAGTATACTCCATTTTT
This sequence comes from Yamadazyma buinensis, assembly GCA_030571035.1. Lineage (NCBI taxonomy): Eukaryota > Fungi > Ascomycota > Pichiomycetes > Serinales > Debaryomycetaceae > Yamadazyma > Yamadazyma buinensis. Next base: position 523,257 of record JAJLWZ010000001.1, on the reverse strand, counting down.
TGTGATGTCGAAGTGTATATATACTCAATACTAAACTTTGTTCGCGTGGATATTTTTCTGACATTCTGACATTTTTTTTTTTAATTTTGAGATATGACAGGCTGCTAAAGAGAATAGAGATATTAAGAGATATCAATAGATTTAGAATATATTCATTAAATGGTTTCTATAAAAGTTCCACTAAGATTTTAGAAGTTCCAGTAACGACAGAGTTACCCAATTTATCTTGATTTTCAGAACCATCTAATTTATGACCTAAAACTCTAACCATGAAAGATCCAGGACCTTCAATTTCATATCCATTAGAAGTTTTAGTGACTTTAACAGTTCCAACGAAGTCACCTTTAGTATTAGGGATTTCTACAATCACTTCAGTTTCCACATCATAAATATTAACCATGTAGTTTTTAATATATTCATAATCTGGGGTTGTATTATACGTTTTAATATCTGATGAAATAAATACAGAATTTGGTTTCACTAATAATGGTAAAGATTTAAAATCATGAACTTCATCAAACCATTCACCTTTACCTTGACTATCTCTAATTTCACCATCCAAAAGACCATACCATTTCCCCTTTGGTAAATAATAAGATACTTCACCTTCAGCATTAAATACTGGTGCAACTAATAAACTATCACCTAACATGAATTGTGAATCACAAGTTTGAGCGATTTTATCTTGTGGGAATTCTAATAACATTGGTCTCATAACTGGTATAGCCAGTTTATGAGCTTCAATAGCTTTACTAAAAATATAAGGCATTAAAGATAATTTTAAATCAGTGAAAAGTTTTAAAACTATTGATGATTCATCATCGAAATTCCATGGAACTCTATATGAATGGGATCCATGTAATCTTGAATGAGAAGATAATAAACCAAATGCACACCATCTTTTATAAACTGCAGGATCTGGGGAACCTTCAAACCCACCAATATCATGAGACCAATATCCATAACCACATAAACTTAAAGATAACCCACCTCTTAAAGATTCCGACATTGCTTCGAACGTAGATTCACAATCTCCACCCCAATGAACTGGGAATTTTTGACCACCTGCAGTAGTTGATCTAGCGAAAAGACATGCTTCATTCTTACCTAATTTTTCTTCTAAGATTTCAAAAACACATTTATTATACAAATAAGTATAATAATTATGCATACCAACTGGATTTGTACCATCGAAATAAGTTACATCTCTTGATGGGATACGTTCACCAAAATCAGTTTTAAATGAATCAACTCCCATATCAATTAATGTTGATAATTTTGATTGAAACCATTTATAAGCATCAGGATTTGTAAAATCAACAATCCCCATCCCACCTTGCCATAAATCACATTGATATGATGAACCATCCAATTTCTTGATGAAATATCCATTATCATCAGCTTCATCAAATAAATCTGATTCTTGACCAATATAACTATTTATCCAAACACAAATTTTAATATTAAAATTTGATTTTAAATCAATTAACATTTTTTTAGCATCTGGGAAATATTTTGGATCAAATTTAAAATCACACCATTGGAAACCTTTCATCCAAAAACAATCGAAATGAAATGTATTTAATGGGATTTCCCTATCTTTCATACCTTGAATAAATGAAGAAACAGTATCATAATCATAATCAGTTAAAAAACTTGTAGTTAACCATAATCCAAAAGTCCAAGCTGGTGGTAATGATGGGAATCCAGTTATTGATGCATATTTAGTTAATATAGATTTAGGACTATCACCATGAATAACATATAATCTTATACCTTGACCTTGAACAACAATATTAACTCTATTAGTTCTTTCATTTTGAAGATCAAAATTTACATTAGATGTAGAATCAACAAAAATCCCATAACCTCTATTTGATAAATAAAATGGTACATTTTTATAAGTTACATTACTTGAAGTACCACCATCTTCATTCCACATTTCAATATGTTGACCATTTTTAATAAATGGACCGTATCTTTCACCTAAACCATATAATTTTTCACCAACTGATAAATGTAATTGAATAGTCATAAAATCTTGATGTTTATGACCAGTTAAATTTGGTTTTGGGAATCTTGAATCTTCAACATATCCAATTGATCTAAGACCTAAATTAGTTAACATTTTAGTTGAATTAGTAAAATTTATACCAAATAATTTATCATTTCTAACTGAAGCTTTTAAATTTGAAGTATTAATTTCAAAATTATTATTAGTTTCTAAAATTTGTAAACCTTTAGATAAATTATTTTCATTTAATTCAAATCTTGGTTCTTTAGCATGTTTATAACTTGATTTATCATGGTATGTCTCTAATTTAATAATATCATCACCTGGACTAGTTAATTTAGTAGTAATAATTCCATTATTTAAAGTATCACCTCTGTGAGAAATTGATCTAGTACTGAAAACTGAGTATAATTCATTCCCTCTTATCTCAGTTTTAACATTTTCTGTTGCCCAAAAGATTTTTAAACCATCTTTTAATTCCCATCTACCTCTTGTGAATATAGTATCTGAATCAACATGTCTATCTACACTAACATGACTACTACTCATCTTGAAATTGAAATTGAAAATGCAATTGACCTTTAACTATTAACCAGTTGTAAAATTTACAATTTTTCAATGGATTTACTTTTCCTTCAATTTAAGATAACTAAGCTAAGAATACAAAATTTCAAGTCTTAGGGTATACACTTATATATATATATATTCCCCGGATTGACCCCCAATTGACCCCCCCACATAAGTGGAGGTTAACCAATATTTATATAATTCTTCAATCTCATGTAAAAATTCCGATACTCTTTACGAAGGAGACTTTTTATGACATTTGAGTTTATTAATATTTTATAATTAACGGTAAGATTAATGGTTGGCTTAATTGAAGGTTGAAATAGGAGACATGGTGGGGGATCAACTAGACTAGAGCCTCCAACTAAGATCAACACAAGGGATATGGTGAATCTTTATAAAATACAGAGATCCAGTCTGTGAATGTGATCTCCAGTATTTTGAAGTATTTGCTTTTAAAATTTTAAATTATACCCTCAAGTGGAATTAGAAATATACAGAATGTAATCAATCACTAATATAATAGGGCCAAGCCCATTGAAGTTATTAACTAGTAAATATAATTAAAATAAACCATTTTTTAAATATTGTGCGGCTTTATAAGTGGGCTTTTTTTCACATGCTGAGTGCTACAAAGAGAGAATTAATTACATATCTAATAAGTCTAATATATATTCTACTATATTCTAATCTAATCTAATCTAATCTGATCTAAATACATCCCTAATAAATAATCTCATTAAATATCACCATAAACAATGTTAACAAAGGTTAAAGGTTCTTAATTAATTTTACTTAAAAAATCATTATTATAACCTGTTACTATAATTTTAACATTTTGATTAACACTTATATACCAATAATCTAATAATTCAAAAAATTGAAATAATAACATTACCATATTCATTAAATAATAAACCAAAGTATCAAAAGTTTCAATAATCGTTGAAATTATAAAACTTATTGAATCTTTAATTGGTGAAATTATAAAATTGATTAATTTATTCATATTTAAATAATATGAATTAACGATTGAATTAACATAATCAATAAATAATATCATCTTTTTTTAAGAAAATTATTGTATATTTCTGATATGGGATTTTTAAAAGATTTTTTATATGAGTAAGGGGTGTTTTTCTTGGTTTCGAAGTCTTTTAACAACCCTTTTATACTTTGGTTGTACGAGGTACCGGTTTTATAATTTTTTATAACTTTTTATATTGCAGCAGAATGCGCCAGTGAGATATCGATTCCAGACTTTTTGTGAAATAACTTTATATTGTAAGGAAACTAATAAAGTAGTAAAACTGTAAGTAATTAAGGAAAGAATCAGTATTTGTAAAACTTTAAGAATTTGAAATAATAAACTGTTTAATGTAAAAATAAAAGTATGAGTTTTCAGAATTATTCCCCTTAATTTATAGTTTCAGTTGTTTTACTCCACATTTTGATATTTAAAACATTTTGATATTTTTGGAGATGAGTTATTTTGAATGATTCATTGTAACCATTTATTAAGGGAAAGTTGTTAGTTTTTTGTTTTTTTAGTAAGAGTTGTAAAGAGGGAATAATGAATGATAAGTGAAAAGGATAAGTTACAGTGCGTTGTATTTATACAATAATTATCAACTTCTAAAAACTCTTACAAGACTACGATTAAAGATTTAGTAGATCAATAATAATAATAATAATAATAATAAAGGGTCTTAGACATATTTACAAATTCATCTTTTATTGGAAATCACATGACAGTTCCAGAGATTATGGAGAAATAAGTTTTTCCCAAATTAAGTCAATAGTTTAAAAACGCAAATAGACGGATGTAAGAACAAACTGTTAAAATGACTTTTATATAAAAAGAGTTTAATAACCCAAAAAGTATATTGAGTGAAAAGTATATTGAGTGAAAAGTATATTGAGTGAAAAGTATAAGAGTTAGATAAAAATGTTGTCAGAAAAGGAAGTACAAAAAGATAAAAATGAAATTAGTGAATTTTTAAAAGATTTAAAAACTAAAATGAACCCACAAAATGATGAAAATTTAAATAAATATTTTGATAATTCAATTAATTATATTAATAATATTTTCGATAAAATGAATAATTCAACTGATAAAGATAAAACTTCCAAAGAAATTTCAGATGATTTAATGTCAAAATTGACACATTGGACTGAAATTTTAAAGAATTCTCATACGCAAGTAGAAACTGAAATATCCGGTAAAATTGATAACTAACCCCATCGAACAAAAAAAATATATATATATAAAGATAACCAAATAATAGTTATTTTTAAAACTTCAAGATTTGTTTTTTTTAGAATATTTTTTTTAGAATAAAGGGGGATACCATAACTTTACAAGATGAAATTATCTATATTTGTTTATATTTTTAATATATTTACACTTTTAAATGCTCAAATTATATTTAATACAAATTCAGATTATTTATACGATTTTGAATGTAATCATGAATCTTTAATTAAATTTCATAAAAATTTAGTTGAAATTAATTCAATAAGTCCAAATGAAAATGCTGTTGCTTACTTTATTAGAGATTTTTTAATTAGTAAAGGTTTAAAAGTTGAATTACAAGAAGCTGATGGTAGATTTAATGTTTATAGTTATATTGATTCAAGAGATAATAAAATTTTATTAACTAGTCATATTGATACTGTCCCACCATATATTGGTTATTCAATTAAAGGTTCTAAAATTTTTGGTAGAGGTACTTGTGATGCAAAGGGAAGTGTTGCATCACAAATTTTTGCTTATTTAGATCTTATTGAACAAAATTTAATTAAAGATGGTGATGTTGCAATGTTATTTGTTATTGGTGAAGAAGTTAATGGACCAGGCATGAGAGCTGCTAGTAAAAATTTAGATACAACTTGGGATATTGGGATTTTTGGTGAACCAACTGAATTAAAATTAGGTGTTGGTCATAAAGGTGTTTTATTAGCTGATATTAATGTTGAAGGTAAAGCTTCACATTCAGGTTATCCAAGTGAAGGAATTTCTGCATCAGAAATTTTAATTCCAAAATTAAATGAATTATTACAAGTTAAATGGCCTGTTGATGATTTATTAGGTCCAACTACTTTAAATATTGGTCAAATTAATGCAGGTGTTGCATTTAATGTTATTCCAGCTAATGCAAATGCTAAAATATCTTTTAGAATTTCAACTGATTTACAAGTTACTAAACAAATTTTTACTGAAATTTTTGATAATGTTCCTCATCTTAATTATGAAATTAAAGCAGAATTAGATCCAGTTTATTTAGATTATAAAGTTCCAGGATTTGAAAATATTATTTTAGCTTATGCAACTGATGTTCCTTATTTAAATCATACTTTATCAAAACGTTACCTTTATGGTCCTGGTTCAATTTTAGTTGCACATTCAGCTGGTGAATTTGTTGAATCGAAAGATTTAGTTGATGCTGTTGAAGGTTATAAAAGATTAGTTTTATATAATTTGTAGACAAGTGGAGGGAAAAAAAAAAAAAAATAAGATAGTTTAATAGGCAAAAAAAGGGGTTTATAGAATGAATGTTTACATATTTCTATATCTAATATAAGTAGTAAAATTCTCATATAAGACTCAAACAATGTATCTTTCAATATAGGCAATGTGTGAAGCAAATATTACAATTTTAGTAAATCTGTCAAAATAATGCCAATTAGGGATTTGAATTGTAAATAAATTGGTAATGAATTGGTAATGACTTGGTAATGAATCGTCCAACCTTGGTCTAATTCAATACTTTATCTCTTAAACACTTTCAATTAAATTCACAAAGTTGTGATAATTTGAAAATTTTCTAACGCATCTCATCTGCTCTTTTTATCTCAGAAAACTGCAAATACCAAAAAGATCTGGGAAGTGACAAAAATACACCAGATTAAAAGGGAATAAATAGAGGATCATGGAACCAGCATGGAAGAAGTTAGGGCTTAAAGTGAAGCAAACAGAGAATAAAGATGAAATCAAACATATAGAAACAACTGAAAAAATTAAGAAAAAGAGATCAAGACCACAACAAAATCCAGATAATAAAAAACCACCAAAGAGAGCTAAATTACCTAAAGATAAAAAGGCCCCACCACCAATTAATGATGGTTGGACATATGTGAAACAATTCTATGAAGATAAAGATAATTGGAAATTTTCTAAACAAAAACAAAATTGGGTTTTAAAGAATATTGATAAAGTTCCTGAAGATTATAAGAAATTTTTAATTGAATATATTGGTACAATTCAAGGAGGAGGTAGAGATAGATTAGTTGAAGAATTTACTAAAATGATTGAAAATTGGAATGAAGTTATGAAGAAGGTGAAAGAGAATATAGAATTAAAATTAAGAGGTCAAGAAACTGAAGAGCCAAAGTTTGAATATGAAAAGGAACATGTTGAATTTATAAGGGATGTTTTAAGTAGAATGGGTATCAATGTTAAGCTTGATGGTGAGGATGGTGAGGATGATGAAGAGAAGGAAGAGAAGGAAGAAGAGACTAAGGAATCTGAAACTTCAAATTCAAGTGATTCAGACTCAGATTCAGATTCAGACTCTTCTAGTTCTAGTGACTCAAGTGACAGCGACTCGTCCAGTGACAGTGACAGTAGTGCTAACAGTGACAGTAGTGCTGACAGTCATAGTGATGATGATAGTGATAGTGATAAATCCAACTCTAAAACAAATTCGCGAAGTGGCAACTTAATAGTAGATACAATTAATATAAGATGAATGATTTTAAAATATTAATAGATAAAGCTCTTGATGTTGATCCTGATTTAAGGTATATGGCGTTAGAAGATTTCACTAAAACACTTAAGAAATCCAATTCTATTAGAATTGAAGAATTTGTAAAAATATTATTTAAATTACTTGATGATTCAAATAATGATGTTAAAGGTCGTACAATTAAAATATTCCCATTAATATTACCATATATTTCAAATAATAAAATTTATGAAATAATTGAAACTTTATTAATGCAATGTATTGATAAAAATGATGAAATATCATTAATGGTTTTTAAATTAATTATTAATAGTAATTTTAAATTTCTGAAAAATTTATCAAGACTAATAATTGAATTAATTTTACCAATTACTTTAAATAATTCCATAAATCAATTAAAATTAGATATTTTAATTGAAGTTTTAAAAAATTTAAATTATCTTGAATTAAATGAATTTATTAAAATTTCAAATTTTTTCATAAATTTATCATTCAAGATAAATTCATTAAATAAAAAATTAATTTATGGATTTGATATTTTACTTAATCAAAATTATAAAATTAATAATGAAATATTTGATAATTGGTTAATTAATATTAATTTAAATTTTGAAAATCTGAATAAAAGTTTTAAATATTCAAATAATAGATTAATTTTAATTTCAATTATAATTAAAAATTTAAAAAATTTAAATTTTAATATTGATAATAATGATGAAATTTTTGATATTATAATTGATTATTTATTTTATAATATTGAAGAAATTGATGATTTTGATTTAATTTTAGAAGATAATTCAAATAAGGGAATTTCTTTAGATATTTTAATTTCTTTAATAAAATATAATTTTATTAATACAAGTTTAGATATTGAAGAAGATAATGATTCAATTGGTATTATTTCAACTAATAAACGTAAAGAAGTTGATCAAATTATTGAAAGATTCTTAACTTATAATCCAATTCAAGATACTGATGATTTTGATGTTGATTTTGGTGCAGAAGAAGAAGAAGAAGAAGATGATGAAATTGAATTTAGTGATGACGAAGAAATGGAAGATTCTGGTTCTGATGATGGATCTTGGAAATTAAGACTTAAAAGTATTATTTTAATTGATTTATTAAATGATTATAAATATTTACCAAAATTAATTAAGTTAATGAATGATGAAAATGATATTATTTTTAAACAAATAATTAGTACTATAAATTCATTAATTAATGAATCAACTGATTCAAAAGATATTATTTCAATTGAATCACAAATTCTATCATTTTTAAATAATGAAAATATTTTTAATTATATCCCATTATTAATTAATATTTTAAAATTTAAAACATTATCAAATGAATTTTTAATTAATTTTTTTAAATTTTTAAATACTAATAAAAATTTTGAATTAGTTGAAATTTTAAATTTAATTTATTTTATAATTGAAAATTCTAAAATTATTAATAATTTAGAAATTTATAATAATTTAATAATTAGAATTTGTGATAATATTAATAAAAATTCAAATATTTTAATTAATTTAAAATTATTAAATTTATTAATTAATGGTAATACTTTTGATTTAAATGATGAAAGAATTTTAAATTGTATATTAATTAAACTTGAAGATCCTAAGAATTTAATTGAAGTAAAGATTGAATTAATTAATACTTTAACTAATTTTGTTTTAAATAATTTAATTGATCCATCAATAATTTTACCAGTTTATGAAAATCAATTAAATGATTTAATGTTAAAATCAATTATAAATAATTTATGTAAAATATTTGATTTAAATTATAAATATTTTGATAATTTTAAAAATTATTTAATTTCAAATGATAATTTAATTTTAAAATTAAAAAATTTTTTAAATTCAAATAATCCAAATATTTATCCTTTAATTTTAAAAGTTTTTGTTAAATTAAATTATAAATTAGATACAATTCAATTAATTGAAATTGGTAAACAATTATTAGATGATTCAAATAATGTTTCAAACACCAACACTACTGTTATCACCAATTCAAGTACAAGTATAAGCACAAGTATAACTACAAATACAAATACAAATACAAATTCAACTGCAACTACAACTACAACTACAAGTTTACCAATTAATCTTGTTTTTAAATGTCTTGAAAATAATAAATTTAATGGAGAATTAGAAATTCTTAAATTAATTGAATTAATTAATTTAATTGAATTTGATGAAAATTTACAAATTAATGAATTAATTAAAAATATTTGTAATGATGGTAATTATTATGAATTATTTAAAAATAATTTAAATGGAGAAAATTTATTCTCTGTTAAAGTTATATCAACAATTGTTTTAAAATTAAATTTAATTGATGAAATTAATGAACATGAAAATAAATTAAATCAATTAATTGAATCAAAAATTTTTGATAAAGAATTTATAAAAATTTTACAATTTTTATCATTTATAAATATTGAAATTCCATTAAAAAATTTAAATATTTCATCATTAATTAATATTTTAAATTTTAATGATGAAGATGAATCAATTAAATTTGAAATTTCTAAAAATTTAGGATTATTAATTAATTCAAATGAATTAATTAATCAATTTATTGAAAATAATAATGAATTAATTAAACCATATTTATTAATTTCTATTAAATTTTTTTTAAAAAATTTTAATGATAAAGAATTTGAATTAAAAATTTGGGAAATTTTATTTGATGAAGTTAATATTGATAAAATTAAAAAAGAATTTCAATTAATTGGTGAAATTTTATCAATTATAACTATTAAAAATAATCAATTAAATGAAATTGAAAATTTAATTAAAGTATCTGAATCAATTGGTATAATTTATAATTTATTAATTATTATAAATCATTTAATTAAAGTTTCAAATAATGAAATTAATAGTAGAATTATTTTAAATTCAATTAAATTTAATTCAATTATTAATATTGATATTAAAACAATGTTTATTAAAAATTTAATTAATTTATTTCATATTTATCCAAAATTTTTTGAATTAAATTCAGATTTAATTTTTAATATTTGTTTTAATGAATTAATTCAATATCAAGAATTTAAAAAAATTATACCAATGGGTCCATATAAATATATTATTGATGAAGGTTTAGAAATTCGTAAATTAATTTTTGAATTAATTTATTCAATAATTAATAATGATTCAATTAAAATTGATTATAATTTATTTATTTTAAAAATTATTGAATTAGGTTTAATTGATAAAGAATTTGATATAGTTCATTTATCTTATATAAATTTAAATAAATTATTTGATAAAGATCCAGAATTTTTAAATAATTTTGAAAATTTAAATAAATTAATTGATAATTTATTAATTAATTTAAATAAAAAATTAAAATCAAAACCAACAAATCAAGAAATTGAAAATTTTAATGAAAATTTAAAAAATTTATCCAGTTTATCAAATAAAGTAAATGATTTATTATTTAAAAATAATTGGAAATTTAATAATTGGGATATTTATTATAATAATTTTCAAAAATCTCAAGGTAATTAATTTAAAAAAAAAAACGTAATAGAGTAGAGTTGCATTAAAATTTGTATTAGTTATTAATAAAAGTTAATCAAGTAAATCAAGTTCTTGCAACTTTTCATTCAATTGTTTAATCTCTTTGGTATTCTTAAGTGAAGTGATTAAATTAGAAGTAGTTTTTTCTTCTTCTTCAACTTGTTCTTCTTCTTCAACTTGTTCTTCTTTGTCTTCAACTACGTCTTCAGTTTCTTCAACTTCTTTATCGTCTTCAACTTCTTCCTTTTCTTTTTCTGCTTCGTCAGATTTAGGTACTTTTATGTCACCTTCTGTCTTACCAATTGGTTTGATATCACCTTCAGTTTTACCCACTGGTTTAACATCTCCTTCTGTTTTACCAACCGGTTTAACGTCTCCTTCTGTTTTACCAACTGGTTTAACATCTCCTTCAGTCTTTCCAACTGGTTTAACATCTCCTTCTGTTTTGCCAACTGGTTTAACATCTCCTTCAGTTTTACCAACTGGTTTAACATCTCCTTCAGTTTTACCAACCGGTTTAATATCTCCTTCAGTTTTGCCTACAGGTTTATCAGTCTTTCCTATACCTTTAACATCTCGCTCAGTTTTACCAACTTTACCATCAGCTTCAGTTTTACCTATTTCTTTAACCTCAGTTTTACCAACTGGTTTAACATCTCCATCAGTTTTACCAACTTTATCATCACCATTTACTTTACTAGTGAAATCTCCTTCAAATTTACCTAATTCACCTTCAGCCTTTCCACTAGTGGTTTTGGTATTTTTATTTGGTATAATATCACTTTCTGTTTTACCTACTGGTTTGATTTCTTCAGTCTTACTGATTGCTTCTATATCACCTTCAGTTTTACCAATAACTTCACCTTCTGTCTTTCCTACTGGTTTAATATCACCTTCTGTCTTTCCTACTGGTTTGATATCACCTTCTGTCTTTCCTACTGGTTTGATATCACCTTCTGTCTTTCCTACTGGTTTGACATCACCTTCTGTCTTTCCTACTGGTTTGATATCACCTTCTGTCTTTCCTACTGGTTTGACATCACCTTCTGTTTTACCAATTGGTTTATTATCACTTTCAGTCATATCATTTTCGGTTGTCAAGGTTACGTCATTAGGTTTATCACCTTCAAATTTACCAAGATGTTCCTTCTTTTCATCAGTCTTTAAATCATCATTACTTTTAGGTTCCACTTCAGGTTCCACTTCAACATCAACTGGTTCAATTTTATCTAAGGTCTCTAATTTATCTAATTTTTCTGATTCAGTTGTTGTTTTTAAATCATCATCATCTTTTCCAGATTCTTTAATTTCCACCTTTGGTACCACTTCTTCAATTTCTTTCTTCACTGGAACCTTATTACTATCGAATCCTTTAAATTCATCAACTTTCTTAGTATTTTCATTTAAAATTAGTAAATTTTTAACTTGTTTATCAACCTTTTCGTCAACTTTACTCAATTTTTCACTACTTTTACTAAAAATTTCATAATTTTTTAAATTCCCACCAGTTAATTTCTTCTCTGTCTCCCATGGTTTAGTATTCTCGTTGCTTTCCTTAGTTAAAGCTTCAAATTGCTTGATTCTGTCCCTAATTGAGCCCATTCCAAGTCACGTCAAATAAATAATAATTATTACCTTTTTCTTTTTTTTCCTGTTCTTAGTTCCTTTGTAATCTTCTCGCGATGAAAAAAGGATGGGGTTAAAGATAATTATTGATTTTGATGAAACTGTAACTGTTAAAGATACCATATCTGATTTACTATCCTTGCCGACCCACGAATTACCACCATCCCATTTCACTAAAGTTTATTTAGATGCTTATTATAAGTTTTCAAATGGTTTAGAACCAGTGAAGAGTTTTGAAGATGAAGTTAAGTACCAACGAGAGTTAAAGATTGTTGAAAAAATATCAATTAATGAACTTGAAAGACAATTGTTTTTCAAAAGTTTAAAGAAATCACAAATTCAATCATTACATAAGAAAATTCAAGTTAGATCAGGTTTCTATAATTTCTTGAAATTTTGTAAATCAGTTTTAATTCCTGTTTCTATATTAAGTATTAATTGGACTTCCATACTAATTAAACAAGTAATTAATGAAGATATTGAAGTAGTATGTAATGAATTAGAATTCCATGGTGATGAATGTACAGGGAAATTCATACCGGTTGATATTCGTACAGGATATGATAAATTAAAGTATATTGAAAATATTAAGAGTATCAATGGTAAAGATAAGTTAATTTATATAGGTGATAGTAGAACTGATTTATTAAGTTTATTGAAATCTGATATTGGAATTATTATAGAGAATGGATCAATACTAAAGAAATTACCATGGGATATAAAAATTAAAAAACTAAAGGAATTTAAAGAGGAATTTAAAGAACAAATTGAAGTTGAAGATGATAAAGAATTATATACTGGACTGTGGGAAGAAATTACAAAATTTATAGAATCATTAAAAGAAATAAAATGAAAAAAATAAACTAATTATATATTAATACATGCTAATTTACACAATGCTCTAACTATTACATTATCTCCAATAAGTTTGTACTTTTGGAGTATTTGGTGATGCATCTTGCATCCCATGCACAGGTAATGGAACTGGCATTTGACCTGGTGGTCCTCGACCAAGAATTTGACCAGGGATATGACCTTGAATTGGACCTGGACCTGGACCTGGGCCTGGGCCTGGGCCTTGTAATTGGCCAGGCAATGGGGCCATTTGACCAGGGATTTGTTCAGATATTTGAGTTGCAATAGGTAATTGACCTGGTACATGATGATATAATGGTGGTGGCATATTATTTGATGTAAGTGATGGTGTCATTGACCCAGGTTGTGAAGGTGGTTGGGACCCAGTGTACATTGCATATGGCACGTACCCCATACCTGGACCTCCTGGAACTTGTGGACCTCCTGGAACTTGTGGGACACCTGGAACACCACCCGAGACAGGTAATGCGTATCCTTGTGGTGGACGGATGGTTTGATTATTTGTTACTGGTGAATGATTAACAGGTGAAGTCGAAGACCCATTTGAAATTTGTGGTAAGGATTGTTGTTGTGGTTGATTTGGAGGGGGATGCATTTGACCTGGAGTACCTTGAACTTGAGGAGGTTGAGGTGGTTGATTTGGACCAGGTTGGAATTGATTTGGAGGGAATTGACCTGGACCTGGACCTGGACCTGGACCTGGTTGGAAACCTGGAGGGAATTGATTTGGAGGTAAATGAGATTGATGTAATTGTACTTGCATTGGATGCATTCCAGGTGGTAATTGGTACATTTGAGGATAATAAAATTGATTTGAAGCACCCCCATTTACGATTCCATTAGGTTGAGTATTATTTGGATTTTGAATAGTACCATTCCCGTTACTTTGTGCATGAATAATTGGAGGTGATTGATTTGAATTTTGAGAATGTGAATGATCTAATTGATGTTGTTGTGGATGTTGTTGTACTTGATGTGATTGATTAGGGTGTTGATGTGGGATTGGAAGTTGATGATTTGGTTGATTGGTTGGTGAAGGAGTTGGGATTGAACTATTTTGATTATGATGTTGAACTGGTAAATGATTTAAAGCTGGAGCTGGAGCTGGAGCTGGAGCTGGAGAAGGAGTTGGAATTTGAGGTTGATGTTGATTTTGTAATTGAGGTTGATGAATTGATTGAGGTATATTTTTTTGTGGTTGTGGAGTTTTTGGATTTTGTGATTGATTTTGATTTTGATTTTGATTTTGATTTTGATTTTGTGATTGATTTAAATGAAATATTGATTTTGAATTATGAATACCTAAATAAAAAGAATCTAAATCATTAATCAGATTTAAAACTAATTCCATTGGAGTTTCAATTGGATTTCTAATTGGTAATTTTTCAATTGATTGTTTAGAATATTTAATTAATATTTCCAGTCTATCAATTAAATCATTTATAATTTGATCAAAATTTTCATTTTTAATTTTTTTTTTATCATTATTATTATTATTATTTAAACTTAATGATAAATTTTTAAAACATTGAGCAGATCTTGAACAAGCATCTGAAGCATCAATTAATTGATTATCACATCTTTCATAAACGCAACTTAAACCATCCCAACCTAACCCACCAATAAAATCATCACCTAATCTTAAAGCTTGAGAATAAGCAGCTAAAGCATCAGCTAATTGATTTAAATTTAAATAAAGTGAACCAATTAATAACCAAGTTAATGAAGATGAAGGATTTTTTTTTAAACTTGTTTCAAGATAATTAAATGAATCATTTTGATTTATTGTTGTTAATGATAATAATAAATAAGGTATATAATCAATTAATAAATAATTATCATTATTATTAATTAAATTTAATAAAATTTTGGAAGATTGATCTTTATCATTTAAAATAAATAAATTTATAAAAGAATTAATTAATAATAATTTATAATTTGAATTAAATAATAATAAAGAAATTTTTGAAAAATTTAAAGCATTTTCATTTTCACCAATTAATAAAGATGATAAAATTAATTTAAAATATAAAATTGGATAATAAAATTTATTATATGGTAAATTTAAACCAAAATTATAAAATTGAATTGATTTATTTAAATCTTTATCTCTAAAATAATCACCATAAGATATAAAAATTTGAAATTTTAAATCAATTGGAGGATTAAAATTTAATGCATTATTTAAATAATTTTGAAAATTATCATTACCGTTGTTGTTATTTCCATTATTAATATTATTATTATTATTTTCATCTGATAATACTAAACCTTTTAAATACCAATGATAAGGATTTTCTAAAATTTTATTATTGATATTATTAATAAAATTAATTGATTCATTAATTTTACCAATTTTAAAATAAAGATAACTTAAAATATAAGATAAATTATTTGAAAGTAAATTTAAATTAAAATTTTTTTCAATTAATAAAATTAAATCATTTATCAGATTTAAATCATTAGTTTTAATTAATAATTCAGATAATTTATTTATAGCTTCTTCATTTTTATTATTATATTTTAGTACATTTTGTAAACAAATTTTTGATAAATTTTCATCTTCAATTACTAATGCAAATGAACTTAATTGAAACCAAGTAATTGAATATTCATTATTTAGAACCATTTTAAATTTTTAGAAATATTTGTAATGGTGTTGAGTTTTGAGTTTTGAGTTTTCAGTGTTTAAATCTTTATAGTGTAGGCAAAAAAAAAAAAACCCACACAGAAAAAACACTTTGACCAATATCCTGATATTGAAAATCCAACTCTACCTCTTCCTCTTCCTCTACTATTGAATCAATATAAGGACACCACTATAGGGATGGAATGGGATTGAAAGGAATGGGATTGAAAGGAAAGGAAAATATTATCAGATACTTGAATTTAGAACCCTTTAAACAAAAGATAATTACAATGAAACAAAAGATCAAAGATGTTTTTTATTCAAGTCGAATCCTGATCTCAACCAACTATTCAATGGTTCTCTAATATATATGTAGTACCTTTCAAACTAGCTTTAGAATCGCTTTAAACTACGGGTTAATTGAATAAAGTGGTGTATAAATTTTGCCTCTCAATGGGGGATTGGAAATGGGAGTAAAACTTTGGGAAGAAATGGGGATTTTGAAACTAATGAAATGAAACTGAAATACTGGAATGAGATTGAAATACTGGAAGTGGAAAAACAATTGGATTGAAATCTTAGCCTATTAATGAATATGATAACCCAATATCTGAACTTAAATCTGTTTGTGTTAATTTTAACTACTGTTCAGAATCCTCAATTTTTAGGGTTGTTAGAAGAATTTCTGTTGTTGAAATTTGGAGGAAAAAATTGAAAAAAAAATTGAAAATAAAAAAAAAAAAAAAAAAATAAAAAAAAATAAAAAAAAAAAAAATATGAAAACCCGAAGACATCAATGGGAAATGGGAAATAACACAGAGACGGGAGGGAGGGGGGGTGAGTAACCCTCAGAAAAAAGCTCATTAAAATTTTTTTAGTTTTGCGGTTGCATTCCAATTGAAAATTTAACATAAAATTAAGAACACTTGCATAATTAATGTAAAAGAGTCAAATGGAAAGAATTTAAAATAATACTACTTAAATGGAAATTATTAAAGAGTTTTCCATTACATTATAATATAATGCATAAAGATCTACGGAAAAAAAAAAAAAAATTGGGCAATTAAATGCACTAAAGGCTGTGATTGCATTTTTTCACCCTATTTCGATCCATCTTTGCTGTATATGGATATGCAATATATGGATATATATATCAATATCTACATAATATACCATATACAATATACAATATTATATTAAAGAATATAGAATATATATAAAAATACATGAGTAGTACAACAACTATAATCTATTCATCTCGTAACAAGCATTAAAGGCCCCGTATAAGTATGCATAATCTAATTCGCATTAGTGTATTGTGAAATAAATTATTAAACTGAAGGTCTAGCCTATTTTAGTAATCTTACATAGAATGAAATAAGAGATTAAGGTGGTTCCTTTGATAATTGTCTTATGATACAACCTAATTTTCCCATAATCTAATTCTTTTTCTTTTCTTAAAAAAATTGGAATGCCTAAATATAATTATACATATATGTAAGGGTAATTAATAAGAAAAGGAACAACTCTAACTAAAACCTAATATACCCGTTTATTTTAGTTAAAATAAACTGTAATGCAACAGCAATAAAACATACTTAAAAAATATCGATCGAAAAGAGTAAAAAGTTTATTGTTCCCATTAACCTCCTGATCCGTCGAATTTTATGCAATTTTATAACTAAATTTCATTAGCCAGGGGTATATAAAACCAAAAAAAGAATACCTATTTATACACCACTATATCATCCTATACAAATCCATATTTTTTTGTTTTTTTTTTTCTATTTTACAGTTTTTCAAAGATTTGTGGTGTAATTTGTATTTTTCCAAAATGTTTTGGAATTTCAGTTACTCTTTTTCCCAATGAGTTTTATTTCTTTTTCCCTTGTCCA
The DNA here is from genome assembly GCA_030571035.1 of Yamadazyma buinensis. Classification (NCBI taxonomy): domain Eukaryota; kingdom Fungi; phylum Ascomycota; class Pichiomycetes; order Serinales; family Debaryomycetaceae; genus Yamadazyma; species Yamadazyma buinensis. Next base: position 505,366 of record JAJLWZ010000001.1, on the reverse strand, counting down.
TCATCTCGCCATTTAAATTTCCCCTTTTAATTATATTTATTACAACTTATCAACAAATGAACAAGCTAAAAAATATAAAATTATTTAAATATTATATTTTTTTTTAGTGTATTCATCAACAGCCTTTCCAATGGGGCCTGGTGAGAGTTTTGGGTGCCTAGTAAAATATCTGTTTAAGCTTTTGGATATCAATATACTGTCGAATTACCATTGCGAACCAGCATAATAATATACGTGTTCTTTCTCTTCTTTTTTTTTACTACCCCCCCCCAAAAAAAAAAAAAAAAAAGGTCATTTCTTCATAAACCAACACTTGTATGAAGAGGATACTGTAGAGACAGCATAATAAATTTTTTTTAATAACTTCATTATTAAAGATGTGATTGAAGATCAAAGCAAAGAAGGGAATACTACTTAAATTTCCGAGTATGCAGCCCTTATTCGTTTACCCGGACTGTACACAGATCCCGTCCTCTGCAGCTGAGGAATTTTAAAAGCGATCTGGCGCATGAAGATAGGAGCCCCCAATAGACGCAGATAAATGAATATTTAAATTATGTATAACGGGTTAAATATTACATAATTTTTAAAAATTACTTTTAGTTATTTACTTTTATTAACACTTTATACTTATGCCCATGCGATAAATAATAAGTTTTGAAAATTTTATTTCAAATATTAGATTTTAAGTTCATTGAGGCAAAGTAGGAGGGAATAAAAGGCTATGAGGTAAGAAATTATGATACATATGGCATATATTGAGGCAAAGGCAGAAAAAAAAAAAATATTGACTAAAGGTTTGCAGATTAAATAGATTTTGGTTTAAATTTTATTTTAAACGTGTATAAACTTCTAGTTTGCACACTCTATTTCTATATCTATTTATATATACATCTATATCTAAATATAATCTAGGGATGGAAAGATAATAACTGTGGGAAAAGCTTCAAACCCACACCAGTTACGAAAAAACAAAAGAGTGTGAAACGAATTAAAATAATTAAAAAAATAATAGAAAATAAGATAATTGGAAAAAAATAAACTATAAAATAATTATAATCATGGGATGTTGGGAAATCAAGGGTATCACCACCAATAAAAATTATTAATAATAAAGCAATAATAAAGGAATAACAAAAGTAATCTATTAAGTTTACCGTAAAACTAAACTTTTCAAGTGTATTTCAAGACTTGTGAATAATTTGGAAGTGTCGAAAAATCTGTCAGTTTCCTTTACGAAATGCTTAATTCCGTCTTTACCAATGTAAAAAATGTATGGTGAAGTACATAATAAAAATTTGAGAGCATGTTTATGTCCCCATTCTCGGAGCTTTAAGCCCAAATTAAAACATCCCCCGAGACATATAGTTCAGATTTTTGAAAATGTTTAAACCCAATTTTGATAAAAATTCAAGTAGGTATTACTAGTTAAAATATTAGTTTAGTTACATCATACGTTATAGTTTGGCCTTTTTTTAAAAAGGTTGAATAATTTGTACATCTTACACGAGATTTACTATAAAAGCGCAATATTATCAGATCTTCCTAATTTGACAAAATAAGTAAGGAAGGAGGAATGCTATGAGGAATAAATGGAAAAAATTATTTTTCCATTTTAATTGATGGAATATGCAATATAACTTAGGCAATTAAGAGCATTTTTTTTTTTTTTTTTTTCATTTTAAAATTTGTTTCATTTGGTTCATTTCATATGTAATGCATTTATCAAATATTTTTGACAGATTTAGGAAAAGGAAGTGATAAGTTTTTAGTTGGATAAATCCTAATTATTCTCTTAAGAGTATCCAGAATAATTTTAACTTTGAAACTTATTACTAGATATTTCATTAGTTTTAAGTATGGCTTTTGTCAGTTTCTTTAACTTAAGTTTATGATGAAATATCACTATTTTAGGTTTCACTAAATATGAATTGGTTCATTTTTGTTTATTTATACCTAGTGGTAATCTTTTAGATTTTAGTTTTTTTATATTTTAGTTCCTGTTGATTTAATAACTTCTATAGTATTGATGAACAACTTAGTCTAAAGTATTTTGTAAATATTCAATATCAATATAAGAATTTTTTTTTAACGAGCGAGTAGATATGATGATTATCCCTGAATAGAGGTATATAAGGTCAGAGTCCGGGTCCTATCACAAACAGTTACGATTAAGAATTAGATAGAAGTAGTAGACATTAAGTAACTCTAAAAATTCGCATACCATCTCATTGTGAGAAATTTGATACAGAGATGATATTTAAAAGAAATATATCACTTCTAAAAACGTTGATAGATACTTGTAAATCATGTGGTATACAGTTACAATCCACGAACTCAAATTTACCTGGATTCATACCAATAATCAAACCAAAAACATATTTAAAACACTCAGATAAAGTATTTAATGACGTTACTAAAAATTTATCAGATGATGATAAAAAACTACTAGGATTTGATGATTCTCTTAGTATACGTAAGAAAAGGATCAATGTGATGGATCGAATTAAAGCGATGGATGAAGAGAAGAGGGCAAGAGGTGAAGATCATAGTAGAGTTATACATGAGTCAGTGGATGATGTTTTGAAATCTGATAAAGAATGTTTAAGATGTAGAGATATAAAATTTAATAGTAGATATAATCAAGCTTCCACTGTACAACCAAGTCATGAGTTTTTAAAAGATAAGAAGTTGATTTATGTTATTTCTGCTTTAGAGTTCCCTTTAAATATTGATAAAAACTTATTAAGTAAAGATACTGTTGTTGTAATCAATAAAATTGATTTAATTAATAGAACCCCAACTAGATTTAGAAGTGAATTTTATAAGACATATTTAAAACTCCGTTATAATATAGGGCCGGAAAGAGTATTTTATACATCATGTACTAAGGAGAATGTTGGAATCCCACAATTATATAATTATTTATCAGGTTCTAACAGTAGATTTTACTTAGCTGGGGATGTTAATTCTGGTAAAAGTTCATTAATTACTTCATTCTTACATTACCAAAAGAATGATAAACGTATTGGATTAAAACTTTTCGGTAAGTATAATGGGCCAGGTATAAGTGAATTCCCAGGTTACACTAGAGGAGAAATGGATTATAAGTTTAGAAATTTTGAAGTTTATGATCAACCTGGGTTAAACCAATTTGATTTACCTAATTTCAAAGATTTGAAAAATGTATTGAAGGGGAAAAAAATGTATAAACATGGGTTATATGGACAATCATATGAAGGATTCCAAGGACCTAAAACTTTTTCATATGATGGATTGTTCTATATTAAATTTCCTGAAGGTATTTATAGAACTCAAAATGTGATGAATATCAAACCATTTCAAATCAGTAGTTTAGATAAATTACAAGGTTGGTTGGATGTTTATGAAACTGATAAATCTATCAGTACTAAATTTGTTATACCGCCAACACCCAAATCTAAATTAAGAAAATTTTATATCCCTCCATTCTTCGGTAAAATCGATTTAGTCGTGAAGAATCTTGGGTATATCGATATAACTCCAACTGGAGGTAGATCCACTAATGATTTAATTGAAGTTTACTTACCTGAAAATATTGATTTAAAAATGATTATCCGTAAACCACTAGTGAATTACGTTTTCAAGACTTTAAATCAAGATGCTAAACCGAATAAGAATGGTAAGATTAAAGAATCACAGAAATTCGTTCAATATGAAGGCGAAAAATTTTTTAGTGATTTGATTCCTGCAAATTTACACCTTGAACCATTTAAATGTGTTGAAAAATTCACAAATTTACCATATAACGATTCAACTAGGTTACGTAGATTAGATATGACAAAGTATTGGATTGAATCATAATCCATTAATCTTCAAAAGAAAAAAAAAAAAAAAGAAGAGTCACTGAAATTGGAAAGGTTTGTAATATTTTGAATGGGTTTTTGAATTATTTGTTTTTTTGAATTATTTTTTTATACTTGCTTTTGCTTGTATATTTATTTAATCCTTAGTAATTGGTTCAAATTTTATTCCAATTTTTTGTAAATAGTTGTTGTAAATAGAGAATAGATAATAGAATTCTAACTTAATCAAACCATAAAACTAATTATCAACTGATATATAAATGGGCTTAATATCAAAAAATTTAAAAGACTTCGGCTATTCTATTCTATTCTATTCATTTCAATTAGTTTTAAAAAATATAAATGACATTTACATATTTTAAATTCCAAAATAATGGCTTAAATGTTAATTAATCAGATGAAAATGATTTTTAAAGTTTAATAATTACAAGTTAAATGAAAGCCTTCTCATTATTTAATTTTTTTTTCTTCTCTTGGTTGATTTTCTAGTTATTTTTTATAATTTAACTTATTGAGAGACTTGTATAAACTATTTGGCATGACTACCAGTTTAAATACCATAGTTTAAATGCCTTAATTTTTTTTGATAAGATTCTTTTATGGTATGGGGGTATAAGTGGCGTAGGCTTATTAAGCAATTGTCATAAAATTTAAAAATTTCCCAATTCCATCTGTCAAATTTTTAATTTTTGATTAAGGGCCCTTGTTGCATTAAGTTGGCCGAATATCTAGATTTTAATTAGATTTAATCGTATTTTAAATCGAGATTTTGTTAACTACACTCTTTAAATTTTTTTGGGACTAGCTTTAAAATTGTCTCAATTTCTATATTATGAATAATTCTGTGAATAAGTAAATGAATATCTAAATCAATAAATCTATGAATAACTAAATGCTTCACTGTATAATGGTCATTCATGATTCTAGAATAATTTAGATTCGTTGGTTTACTTCTTAAAATGGATACCACAAGATACAGATAAGATTCCTTGTATTAGGTATCAAACCAAATAACCAAGACCAAAATAATAAATATGAAAATAAAATCTAGAGTATTTAAAATACTGGAAAATACTAGTATTTTAATAAGAAAATTTTTTAAACCCTGTAGTAGAAGAATAAAATAACAGGAAGATTATGAGAATATAATACATTAGATTTATTGCATGATGTATTTCAGTGGAATGGGTAATTACTCATAACGATATGAAAGTGAAGTCTTCTATTTTCTTTTTCATCTTCTTTCTACTCCTTCTAACCCTTCTAGTCATTCTATTTCTACTCTATTTTTACTCTTTCCATTTTTACTCTTTCCATTTTTACTCTTTCCATTTTTACTCTTTCTATTTTTACTCTTTCTATTTTTACTCCTTCTTCTTCTACTTAAATCTAAAATTAGTGGGTTGTTAAGTAGTTTAAGTAGTTTAAATACTTTAAATACTTTAAATTAGAGTAATGAAAAGTATTGAAGTAAATTTCATTTCGTATTAACAAAGTATAATAACGAATAACGAAAAGTATTATAATATATATATTAAATATATTATTGTGGGCCCCCCTTTCTTAAATATATCAACAACATATAATATTAATTCAATTCGCATATACGTTTACATTGTAATAGTTCAAGAACGTTAAAAAGAAGTTTTATAAGGATCTCGTAATTTTTTAAGGATAACAACTATTTGTTTGTTTATAAATACTTAATAAAGTAAAAGATAATAAACTTTTTGTAAATCCGATAAATATTAAATATTTTATAGATGTTTTGGTGATTTTTTACATGAAAATGATGAAAAAAAGCCACATTATACAGATTTATCTCGATCTATTTCCTTGATAAAAGTTTAAAGGATATATCAAAAGTTTAATAACTTTTTTATACTTTCATAACTTTATATAATCCATTTAGTTCCCATTTAAGTTAACTCTCTTCAACAAATCCAAATCATTACAATACCAAATGAAATCAATTTATAAACAAACAAAATAACAAAATTTTGTTAATTTTGTTATACCTCCTTTTAAAATACGCGATTCTTTCATATAACTCCTTGCAACAGTAAACAAGCCATTATTATATAATCAGATAAAAAGTTCTGTTTCCAACAAAAAATCTTACAAATACAAGACAATTCTAATATATATATATATATATATACTATAATATTAATACTTTATTAAAGGTAATAAAACATATTAAAATTGGAGAATTAGACGAAATAGAAATTACTCGTTAAAACACCCTTTATTTACATTTTAATTATTTTTGTCTCATCAAGCTCATCAGTTATCATAATTCCCTATTGTCATTCTTTTAGACATAATTAAAAAGAATACAATATAACTATATATCATTCTTAAGAGGGTATAACAAGGATAATAAAAGAGAACAAAGGGGAGATAATTTATAAGAAAAAAATATAAAGACGGAAACTACAAGTTCATTTAAACAAGTTTTACCTAACAAGTTTTACCAACCATATTTTATTGTTATTACTCCAAATTTCAAATTAACAATAATTACAATAAAATTACAATAAAATTGATTAAAGGATTCAACAAGTTCAATAAAAACTGAAAAAGAATCAATTAAATTTATAGACGAATATAAAAAAAAGGATATAAAAAGAATGTCAAATTCTGATAAAAGATTAAGTCAATCAATTTCAATAACTAATTTAAATAGATTTGTTAAAATTAATAATTCAAAACTAATAAAATCAACATCATATTCAGTTTTAACACCAATTAATCAATCTACATTAAACACTTCATTACCAACAACTTCCAAAACAAATAAAACAACAATATCAGGTATAAATTCCAAAAGAGAAAAGAGTCCAAATTCAAAAGATATGATATTTTCAAATTCAAATCAATCAAATTTAAGAAATTCTAATAGGGAGAAAAAGAAGAAAAGATTTTCAATTATTTCATTTATTCAACCTGATTCACCTGAATCATTTGAATCTGATTTAAATTCAATTAATTTACAACCAATTGAATTAGATGATGATACATCAATTGAATCTCATCCAATATCACCAAATAATGAATTATTTAATATAAAAGGGAATAATAAAACCAATGTAAATGTAAATGTAAATGAACCATCTTCCAAAATGAATATTTCTAAAATTAAAGAATTTGAAACTGATGATGATGAAAGTGATTTTTCAAGTAAAAAGAGAATTTCAAATTTATCAAATATTATTGAATTTATAGATTTAATAAATTATGGCGATGTTCAAAGGAAGATTATAAAATCAGAATCAACTATAATGAATGAATTTAATCAAGAAGATCAACCAGATCAAGTAGAAAATATGTCAAATTATAAAGTGCTGCTCGTTTCAGGTGCATTATTCTTCAATTATCAAAATGATTTAAATGAATCAAAATACAATTTAGATGATATAAAGTATTGGGATGATGATGATATTATTGATTTATAATAATAATATCATCAATACCAATTGTAATTGTAATTGTAATTGTAATTGTAAAACTTACCTAATGACCATCACGTGAAATGCCCGGAAAAGGAATTGAGTTCCCGCACAATGAAAAAAGTATATAGAAACTTTCTGTAATATATTATATATCTCATGTTAAGAAGGACTCTCTTGACTACTGGGTTTTTAACTACTGGTTATCTATCTTATCAGTATGGGAAGAATAGTGGGAAAGATTCAAGTAATGGATACTTATCATTCTTAACATCTAATACAATTTCAAATGGTAAAGTTACATCAATTACTTCACTTTCAAATATTTCAAGCCCAGTTTATGCAACAAATGAAGAATTAAATACTGCAATTGAATTAATTTCTAAACTTGTTAGAAAAGATCAAATCACTAAGACAAAGGTAGAATTAGATTATCATACTAGAAATGAATTTAATCCTCATGAACCAAGAAATCATGAACGTCCAAAATTTGTTATTTACCCTGAACTGACGAAGGAAGTTTCACAAATTCTTTCAATTTTAAATGATTATAAAGTTCCAGTTGTTCCATTCTCGGGTGGTACATCGTTAGAAGGTCATTTCTATTCAACTAGACAAGGTGTAGTAATTGATACTTCTAAAATGAAAAAAATTAAAAAGATAAATATTGATGATTTAGATGTTGAGGTTGAAGCAGGTGTTAATTGGGTTTCATTAAATCAAGAATTGAAACCTCATGGGTTTATGATTGGGTCAGATTGTGGACCCGATGGACTTATCTCAGGAATGATCAATACTAATGCCCTGGGTATAAATGCAAGTAAATATGGATCAATGATTTTGAATGTAATTAATTTAACAGTTGTTTTACCGGATGGTACAATAATTAAAACTCAACAAAGACCAAGGAAACTGCTGAATGGATATTCATTAACTCAATTGTTTGTTGGTAGTGAGGGTACATTGGGTATTGTCACTGAAGCAACATTGAAATTACATCCAATACCTAAATTTGAGACTGTTATTGTTGGACAATTCCCAACTTTGTTGGATTCAACTAATACAGTTAGTCAAATCTATAGATCTGGGATTCATCCAACTGCGATTGAATTGTTAGATCCTGATATGATGAAATGTACGAATTATTCAGGTTATTTTAGTAAAAATTGGGATGAAGTTCCAACTTTATTTTTTAAAATTGGAGGAATTTCAGAACCTATGGTTAATGAACAAGTTAAAATTTTAAAAGATATAAGTTTAAAAAATAATTGTAGTGAATTTATAACTGCTAAGGATAAAGAAGAAGGTGATGAATTATTTAGTGCTAGAAAAAATGCATTTTATGCAATTTTAAATTATGGTAGAAATGAATTACATGAAGATATTAGATTATGGGTGACAGATATAGCTGTTCCATTATCTAAATTATCACCAGTTTTAAATGAAATTAATAGATTAATTAAAGAGAGTGGATTTGAAGCTATAATCTTGGCTCATGCTGGTGATGCAAATTTCCATTGTGATGTATTTTATAAAGATGAAGAAAAGGATAAATGTGAAGCATTAATTAATAAAATGATGGAATTAGGATTATCTAACGAGGGTACCTCAAGTGGTGAACATGGGATTGGTAATGGTAAGAGAAATTTCTTGGAATTAGAATTAGGTAGTGATGCTATTAGTTTAATGAGAAGGATTAAATTATCTGTTGATCCTAATAGGATTATGAATCCTGATAAAATTTTTAAAATTGATCCAAATGATGATGGTGAATATTAGACTTAGACTGAATTAGACTGAATTAGACTGAATTAAACTTTATAGACTTTATAGACTTTATAGACTTTATAGATTTAAAAAAAAAACATAGATAAGATATCTTAATGAGTGATTTATAAAATGCTTGAAATTTACCGGTAGAGTCCATTAAAAAATATTGCCTAGTGTGGGTGATACCCCCATATTTTAATGATTTTTTGTAAAGGTCAGATACATATAGAATTCTCCGGTCCTTTAAAATCTTCACAATTTTTATCACTTTACCTTCCTCTTATCTATAAAACTCATGATAACCTTTACAACCCCATTTCACTTCCCTCCTTATCATTTTAGATCGCTATCGCGAAGTTATCGCCAAGTTATCGCGAAGTTTATAGGGGGGAAAAAGGCATCTGATTGTTATCAGTGAGAACACATTTTTTCAAGGGAAAAAAATTTTCTTTTAAAATTATCACAACAATGTCATTCAATGAGAATATTACAAAGTTAAATAATCTAAGTCTAAATAATCGACCTTCATTATTATCTTCATCATTAGCACATCAGAACAATAATAAGATGATTAATGATTCAATAATGGGGCCATCATCAAACATCAATCAGTCTCAATTACAATCTCAATTCCAATCTCAATTATCGAATCAATTAATTAATTCTAAACAACCTACTAGTAATATTCCAATTTCGGAATTAGATAATAATTATGATGATCATCCTGAACCAGAATTATTGGCTACCTCGGTAGATGGGAAATTAATCCCTTCATCTTCAAATATTTCATTATTTTCACTTAATCAATCAATGCAATATAGCCCAAAATTACAACAAAAACAATTCGATAATATAAATCCGAATACAAATAATTTTAGTAATTTGAATTCAAATGGTATTTCAAGTGTTGGTAGTAATTTATCTGCTTCAAATAGTACTAGTACTATTATTGGTAATAATTCATCATCAACAACTTTAAATTTGATATCTAATATAACACCAAGTAATTCAACAAGTAGCTCAAATACAATTACAAATACAATTACAAGTATAAATACTACAAATAATCAATATACAAGTCCACAATTAATTCAAGGAGAATTTAAAAAGAATAGAAACTCCATAAGTTCATTAAATCAAAAAAGGTATGAAAATTATAGACTTACAAGTCCACCATTAAGTGAAAAACAATCAGTTGTAGCAATACCAATAACTAATAAAAATTTAAATGTTCCAGATTCTCCAAATTTAGATCCAACTTCACTTAATGGATCACCTTCAAGATTTTGGTTAAGTAGTCAAACTCCTCCAAAATCTTCAAGTGGTAGTTATAAAAAATTACTGAATTTAGGTGAGTATCTGAAATTTAAAATTAATGGTATGAATTCAAGTAGTAATCAACAATCTCAATTATCTGAACAATTAAAAGAAACTGAGATTCAACAAATTCAATATCGATTACAGCAACATCAATTACTGCAGTATCAATTACTGCAACAACAAAATACACAAGAACAACAAAATACACAAAATATACAATCAACAAATGATTTACAATATGAGAATATAAGATCCGTTCAACCTGTAAGAATACCAGATCAAGGAATGAATGAAATAAATGGTAGTGATTCACCGATTTTAAACCCTCAAACTTTAAATGAAGACCAACCAATGACTCCATTATTTTTAAATAATGAATATTTATCTCATAATTATTTTACTGTTAAAAATAATATTAATGGTATAAATGAAGAAGATGAGAGTGATGATAATGATCAAGTAATGAATTAGACACCCTTTTTTTTTACCAGTTTCTACCCTCTTAACTCTTCTAACTCTTATACCTTCTGTTTTTGGAGATCTATAGGAAGGATCTTATCAGATGTATCGAAAATATCACCAAAAATCGCGGAGGCAATATGTCAACTTATGAAGGTTTGTATAATTAATAAACTTCTAAAGATGGATATACTAACTATTTAGATGATCACAATATAACATCTACTAGACCATCCACGAATGAGAATCATTCAAGACAACATCAAACATTATCATCTGCAATAAACTCATTTTTATCAAATTCAAATTCCAACAGTACAAATCCAAATACTGATGAATTTTCATCATTTCAAGAAGCTTTAAGAACTTTAAATAGTGAAGAAGGATCCCAATTAGCTGCTCAATTACTAGAATCCTTGGAGACTGGAGAAATCAAACAAAAAAAGGGTATTGATGATTTTTATCTTGATTCATTAGATAGAGTCGATATTAAAAAATTACATGATGATGATGATTGTCCTATTTGTACTAATAAATTCAAAGACGATGAGTACCCTTTGGTCGTGATGTTGCCTTGTCATTCTAAAAAACCTCATATTTTCGATTTAGATTGTATCGGACCTTGGTTGAAGATGAATAGTACTTGTCCATTATGTAGATTTGATTTATTGGATTTAGCTAAAACCAGGAAAGAAAAATTGGAGAAGGAATTAGCTGATTTGAAAGCTGAACAAGATGAAGAGGAGGAAGAAGATTGGGAGTTATATGGATAATTATGTTTATAAAGTTTGTATAGTTTATAGATTAGATTAAAAATATCGAAAAGGTGTTTTATATTTCTTTATATACAAGATTTATTTTTTGAAATGTTTTTTAAATTCTGCTGAATTTAATAATTCATCGACTTTAGCCATTATTGGATCATCAGTATCTTTGAAACTTTCAGGAATTGAAATATCTGAAACTTCATCTAATTCTTTAACGAAATTGATTGATTCTTTAGTTGAAAGTTTAGCAGTGTAGTGAACTCCTTCCATAGCATATTTATTGACATAACTCAACCATAAATCTACCAATTCAGGATTAGCATCATATCCAATAACTTTATAATTGAATGTAGTTCTGTAAAAATTTTGTTTTGTTTTAGCTTGTGCAAAAGGTGATTTAATAACTGTATACAATCTTTTTTCAGTCTTGTCTTTAGTTATTGGTCCAACTGGTATACCTAAATAGTATGCTGCTCTACTTAAGAATTCAGCGGCGAATTTAATATCTGATTCATTGTATCCTCTGAATTTGATTACTGCAACTTGGTCACCATGAGTTTTTGGTAATCTGATTGGTTTGTAGTTCAAAAGCTCGACGTTTATAGGTAATTCTGGGTTTATGGATTTGGATTTAGGGGTGTATGGGAATTCTCCTGATAACAAACTTGATTTAAATTCTTGTTGTTCAATCTCTTGTTGTCTTACTTGTGATACAAATTCTTCCGGACTTACTCTTTTCAGATCCTCTGAAGTGGCTTTGGCCTTTGGTGTGACCCTTGGTTTCATTGCTTTGGAAGCTGGCTGGCTAGCTGCCTTGGCCCCTTGGAATAACGCAGTTGATCTACTGAATTGTCTTATTCCAATCATCTTTACTGAAAATTTTCTCAAATCTCAAAGTCTCAATAAACTCTCTCTCAGAGACTAAGATGATAATTGTACCCTCTGCTGCGAAAAAAAAAAAAAAAAAAAAAATTGTACGTAATAAGAGGGAAGAGGACTTGAGAAAAAGGTAAAGATGGGTAAAAACAATAAGGATAAGAGGGATTTGTACTATAGGAGGGCCAAAGAGGAAGGATATAGAGCCAGGCTGGCGTTCAAGTTGCTTCATCTTAACGACCAATTCAATTTATTCGAAGGTGTGACGAAAGTTGTAGATCTTTGTGCAGCTCCAGGTAGTTGGTGTCAAGTGCTTTCCAAGCAATTATATGGGAAGAATGGGAAGATTGTAGCTGTTGACTTACAACCTATGACGCCGATCGAGGGTGTGACGACGATACAGGCAGATATCACACACCCGAAAACCCTACAGAAGATCCTCGATATTTTCGATGGTGAATTATCAGATTTAGTTATCAGTGATGGAGCCCCAGATGTCACCGGTTTACATGATTTAGATGAGTATATCCAAGCGCAATTGATCTTGTCGGCATTACAGTTGACTACATGTATTTTAAAGACTGGTGGGACGTTTGTTGCAAAGATTTTCAGAGGCAGAGATATCGATTTATTGTATAGTCAATTGAGTTACCTTTTTGAAGAGGTTATATGTGCCAAACCAAGGTCTTCGAGGGGAACGTCTTTAGAGGCGTTTATAGTGTGTAGGAATTACCAGCCTCCGACGAATTGGGAACCAAAATTACAATTAAATCAATCAACTGAAGAATTTTTCGAAAATATCGAAATTGGGAAAGCTAAAAATTTGAAATTCTTGGATATGAATGATGATGAGCGGTCTATTGCTAATTTTATAGCTTGTGGTGACTTAAATGATACGGATTCAGATGCTACTTATACTTTACAAAGTCAACGTGTGGTCCTTGAACCTGTACAAATGCCTACTTCCCCACCATACAAGCAAGCTCTTGAAATGAAAAGAAGAGGTGATTTAGTTAGAAAGTAAACGGGAAACATAGATATATAGAAAATAGATATATAGAAAATCGATATAGGAAATAGATATATATAGGTATATATTTGAATATAGTAACAATATTAATTTAAATGGATTAATTTTCTGGTTTATCTTCACCTTTAACGAAAGCATCAGGTTTTAAAGTTGGGAATAATAAAACTTCTCTAATAGTGTTAGAATTAGTTAAGAACATAGCTAATCTATCAATACCACAACCCCAACCTGCAGTTGGTGGTAAACCATATTCTAAAGCGTTACAGAAAGTTTCATCAACCATTTGAGCTTCATCATCACCTTGATCTTTTTGTCTTGCTTGTTCTTCGAATCTTGCTCTTTGATCAAATGGATCATTTAATTCGGTATAAGCATTACAGATTTCTTTAGTAGCGACGAAAACTTCGAATCTTTCACATAAACCTGGGATTTTTCTGTCCCTTTTGGCTAATGGTGACATCATTTGTGGATGACCAAAGATAAAAGTTGGGTTGATTGATTGGTCTTCTAATTCACCGACTAATTTATCTAACATTCTAGCGTTAGTTAAAGGTGGAGGACAATCTAATTTATTATCGATTAAAATTTGTTTTAAGAATTTACCAGTTTCTTCAGTATGTAATTCATCACCTGGTGGGAATTTAACGTTGAAGACTTTTTCTAATTCTTCAATCATATTAATTCTTTTCCATGGTCTTGAGAAATCAAGAGTTAATTCTTTACCATCTGGTCCATCAGGGTGATAAGAAATTTTATAATCACCAGTAATTTCTTTAACCATTTCACTGAATAATAATTCAGTCATATCCATTAAATCATAAACATCAGCATAAGCTTGATAAAATTCACAAGTTGTAAATTCAGGATTATGAGTCATATCAATACCTTCATTTCTAAATTGTCTACCAATTTCATAAACTCTATCCATACCACCAACAACTAATTCTTTTAAGAATAATTCTGGGGCAATTCTCATATACATATCAATGTTTAAATCATTATGATGAGTAATAAATGGTTTAGCAGTTGCACCACCAGCGATAATATTCATCATTGGAGTTTCAACTTCAATAAAATCTCTTTGATCTAAGAATTTTCTAATATATTTAATAATTGATGATCTAACTTTAAATCTATCTCTAACTTGATCATTCATAACTAAATCTAAATATCTTTTTCTATATCTTTGTTCTTGATCTTTAAAACCAAAATGTTCAGTTGGTAACATATGTAAACATGGAGTTAATAATTGAATCTTAGTTGCAAAGACTGAAATTTCACCTTCACCACCTTTGGCTGGGTTGGTTCTACCTGGATAACCAGTAATACCAATAATATCACCTCTTCTAAGATATTCATGCATTTTTTCATATAATTCAAGTGATTCACAATCTTGAGCTTGAGCCATAATTTGAATTTGAACACCATCACCTTTTAAAACATAAAATTTTAATTTGGATCCACTTTCTCTTTTACTCATTATTCTACCACTAACTGATACTTCAATATCTGTTAAAGTTTCACCTTTAGTTAAATTACCATATTTTTCTAAAAATTCAGGTAATCTCATTGAAACATTAAATTTATGTGGATAAGGATCAAATTTGGAAGGATCTTCTAAATTTTCTTGTCTTAATTCTTTAACTTGTCTTGATCTAATTTCAAAATATTGATTTGGATTTAAATCAGCTAATTGATCTTTTTTACCAGTTTTTGGTTTTGAAACATTAGCAGCAGCTTTTTCAGCTTTTCTAGCTTCAATAGCTCTAGTTTTTTGTCTCTTTTTTAATTCACTTTTAGAGACGTATTCCCCAGTGGCATCATCCAAATAAGTTTTTTGTAATTGTTCAGCTGTTTGATTAACTTCTTCTGACATTTCTGTAGTTGTAGTTTTTGTTCAGAACTTTTCCCTGATGAGAGCTAAAAATTTTCTCCTTTGGTTGGCGCGCACTTTTGAAAATTTTTCAATCTTCAAAGGGTTATTAACTTCTTTAAAACACTTAATACTATAAATAAAGGGGGCCAATATAAGCATCGAGCTTACAACAAGAAAGGGGTATAAGAAGTAATCAAAAACCATAATCAAAGAATTAGAAGGGATAAAAGAAAAGAAGATGAGTAAAGTCAAACAATATGAAGAACCAACTGCAAAATCGATAGATATTGAAGCAAGTGTTTTATTATCTTTAATAAGACATACATCAGAGAATTATCCATCAATTTATTCAGGTGCATTATTTGGATTTGAAGATGATGATGGCTCAGTAGATATTTCACATGTTTGTCCATATCCATATCCAGATCAATATGAAGGAGGATCATTAAAATCAAGAAGTGGAATTAAATTTCAAAATGAATTATTAGAAGCTTTAAAATCTTTAGGTTATGGAGTTGAATTTCAAGGTTGGTTTCAATCAACTATATCAGGTAATTATGTCACTAATAATTTGGTTGAATCATTAGTTCAACAACAATTTATTAATAAAAATGCATTTATATTAATTCATAATATGGCATCAATAGGAAAAGATGTTGATTTAAAAGCTGTTAGATTATCATCAAATTTTATTAAAAATTATTCTGAAGGTAAATGGAAATCAAAAGATTTAGAAAATAATAAATTATCATTTTTAAATATTTTTGATGAAATTCCAATTAATATTAATAATCAATATTTAATTGATTTATATTTATCAACAAATTTAATTAATTTAAATAAACCAAAATTTGATGAATTTGAAAAATTAAATTTATTATCAAATCAAAATGTTACTTCTAAATTATTAGAAAGTTTATCAAATCAAGTTGAATCTTATAATTTTGATCAAAATAATTTTAATTATTATCAAAGACAATATCTGAAAGAATTATCAAAAATAAATCAATGGAAAAATAATAGAAAATTAGAAAATTTAGAAAGATCAAAAAGAGGTGAATCTGAATTAGATCCAAATGAATGGCATTCATTATTTAAATTACCAGTTGAACCTTCAAGATATAATAATATGTTATTCTCAAATGCTATTGATAATTTAGCTGATGATTTATTAAAAAAATGTGATGAAGAATTAACTAAAAGTTTTGCCATCCAAGGTAAAGTAACTAATGAATGATTTTATCTTTTGTTCTCCTTTTTATAAAATTCTCTATAACTCTAAAAACTTTTTATGGGTATTGTTTTACTTGGTTGCAAAAGCCGCTGATTTGTGTAATGCGAAAATGACAAAATTTGAATAAGGGGATTTCAATGGAACTATGAAACCAAAGGTATGCTTTTAATTTATAATGTTAATAGTAGCCTGTCACTTAGTTGACTAGAATGGTTACACAAACGGTTAAAAGATTTAGAATACTAATTTTTACAGTACATTTTATTAGTTAGACATGGTGAATCAGAAGCAAATAATGATAAATCAGTAAATAGATTTACAGCTAATCATTTAGTTGCTTTAACTCCAACTGGTCATGTACAAGCAATCCATGCAGGGACAGTATTACGAGATTTCTTAAGTCAAGATATATTAGATGGGAAAAGAGGAGATTGTCAAAATCAAAGATCAGTTTTATTTTATACATCACCTTATAAAAGAGCTAGACAAACTTGTAATGATATAATTAGTGGTATAAAAGATTTACCAGGTGTAGAATATAAAATTAAAGAAGAACCAAGGATGAGAGAACAAGATTTTGGGAATTTCCAAAGTACTAAGGAAGAAATGGAGAAAATTTGGCAAGAAAGAGCTCATTATGGACATTTTTTTTATCGTATTCCACATGGTGAAAGTGCAGCTGATGTTTATGATAGAGTTGCAAGTTTTAATGAAAGTTTATTTAGACAATTTCAACAACCTAATTTCCCCAATGTTTTAGTTTTAGTAACTCATGGAATTTGGGCAAGAGTATTTTTAATGAAATGGTTTAGATGGAGTTATGAAGAATTTGAATCATTAAGGAATATACCACATTGTCAATATTTAATAATGAAAAGAACAGATAAACAATATTTTTTAAAGACTCCATTGAAAACATGGGATGATTTAGATGATGATGAAATTGAGAATGATTTTAATGTTGATAAAGAGATTAGAGATGAAATTGAATTTAATTCAACTTATCAAATGGGTTCTCATACTGAAGATTTAGATATTAAAAATTTAGTTGAAGCTCAAAAATTAGCTATAAAAGAATTGAAAATTAAGGATAAGTTGATTAAATCACAATTTGCCAAATCTGTTAATAATCCAATTTTTATGGATTTACATAATGATAGTGAATTTAATAGTCCTGAATCCTCAAATTGAAATCGGGGGGTACCCCTTATAAACTTATAAACGCATACACTCATCTTACTACATCTAATACCTTGCATTAACCTCATCTTATTAACCTATTAAATATTATTCTCTTATATTTCTACCCCCTAATCATACCACTAGATTCCCACCACTAGATTCCCACCACTAGATTCCCACCACTAGATTCCCACCACCACCCCGGGGAGAGTGGTGAGTTGCAAAAAGTTTAATAGGAAGAAAATGGTATCATGTGACAAAAATCGATCGGATGATGCTCGACCTTTTAAATATCGACAGTTGCACATAAAGAAAAAAAAATTAAATTATATATCAATTTTTTAAAAACTAATTAACAATGGCTAGACAATTCTTCGTAGGAGGTAACTTCAAAATGAACGGTACCAAAGAATCCGTTACTAAAATCATTGAAAATTTAAATGCTGCTGATTTACCAAGTGATGTTCAAGTTGTTATCGCTCCACCTGCCCCATATTTAGCATTATCAGTTGAAGTTAATAAACAAAAAACTGTTGAAATTTCTTCACAAAATGTTTATGATAAAGCTTCAGGTGCTTACACTGGTGAAATTTCTCCAAATCAAGTTTTAGATTTAGGTGCTACTTGGACTTTAACTGGTCATTCTGAAAGAAGAACTTTAATTAAAGAATCTGATGAATTTATCGCTGAAAAGACTAAATTTGCAATTGATCAAGGTTTATCAGTTATTTTATGTATTGGTGAAACTTTAGAAGAAAGACAAACTGGTGTTACTTTAGATGTTTGTGCAAGACAATTAGATGCTGTTTCTAAAATTATTTCTGATTGGTCAAAAATCGTTGTTGCTTATGAACCAGTTTGGGCTATTGGTACTGGTTTAGCTGCCACTCCTGATGATGCTCAAGAAACTCATAAAGGTATTAGAGCTCATTTAGCTAAAACTATTGGTGCTGAACAATCTGAAAAAGTTCAAATCTTATACGGTGGTTCAGTTAATGGTAAAAACGCTGGTGAATTTAAAGATAAAGTTGATGTTGATGGTTTCTTAGTTGGTGGTGCTTCATTAAAACCAGAATTTGTTGATATTATTAGATCAAGATTATAATTTTAATTTTAATTATAGTTTAAATATAAAGAAATAGTGAAATTTTAAATCATATCTATTCATATCTATCTATCTATCTATCTATCTATTAATTTATTAATTTATTTGGAATTGATATTAATAACTTCTATTAATTTCTCCTCATCCCATCCTTTAAAATCTTTTGTAATGTTAGCTATATTTTCAAGCTCTTTCATATATCTATCTTTAGAAAATTGATCCAATGTAATATCAGTTTCTAATAATATTTGACTTTCATCAAGTTGGTCAACTATACCTTGTAAAACTGCTGATTTTTCTCCATTTATATAATTTGAAAATGAAAAACAAAGTTTGGTTGATCTTTTTTTATACGTCTTAACCCATAATTTAACTTGATCAATTGATCCTGTAAATGAATGTAATGTAACTTTTGGTATATTCTCATATTTCGGTACAATATCAAAAAATGGTCCATGAGCTTTAACACAATGGAGTGAAACCGGTAATCTTAATTCATCAGCTAACGATAAATGTAACTCTAAGATCTTAATTTGATGTGCCATTGTAACTTTACTTGGTGAAAGTTTAATTTCAATATCTTCATTTACATGATTACCTAAGTACCCACTATTTGGTACTCTAAATAATTTATCAAGTCCAATCTCACCAATTCCACAAATATCTCCATTCTTCTTGCACAATTCTCGTACTTTAGACATATGTTGATGTACATTTATAGGATTAGGTAACCTAGAAAGTAAATCTTCTGATGGAGGTGGCGAAAGGATGGAATTATAATGATTTAATTTATCAGGTTTTTCTTCATCAGAATCACAAAAAAGATGACTGAACCAAGGGTGAATACCAAAGTATGGGAATATAAATGGTTTGGTAGATAAAAAATCTACTAAGTCTATATCTTTATGATTATTAGACATTAAATGAAAGAAATTATCAGGTAATTCCTCATCTTTCCATTCTTCTAAGAACTTATCTACTGATTCCTGCGTACTAACTATTCCTAAATGACAATGGCTATCGCATAACTTAGTCACAAGCATTCCCTAATATCTTATCGCTTAGTTCTACCTTATTTGTTAGTTTACTCACTGTACTTATTGAAATTTCCTCAATCTGGTGATACTCACAATACTTCCGCACTGTAAGCAATTTTGAGAAAAACTATTGAAGCCTAATTATGACAGTAATAATTGGATCTTTGTATGTACAACGTTTCGATTAAGATATATCGACTTACAAGAATCAATTCCATAAGATCTATACATCATAATTCGATATATTGTTGCTTGATAACGCATTGATTGGATGATCTTTGGGAATTTTTTTATTTGGAAATGCTTGTGAGATCTGCTGAAGCTGCAATGTGGGACCCTTTACTAACAAAACTTTTTAGATTTTTACCGTATACCGTTCAATTCGAGGTTGGCCCTCAGACAAACGTAGAATATGTTGCGGATGTGGAGACACCATTACCAAATCCAAGGAATAGAAAGAGATCAAGTGGGACAGGTGTTAGACCACTTCCTATAAAGCAGAGCTCAATTCTTCCATCTTTGAGCATAGCTAATTCTCATCAACATTCACCAACTTCATCATCACCAATTAATGATAGGAGAAGAAATAGCTCGATCCACGAGGGTAGTGAAAGTGTTGAAGAGTTTTTCTTGAAAAAATTTAATAAAGATGAAAAAAGAGCAGTAAGTGAAATATTTGCAGAAAATTTAAAAGAAAAATTATTACCACAATATATCCAACCCAAATCAAAAGTCAATGTTCAAGATGGATCAGTAGTTGATTCTAAAAAGGAGAATGATGATTTTGGTTCACCATCTTTGAAAATTTCAAGATCTGATGTTAATTTATCGAATTTACATAATACTAGTTTTACCAATCTAAATTCAGCATCTATTTCACCAGCTCCAAATACTTTCCCCATAGGTACCGCAAGAGCCATGGCGGCAGTGAATAGATCAGGATTATCATCATTATCATTCACATTGAATAAAAATAATAGTGCTACATCACTTATTGATCCTATCACTGAAGTTGAAGAATTAGAAGAAGAAATTCAAGAAATTCATGGTGATAGTTTTATTGAGGATAATGGATATAATAGTGATTCTAATGGTTGGGATAATGATTTTAATGAAATGGTTAATCCAAGAACTAGAATCAAATTAGCACCATTTGGAGGATTTTCAAATCCAAAATTAGAAAGTGGTATTATAACTCAATCTAATATTTTTGAAACTAGTCCTTGGAGAGTTTTGTTTGCCGCTAAAGGTAATGGATCATTAATAAAAGCTGTGAAAACAGCAGTTGATCATGATTTAATTCATAGTAGAAAATGGGTTGGTACATTAGCTATGCCAACTGATGAAGTTCCAAAACATGTAATTGATAATATTTCAAGAACTTTAAGTGAAGAATATGTAAGTGAAGCCGTTTTCCCCAGTGATTTAACATTTGCAGGACATTATAAATCGTTTTGTAAACAATTACTTTGGCCAACATTACATTATCAAATTCCTGATAATCCAAAATCTAAAGCTTTTGAAGATCATTCATGGGGCCATTATAAAGAATTAAATAAATTAATAGCTGATAAAATCGTTGAAGTATATTTAAAAGAAAATGGAGATTCCGATCCAAATGATCCTGAAAATATGATTTGGATTCATGATTATCATTTACTTTTGGTTCCTCAAATGATTAGAGAGAAACTTCCAAATGCTAAAATTGGTCTTTTCTTACATGTTTCATTCCCATCATCCGAAGTTTTCCGTTGTTTAGCTCAAAGAGAAGCTTTATTAAAGGGGATGTTAGGTGCAAACGCTATATCATTCCAAACTGATGAATATGTTAGACATTTCTTACAAACTGTTTCAAGATTATTATTGGCTGATGCAAATGAATATGGTTTAACTTATGATGGTAGATTTACTATGGTTAATACTATCCCAGTTGGGATTGATGCTAATTCATTAGCAAATCTTGTTGAATCTGATAATGTTAAAGATTGGAGAACAAGAATTAGAGAACGTTGGATTGATCAAAAATTAATAGTTTCAAGAGATAAATTAGATAAATTAAGAGGTATCAAGGAAAAATTATTAGCTTATGAATCATTCTTAAAAGAAAATCCTGAATTTATAGATAATACTGTTTTAATTCAAATTTGTACAGAAGGATTTAGTAATGATGATTATTTTAGTCAAATTATGACAATTGTAACAAGAATAAATGGATTAGCTGAAAATCTATCTAATAGTCAACCTGTTGTACTTTTACAACAAGATATTGGATTCGATCAATATTTAGCTTTACAAGCTGAAGCATCAGTTTTCATTGTTTCTTCAATGAGAGAAGGTTTAAATTTAACATGTCATGAATTTATTATTGCCACAGTGGAAAAAAATTCACCTTTAATTCTTAGTGAATTCACTGGATCTTCACAAATGATGGATTCTAATGGTCAAGGTGCATTATTAATTAATCCTTGGGATATAAAACATTTTTCTGAAACTTTTAAAAAGCTGTTAACTATGGAACCAAATGAAAAATTAAATAGATGGAGAAATTGTCATGAAGTTGTGACTCATCATGATTATAAAAATTGGATTAAAAGTTGTTTATTAACTATTAATGAAGCTTGGAATATTGATTATGATAGAAATACAACAAATGTTCAAAAATTTTCATTAGATATTTACAAAAATTTTATTAATAATTCTAAAAATGGTAAAAAATTATTTATACTTAATTTAGAAACTGCTTCAACTGTTAATATTTTAGGCAATAATGAAAGATTAAGTGTTACCACTAACGCTACTTCAACTTCAGTTAAAAATTCGGATATGATACCTCCAAGTCATTTAAATAGTTTATTAAATGATGCTGTTTTAGGTGATGATAATAATTTAGTATTTATTTCAAGTTATTTAAAAAGATCAACTTTAGATAGTTTGTTTAAAAGATTCCCAAAATTTGGATTAATTGCAGAAAATGGAGGTTATATAAAATTATCAGGTTCCAAAACTTGGTTATCATTAGTTAATGAAGAAGAACTGAATGCTTGGATTTCTCAAGTTAAACCATTAGTTGAAGCAAAAGTTGAAAGATTACCTGGTTCCAAATATGAAATTGAAGATTGTACTATTATTTTTAATCCTGGGACTTCATTAAAGGAAGATAGAGATAGAAGTTTAGATTTAATGGGTGATTTAATTCAACATGTTAATGAAATTTTTGAAGAAAATGAAGGAGTTCATGCTTCTTTAATTTGGAATACCGTTATAATTCAACAAAATCAATTAAGTCGTAGAGCAGTCAATTTCTTAGTTAATTATTATAATCATAATTCAGTTAAAGATTTTAAACCTAGAGAAGTTTATGATTCTAATAGTTCTACACCAATAAAGGAAAAACATGGTGGATTTTTAGATTTAGCAACTATAACTGGAATTTTCATTAGCGGTGGTACAACTTTGATAGATGAACCAACTTATGAATTATGTAATAGTTTATTTGAACAAAAAATTACTCCAAATGTTTTAACTGTTGCTGCATTTGGTACTGAAACTAAAGCAACTTCTGCCAAATTTGGTGTTTCTGGTAGAAATGAGTTGTTGAGTATATTAAATTCCTTTAGTAAAGAGAAATAAATTGGGGACAGAGGGTGAACCGATTTATATTTTTATATTTTTATATATATTTGTATAATTAAAGAATTGGAATACTTATAGATTGATTATACTTAAAAAAAAGGCAAAAAAAAAAAAAAAAAAACAAAAACAAAAAAAAAACTTTAAAGAAAAAGGAATTTAATAATGTGTAGTCTGAATGAACAATAGAATTTAAGTAACTTCTCTAGTTTTTATTTTTGATCTTTAAAATTGACTGTCTTTATAACTATCAGCTAAAACTGTATTATAATCTTTTAAAGCATCGAATAATGCAATTTCATCATCTTTACTTAATTTATCATATTTATTCCAATAATATTCTAAAAATTCATCTTCAGTTACACCATTTGAATTTTTAGGCCTTTCAACAACCCATAATCTTTCTTTTGATCTTTTATGACTTTCTCTATCGTCTTCCATTCTTAATAATATTTGTTTTTTAGTTAATTGGGAATTACTTATTTTATCTTTGGGTTTCAAATTAAACATTTCAACTTCTTCAACTTCTTCTTGTTTTGGTGTTTTATGTTTCAATAATCTTAGCCTTTCATAATAACTTTGTTTACGTTTTAAAATTAATAAATCCCATGCTTGTAATATTGGTTCTTTTGAATTTGTATCTTCTAAAACAATTTGAGGGTATGGTAAATCCATGTCAATATTTTCATATTCCTCGGGTGTAAGTGCATCTTCTTCAAGATTTTTATACCTAAGTTCTTGTTCATTACAATTTGCTTTTAAAGTAATTGATATATTTTTTAAACTATTGAAAACATTGTATAAATTATAATTACTTGAACCTGGTAAAACCTTAAGTATAATTTTTGGTAATGAATTTTTAAGATTTGTGATATATGGATATGAATAGCTGGAGTTTTGTTGTTGTGATATCGTAAAAGATTCACATATTAGCATATCTATTAATTGGAAAATTGTTGATTTAGTATTTAATTCAATATTATTATCATCGAGTGTATCTATTATTAAAGGGAACAAATAATCTTCATTTTCCCAATTTTTCATAGCAAAATGTGCAGCCTTCTTAAGACTCTGTACAGAAGGATTGATATTCCTCAATAACTGGTTGAATTGGGTGTTTGCTTCAAAAGAATCCATCCTATGTATTTCTATAAATTTCTAAAAAAAATTGTTAGTGAGTTTTGGTGTAACAGAAATCTCAAAATTATTTAGGTCGCGCGACTTCATCCATCGAAGAGGGAAAAAAATTTTCATATTACACAAAGTTACACCAAAAAAATGGGTAAATCAGGTAAAGGAAAAGGTGGTAAAAATAGAAGAAGAGGAAAGAACGATTCTCAAGGTCAAAAAAGAGAATTGATCTTAAAGGAAGATGGCCAAGAATATGCACAAATTACTAAAATGTTAGGTAATGGTAGAATTGAAGTTATGTGCTTTGATGGTATTAAAAGAATGGGACATATTAGAGGTAAATTAAGAAAAAAAGTTTGGATGGGTCAAGGTGATATTATTTTAGTATCATTAAGAGATTTCCAAGATGAACAATGTGATGTAGTTCATAAATATAATTCTGATGAAGCAAGATCATTAAAAAGTATGGGTGAATTACCTGAAAATGCTAAAATTAATGAAACTGATACTTTTGGTGCTGATGAAGAAGAAGATGTTAATTTCGAATTCGGTGCTGAAGATGACGATGATGACGATGATGAAGATAACGAAGAGTTAGATATTGATGATATTTAAATCAATTTAATTTTATATTTTCCTACTAGTTTATTTAAAAAATTTGCATTAATTAGTAGATTGTATTTCTAGTATCCATTTGGCCCCATCATGTCAATATAATTCTATATATTTTTATACATATTTAAATTTTTTTACTTTTTTCTTTAACTCTGTTAATTAGAAATAAAATCAAAAAAAGCTTAATATCCACTTTTATTTCTTACTCATATTCATTCATATCCATATTCATTCTTAACAACTCTCTCTCTTTTCCCCTCTCTGTTTCTCTTTCTCCCCATCTATATTTATAAAACCAATCCTTTAATCTCTACGAGTACCATGAATGGTGGTAGTGTCATCATCACTACCTAATTCAAAACTATCAAATCTTCTTAAACCAACAGTTTCTTCATCATATTCAACATCTCTACTAAGTTGCATTGATCTTCTTAAAGATTGGAAACCACCGATTCCTCCATCCATTGGTCCTAAATCTTTACCACTATGGACTCCAAAAAGTTCTCTTGTTTTACCTTCATTTTCCTTTCTTGAAATATTTAATAAATAAACTCCACTAAAAATAATTAAAAATCCAATTAATAATGAAATAATATTAACTGCTGAGGTAGTATTAAAACCTCTGAATAGTATAAATGATGCAAGTAAAGTACATGTAGTGAATGTAACATAATATAATGGATTAACAATTGAAGTATCAAATTGATCTAATGCTTTATTAAAATAATTCATTTGAGTTACAATACATAATACAACAACAATGATGAAAACATACGTAGATGCATGAGTAAATTGATTTTTACCATTTAAGGTTAATTTTAAAGCAATACCAAAAGCTTTAATTGACATAACAGAAATTGAACCAACCGATGAACAAATTGAAATATAAATCATTGGATTAGTATGACCATATTTTGGAACAATTTTATATATCATAAATGCGGAATATGCAACAACAACAAAACAATAAAACAAGAAACCAGGTTTAGCAGCATAACCTAAAATTTCATCAACTGTTTCAACTTCTTTGTCAGGTGGAGCGTGTAAAACAATAATGACAGATCCTAATAAACAAATAGCACAACCCATTTTACCTAAAGTTCCTAATTCTTCCTTTAAGAAGATAGCAGCTAATACAGCTCCAATGATAACTGATAATGCACCTAATGGTGTAACTAAAATTGGTGGAGCAAATGTATAAGCAGCAAAATTAGCAATTTCTCCGATAGCCATGGTAACGATCCCTGCCCACCAGATAGGATTAGTTAAATAAGCATGTCCTTCAACATTACCACTCCCATTCCTATTAGAAGTGTCCATCAATCCTTTCTTGGTGATAATAAAGGATGTACCAATTGCCAAAGATGATGAAACAGCTAAGGCTAAACCAATATATTTATCTTCCATTATTTACTATTTTGTATTTTTTTTTTATATTTTCCGAGTTTAGTGTATATAAGATGTCTTTATTTAACGTTTGAAAGTTCGTCCTGAGTTCTTTGAGATTATACCTTTATCAAATACCGTGAATAATAATATCAAAGGGATTATTTGATGCTATTAATGAGCGTTAACACAAATGTTTCAGATACTCCAGTCTTCGATTTGGGAAAATATGTTTCAACGCGCGTGGATGGCTGTGATTTCCATTCTGTTTTTAGACCATCTTTCAATGAATAATTCCGTTGAGTCGGATTAAAGATGTATTTCAAGTGTAGGCCTCGGAGAGTAGATGGTAAGAGATATAGAATGTGAATTAAAAGAGTGGGAAAGGTTTCTTTTGGTGTTTTAAAGTAGGAAATTGGTTGATAGAACCCCTCAACGATGTTGCATAAGCCTCTACAAGTCGATGACGAGATCATTTAGCCTATCAAGCCAGCACACGCTCTTATTTATATAGAAAATTGATAGTAACGGTGACTAGTATGAACTAACTTCATGGTATTTACAAATGATTCAGTGTAGGAGGTGATATTGATAATTTAGTCAATAAATCACCCCTATAGTTACTAGTTTAATTATGGAATTACTCTGAACAAAGAAGCACATTGCAAGAATAACCGTGTTATATTCCATTATATCGTCTAGAGTAGTTCATCAAAGGGTCCTGAATTAGGTACCAAAATAATTATGAGAAGGTCTATTTGTGGATGATAGTGTGACTATAATACATCACAAACTGAATCTCAAATTTTGCAACCGTTTGCAAAATGAAAATTGACGATAGCTTAGATATCTTATTTCGCTACTTCCCCGAACTAGCCATCTTAAACAACAAGGTAACTCCTCCCATGAAATCATTCATTAACTGGTTAACTCACCAGAGATTCTTTGTTATGTTGAAAATTTATAGTTATGTTTGGTTTGAAGCTGCATTAGAAAGTTTACAAACTATTCTAAGTCTTGAAACTTATAGAAATGGTAATACATTACATTATTTATGGGTCCTTTCTCATTTAACTACATTAGTATGTGTTACTATCCTGGTATTTAAATTGGTCAAATTTGGTTCTTGGAATGAAACTATTTATAATTTATCAATATTTGGATCAATTTCAACCTATTCAATAGTTACATTAAGACATTTATTCTTAATCTCTTCCAAGAGAAGACTTAAACATAACAAGGAAGCTGTTCCAATAAGTGCAGTTATTAGATCTGAAAATACTTATTTATTGGCAAGTGCTGCTGTTTGCCTTTGCTCAAGACAAAATTTATTAAAGGTTACTCCATTTGCTTTATACTCATTTCTTAACATTTATACCACTTTATTAGATGAATATTTAAGGGATACTTTAACGGCTAGAATATTAATCCCTTATATTGGAATTGTTGAACAAAAAATATTAATTGCATCAGTTGGTTGTGATCATCTTGCATTTTTATATTATCTTATTGATTTTATAAAATATTCAGATTATTCAATTTTTGTTTACGTTTTTATTAGTGTTCTTAGACTTGAATCTTCAGAATTTGTTAGATTATCATTCCATTATAATTTAAGTTTTGTTGAGTCCTTTATTTATTACTTTCAAATCAATTATTTAATTGATTCTTTCAGACAATTTAAAATCCTTATGTTACAATTAATTCCAGTTAACTATGTTGACATTATTGTACCTGTAGAGGGAAAGAAGGATAGAGTAGCTTCACTTAATTTCGAAGCCTTTGAAATTGTTGATGACATCAACTGGTAGAAACAACAACACAATAATGGTCTGTGTGCATTAATATATAATTCTTCTATTTGAGTTTTCTCATATCTATTTATCTATTTATCTAATTTAATAATTCTTCTTTTAAATCTTGTAATTTATTCCATCCTTCAGAATCTTCCCACGTATCTTTACCTTTGGACATTAATGATTTAACAGTAGATTTTGCTTTATATTTCCATTTTTCACATACAATATCTCCAGATCCATGTCTTCCAGGTAATTCACCTAATGATTCATAAGCAGCAACTAAATCAGAACAAGCATCGACAGCTTCGTCCCATACTGATTGCTCGAATTCTAATTCTGGTCTACTACTTACAGCTCTATATGCCTTTTCGTGACAGTCTAAAGCATTCCATGGCATTTTTCTCCAAAGTTCTACTCTGGCCACAATTCTCCAACATCTAGAATCTGTGGTGATAACTTTAGGTAATATATTACAAACAAGATCGATACAAGATTTTTGGTAATGTGTTAATCTAGAATCGTCACCTGTAGGGTATTCAGATGAAACTAAAATTTCAACTAATTTTTCAATAACTGGGAGATCAATTGATTTTTCACCAGTTTCTTGACTTCTAATATCAATTAATTCTCTAGTAGCAATTAAGACATCATTCCATTCATGTAATTGCATAGCAACAATTAAATAATTTTCATAAATCTTCCAAGATCTCTTATCATCTGCATTCCGAAGTGCCTTTTTCAATGCATTAAATGAAGATCTTGTTTTACCCAGTTTCAATAAAGCGGTAGCTAAATTAGACCAAGCGTGTGAATTAGTATCATCTAAGGATACACACCTCGTGAAAGCTTCAGATGCTAATTCGAATTGTTCAGATTCTAAACCACAACATCCATAGAAGAACCAGTTGTTGTAATTCAATGGGTTAACTTGTAAACATTCATTCATATGTTTAATAGCCAATCCAAGGTTTTGAGTTAAACCACTTGATGGAGGTGGTGAATAATAATATTGTGATAATGAAGCCTTAGCTCTATGATATTTACCAATTTCCCAGGCTTTTTCCCACAAAATTGGATCAACTCTTAAGTCACCTAAAATTGAAATGGCTCTAGCATCTTGAGGATGGGATTGTATTCTATTTAATAATACTCTTTCAGCTTCAGCTTCATTATCAACTGCCGCAAGACAAAGAGCAGCTTCACATGGTAAGTTTAATCTTTCATAAATTTCCAAAGCTGATCTTAACACACCAATTGACATATATTTTTCAGCTAATTTAACATCCATTGCCCATTGTGGCATTAAAACCATTTGATGAATAAATCTTAATCTGGAACTGACAGTGGATGCACCATCATCGTCATCCTTTTCCTGAGCGGCTGGAATAATTCTAGTTTTGATTTTGATTCCTATTTCTTCAATTAATGAAGTCATTTGAAGAATACCTCTTTCAATTGTCTTAGCTTTGTTAGTTTCTAAAATAGATCTTTCCCATAAAGCTCTTGAAAAAATAGTCCAATTAACTTCTTTGGAGTTGACGAATAATATTCTGCTTACTAAAGCCATTAATTCTTCTTCAACTAATGGATTTTGTGCTGGTGAAGTTTGTCTCAAGGTAGTTAATCTTAACAAAAGTTGAACATTATCTAAGTCATTTAATGGAGGTTGAGCATTTGGATCCAAAGTTTTAAGTGAAATTGGAATATCTTCTTCTCTGAAAGCAATTGGGATTAATTTTTCAGTACCATCATCTTCAATTTCAATGGTTGGGTTGAATTTTATACGTTTACTATTTCTTTCATCTGGGATTTCTACATTATCAAGTGATTCAAAATGTGGTCTTTCTAATAAAACATCAGAATCTAATTGTAAACTTTCAGGGTTTGATTCTTGATCAACTTGGAAAAAGTCATTTGCATCACTTTTAGCTAAAACAATTAAATTAGAAGTTACAAAATTTTGGAACTTGGTTCTTTTGGCTTTAGCGCCAGTCACCACTAATTCAAGATTTGAGATGGCACGAGCTTGCCCTAATAAAGGAATTGAAAGATGCTCAGCTTGACCATGTATACCAAATCTAGCAGTTTCAAGGAAATAGATGATTTGTAAATTCTTTTGTAATTCAGATTCCATATCTGAAGCAGAACATAGCGTATTAACCATATCTCCAGTTAATAATAAGGTTGAAACTGTTGGTATTATACTAACTGGTTCACTGAATAATGATGAATGGACTTGTAATAATCTTGATCTCCACCACATGACACTTGCTGTAACTGGATCTCCCTTATTGTTGCTAGTAAATTCTTGAGTGTAGGTAATAATGGTTTCACTTGGTAAAATATTTGATTCACCGACTAAAGATAATTTATTCCCTATATTCATTGATCTTTCAAACATTAAACTTGAAATAATAAGAAAAGTTGGATCAACCATTAAATCGTAAGCTAATTGACCTTCTAAGGCTAATAATTTAACCGCTTCAAGTTGCAATAAGCTAGGTTCAATATTTGGGAAAAAGAGGGTCTGATCATACTTGAGACCAGGACCTGTGAAGTTGACTTGAATAAATGTTTGTAAGATGGCTATTGCAAGTATATGGAAATGAATAGAACCCTCTTCACCAAATTTTGCATCAAGTGTGGATTTTAAGTTATCTACATAAACAGATAAAACTGAAAACAAATCAGCACCTGGATATTCTGAAAGGATCTTCTTTGAGTCATCACTGAATAGAATGGAATCATATTCACTTCCTTGTAAAAGTTCTGATGACTTACCTTTGATTATATACAAAATTGGATTATAAATAGTTTCGATTTCTTTAGTAACTTCCAAATTTTCAAAGTTCTTCAACGGAGAAGAAAGCAATAATAAAGAAAGCAATTTCTTTAGATTCTTACTATTTTCTGTCATCTTGTGAGTGATACAAAGTTATGAGACAGTAATATTTTAAACTCGAATCTTTTCTTAAATCTTCTTTTTCTAAGATGCGATGCGTAATATATTAATGAGAAAATGTTATATTAGAACTATATGTCATCTATTTAATTATTAATGGATTCTATTCTTTGGGTATAAGTCTTGAATACCTTTTCCTGTTTTCGCCTGATGCACTTTCAGAACGTTGCCCTTCACTTGATTTCTTACTTTGTTTTCTCAAAGAATTACGAATAGATAATCTATTCATTTTGGAACTTTTTGCAGGACTTTCATCGTCAGATGCCCAATCTATGATTTCTTCTTGTACTTTAAAATCAGATGGTTTTGGAATGACAGATATACGTTTGAAATGTGGACGATTCTCTTGCAGTCTTGAAAATTTACCATCTAATTCAAGATCAATTAACGAATCAGGTTGACTACCAAACTGATCTGGTTGTAACACAGGAGTTGAAGAACTGGATGATGATTCAAGACCAACTTCTAAGTCTATTAAGTTCGGTTCTTCATAAGAAGGTTTTCTAGTAGCTGGTCTTGATAAATCTTCTGACACCGATAATGATGCCATTTTTGTATGTAAATAATCTATATTGGAAGTGCTATGATTTGCTGAGGTTCTATATTCACCCCATGGATTGGAACTACTAGTCTTTTTCATCAGTTCGGATGGTTTAAGTTCTTCCGTGATTATTGGATTAGGTTCAATTGATTGTTTGTCTGAAACAATTGGAAATGGGTTATTGGATTTAGAAATTGAGGTGGAAAGTACACTTGAATGTTCTGATTTTATATCTTTTAATGGGTCTGGAACGTCCAAAGGTGTTTCAATAATTGGAGTTGTAATTGGTTGTTTTGATGCATGAACAATTTTCAGTATTGAAGAATGAAACTCAGGTTTAGGTACTTCAGGATTGAGTAATTCTAATTCCGATGGTTGTAATGTATTATATTCTTTCTTAGTTTGACTAATATTAAAACCTTCAACTACTTGTGGTTTCTTATCATTTCCATCGAGTAAATCTTTAACTAAATCTGCATTAGATGAATTATTACTTTTAGTGAGACGAATATCTTTCGCCTTATCATGCTCAAAAATTTCATCAGTAATTGAATCATCGAGCGCTGGTTCAGATTTAACACTCTGTGAAGTCTTTTGAGGTTTCTGTGCTTTCTGTGCATCACTAGGTGACCTTGAAGTAGAGCCAAATATCAGATCTGCTAACTTTTCAGTATCTCCATCTACATTCTTCTCCTTGGTTTCCCAAGCTTCCTTATTCTTCAAATCACTTAAACTACCTGAACGCTTATCACCTTTTGGAATCATATTAACATTTGGAACTTGTGAGGAAGCTCTCAGCATTTGTTGCATTTGTTGTTGATAATAAATCCATTGATTCATCTGGTAGTGATATGCTTGATGCAGGTAGTTATACTGTTGTAATTGTTCAGCTGTTAGTTTTTGGAGATCAACTGGGTTTAAAACTGGTGGTTGAACTGGATATTGCATGTTAGGAATATTGTTATATTGTGGAGTGGCGGGTTGTGATTTTAAATTTTGAGATGATTGGGAATAACTATCCTTTTTAGTTTCAGCAGTTGCAAGTGTATTTGATGTCTCTGTATTAGATTTTACACTGATAGCAGCACTTTTGGAAGTTTCTGAATCAACAAGAATGTTTTCCAATGAAGGATACCTCTCTTCCACATCATCCAAATCTTCAAATTCACCGAAACTGGAGTCTGAATCGGCGGGAGTTTCTTCACCCTTACCTGCTACATCTTGTTCAACTTCAATACCTTTACCATCTACTATCGAAGGACCTGTTACTGAGGTTACCGCATCTGATCCAACTTTATTAGTTTCATCTTGCGCAGCATTTGGAGGCAAGTGGTGATTTTGTAGCATAAGTCTTTGTTGTTCCTGTTGCTGTTGTATTTGTTGTTGTTCATAGTAAGCTTTTTGTTGCAAAGCCAACTCATTTTGCTTCTGTTTTTGATAATCATATAAAGCTTGAAAATTATAAGAACCAGCTTTATAGATATCTTCAATTCCTAAATTATTAAAATCCAATTTCAACATTTTACAAACCAATTTAATTACTTGGACTATGTTTGGTCTAAAAAGTGGACTTTCCTGTAATAAAATAATTACCAAATTCATTAAATCACCTGAGAATTGAGGTTGTGGAGGGAATTGAAATGAAGCATGTAAAATTGCAATATCACCATTAGCTTCGAATGGAGTTGTATAATAACATAACTTATAAAGAAAACATCCTAAAGCCCAAATATCTGCCTTTTCATCAATTGGGAATCCTCTATAAAGGTCAATCATCTCTGGTGATCTATATTGTGGCGTGGTTTGGTACATTATATCATGGCTCAAAGCTTGAAATTCTTGTTGATTCGAAGGTGGTGGAACTGGAGCACTGGTAGAACCGAAGTCACAAAGTTTAAATCTTTTGTTTGCATCGAGCAATACGTTTTCAATCTTAATATCTCTGTGAATCATTTTTAATTTGTGCATTTCAAAAATCCCAATACTTATGTCAAACATGATTTGTAAGATTTCAGGTTCCGATAGTTTAGTCTTGATCTTTGCATTCATATAATCAAGTAATGATTTATTCGGACATAATTCCATTAAAACCAAGACTTGATAAGCTCCTGATTCTAACCTTTCAGCGTGTGAATCGTAGTATTTTACTATACTACGAGCATGTTTTAGTTTCTTCATTACATCTACTTCCTTTCTTAATAAATCCAAACCGGCTTTGTCGGGTACAATTACTCTCTTTAAGCATGCTATCTCACTATCATATTCCTTTGGATCAATTTCAACTTTGTAAATATGGGCAAATCCTCCTTCCGAAAGGTACTTGACAATCTTGACTTTATGGCTTCCAACCGTTAGATTACTCCCCTCTGGTAATTTTTTCAATTGATCTGACATATCTGAAGTTAACAGTCCATAAAAGGGTATCAAACTACTCAGTGGAATCAATGATTTGTACTTTTTCTGTTACAACTGAAAAATGACCAAAAGCGTTTTACGACTCCCTTGTTTTCTAATTGTGATCAAAAAAAGAATGAGAGTTCGCGAGAAATGGCCACTACTACGTAATGCTTTGTGAGAAAGACGTTAGAATATTTTTTATCTATATTATGCACTTTGATTAATAATTTTTGTATGACCAAGTTATTAGATATTGAAGGCATTAGTGGTGAAAGTGGTTACTGAAAAAACTTAAGGGTTATTATATGGTTTATTCTCTGAAAGATTCTTTAATAAGTCTTTCCATTTCTTCAGCTGTATAAGGTATATAAAGCTTCTCCACACCTGCTTCATCTTTCGTTAAAGTACACATATTATGTTCCACAAACTCTGTCAACATAGATCTGAAACTCAATTCATTTGCAGTAATAAACTGTTCAATACACTTAGAATGATAGGATTTAAAGTCAATACTTGTCCTCAAATTACCTCTTGATAATTTCAATGAATTTCTAGGATTTAAAGTATGGATTTTTTCTAATTGTAAGTCAAGTAAAATTTTATACATCTTCTTGGAATTTGCATTCAATGCACTTAAAACGAATTTAGCACCTCTACTACTTTGAGTTCTCTTTGTTTTACCCAAATTAATTGCATCTTTAAATGATGTTTCAACCAAATATGGTTCATATGTAGTTAAATCATGATATATGAACTTGAAATTTTCTGTCTTGTACAGATCCCATAATAAATGAAAGTTGACAGATTCAACTGATGCTAAAAAACAAATTTCTGGTAAACTTGCAAGTTGAGATAATTGAGTTTGAAGCCTATTATCACGTAAAGCTTCACCATCTAAACAATGAACAACAAGAATCAACTTAAGGGGGGTGAAATTACTTGAGTAATATTCTTTCAGACTCCTAAGTTTCTTTAACGTGTTCATTAATATAGGAAACGTATCGTAAGCCGTCCTGTTTAAGCCTGCCCTCTTCCTTACTTCAAGTGGCATAAGTGTCTCAACAAGTGGTTCTAAAAAGTCTCTCATTCTAAACGAAGAATTATAGCCATTGATCACTAAAATCTTTGGTGCATTCTTTTCATTCAAATTATGAAAATGTTTTATCCACAGATGTAAGTAAGTACTGGCAAAATCATTTAATAAAGAAATTTTTGACCCAAGACCATAAAAACACATATTAAATCCTTCTGATATTTCAAAACACCATTGGTTGTATAAAGTTTTATGCAATGCACTTAATTCCTCAATTTCTTTACGTTTGAAACTCTTGAGATGGGCAATATTTTTTTGAAATTCTTTAACCTCCAATTGAATACCTAAACTTGATAATGACATAATTGAATGTCTATCCCTATTACTTAATTGATCAAAGTAACCTTCAGTACCGTCGACAAAATATGCTCTATCATCAGCGGCAGCGTTAGTAGTTGCAACTTCCCAGTTTATATCGGGTAAATATTTTTCAAGATAATCTTTAGGAATCTTTCCATTAACCAAGTTTGGAAGTGGTAATGCTTCAAATTTAGTGCTTTCATTCTTTGCAGGATCTATTATTTCGTGTCCAGTTATAGAAGGTGCTTTTGATTCACTATCCAATAAGCCAAGAGTTAGTAAAGCATCAAAAGTACTGTCTCTTGTTGTATCATTTTCAGTATTATTATTACCTTCAGCTTTGACAAGCTGTGATTCTTCCAGTTCATTAGCAGAATCTTCAATCTTATCAGCTTCTTCCTGTTTTTGAGTAAGTCTTGTATTCTTTCTTGGGCTCAAGCTATCTTTGAATAAATTTTCATCATCAAGTTGGAATATTGAAACAATGTTAGTTGGACGAGGTTCTTGTTCGTATTCAGACTTCTTTCTTGGTTCAACTAATGTTCTCAATGGTTTTATCTTCTTTGGCTTCACCGCCCTTTCCACAGTTTCCTGTTCCAGTTTACGAGGTCTTCCTCTTTTCCTAGGACTTTTATCTTCTTCTTCAAAATCTTCGAGTTGTTCCGTATCGTCTTGAATATCTTCTTCAATATCTTCTTCAATATCTTCTTCAATCTCGTCTTGTTCAATTTCTTCTTCACTGATTTCAGCGTCATCACTTCCACTGTCTTCATCTGACGATAAAACTAGCCTAAGCTTCTTTCCTCTGGTTCTTCTTCTATTTGGATCAGCGGATGGCGAGCTATTAGCGGAACTACTCTCATCTTCAGTATTAATCTTCCTTCTCTTTTGGGGAGTTTTCGTTTTCTCGGGTTCTTCTTCTTCTATCTCTTCATCACTACTACTTTCATTTTCAGCTAATGGAATTTGACGTCCATAGTGTTCAATAGAATTGGGTTCATCTTCACCACGAGATTGTCTAATAATAGCGTCAGCGATCGCTAAATCTTGAGCATTTAATTCATCATCTTGGAAACTATCTTCTTCATCCAAAGTACTCGACATCTTTGTTCGTATAGCCCTTTTCACTGCTGACTCCTGTATATCATTTGTGGTTCTCTTTTCAGGTGAAGGGAGTCCAGCTCTACCTTTTGGCGTCTTTATAGGTGATAATGTAAATTTTATAGGACTATTATAGAAATTAAAGATCCTATCCTTCTTAGGAGAACTATAACGTGATTTCGTTGGAGATTTCTCAATTGGTGATGGTGATAGTCTTTGAAGTAATGGTTTTGATTTTAAAGACGTACGAGTGGGCGATTCGTTTAGATTCCCTTCCATTACTTGTTACTTTTAATACGCGAGGTTTTGATGAAATTTTAGATTTTCAATCTCATTTAAAAGCTCTTCTCAAATTCTTAGAAATTTGATCTCATCACATAAAAGATGTTGTCTTTCTGTCCTTATTGTTCAAACATGTTACTTATATCCCTGTCAGATGGTGATTGTAATAAGTTCTACTGCTCAACTTGTCCATATGAGTTTAAAATTAATGGATTTCAAATGTATGATAAAAAGAGATTACCTAGAAAAGAAGTTGATGATGTATTAGGTGGTGAAGGTGCTTGGGATAATGTTGATCAAACTGCTGCACAATGTCCTAGAGATGTATGTGGGGGTGATAAAGCTTATTTCTTCCAATTACAAATTAGATCTGCTGATGAACCTATGACCACATTCTATAAATGTGTTAAATGTTCACATCAATGGAGAGAAAATTAGAACAATTGGGGTAAACAACCAAAAAATGGTTTGGTTGGAATATGGTATATATGCATTATTAATCTCGTACATAATAAGCGTCATAAGCATTGCAAATCAAGTTCATAATATGAATCGGGATTTAACTTTATTCGCTTACAAATTTTATTTATAGTTGCTTGATCGACTTCTTCCCTATTGTCTGTTAAAAAATATGAAAACTCCAGCGATTGAAAAGAAGACTGAATAGTTTCATCGTCCACAATAGTTGGGATACGTCTTGCTAAGCCAAATT
This sequence comes from Yamadazyma buinensis, assembly GCA_030571035.1. Classification (NCBI taxonomy): domain Eukaryota; kingdom Fungi; phylum Ascomycota; class Pichiomycetes; order Serinales; family Debaryomycetaceae; genus Yamadazyma; species Yamadazyma buinensis. Next base: position 467,464 of record JAJLWZ010000001.1, on the reverse strand, counting down.
CGTCAGCGATTTGGTTTTTATTGTCATTTTCGTGTCCACTTACAGTGGAACCTAAGCTTTTTTCACTAGTAAATGAATTTGAGTAAAAAGATTCTTGAATTTCTAGCTGTTCAAGAATGTCAACGTTTCGTGGCTGATAGTCAGGTAACTTGCTAGTTATGTATTTTTTATAGATTAATTGACTTTGGTGAATGATCCAATTAAATCTCTTATCTTTTCTTTTTAATACCAATTCTTGTAATGGTACATCATCTTCGGCTTTATTATTATTTTGGTACTTTTCATTAAACTCTTCAATAGTGATTCCTGTGACTAAGGGTAAACCATCTGACGAATAATTCATAAATCTAGTTAAAAACTTCAATTCTTCGGTACATTGACTAAATCTCCATCGATTAATCGTTCTTATAGGTCTTTCGAGTATTTCCTTACATGGAACACCTTTAATAGTTGCGTTGGTTAAATCATAGATAAAATCATTAATACCATGATTCTGACAAACATCTCCAAATATTCTACTCATTAAGAACCCATTTCTCCAGGTCTGGTCAGATTCAATACACGGATATACTTGCTTTGGTTTGAATACTTTAATAAAGTTTTTAGTTTCAGTATAGGAAGAATGTCTTGAAAAGATTAATTTTACATCACTTGGTAATAAATCTCTACCTTTTTGCAACCATGTCCTATTCCTGAATTTACAGATATTATATCCTTTTGAAGTTGTATCTAATATTTCCATAGTTTTTAAATCATCCTTTTCAAGGGTATCCAAATTAAGGGGCATTAATGCTCCTAAGAAATCAACAATATTAAAATCTATACATTGACCAACTTTTATTGAAAACTTCGTCCTTCTTTTACATCTAGTTTCACAAATATGAAAATTCAAAACGTCTTTTGTAGGTTTATCAGTAATATCTTCATCAGAAATGGGATGGTAAGTCATATCACCATTATTAAGAATAGTGTTTTTCGACTTTAATTTAGGATCAAAGTGTACAACTTTCCCCTTCAATATAGACACTGTTTGAGACCAAGCTTCTTCAAATCCCAAGACGTAATCCACAAATCGTACCAGGATATCGGGGTCGTCTGTTGGATATAATTGTAGTAACTTTATAACTGTAGCTATCCCTTCGGAGTTCGGAATCATGTCTATAAAAGGTTCACCTCTGTAACCAAAAGTAGTATCAACATAAATATTGTCCAAAGTTTTCAAACCAGTGGTAAAAGGCAACAAATTAACGTTCTTAGTAAGTGATTCTGTCCACCAGTTCTCTGCTCTAAAATCACCAGTTACCAATACACTTTTTTCAGATCCTTCAATCAAGTACATGGTTGATCCAGGACAATGATAGGAAGGAATTAAAGTTACCTTTACTATTTCACCATCAACCTCATAAATCAGTGGTACGTTATACTCTTTATCTTTCAATAAACCACAATTCGCTTGGTATTTAGGTTCAAGCTTCAACATCTTCTTGGTCAACTTGCTGCAAATTACCGCCGAACCAAAAGACCGATTTCCGAAACCAACTAAGTGATCAGCATGACAATGGGTCAAGAGATACAACCCAGCATCCACGTTAAACCTATCGACTGCTATTTGAGGGAACTCTATCAATTTCCCATTAAAAGAATAGCCCAAGTTCATCGTATCAGCTAACACGCTAGCGCGTTGTAAAATAGATCTGAGGTTATGAGATGTGAGATGAGACCTGGACCAAATATATCATGAATATCATACATAACTATAACTGATTGAAAGTAGTTGAATGTAAGAGAGAAATAAAGGTAGTGAGATGCTCTATTTAATCTTTACTATACAATGGATCTATACAAGTACGCCATGATATTCTGCCCTTTTGTAATTGACAGCTAATTGGAGCCATTGAACGATAAATCTATCAGCAATAGGCAATACAAGTTTACCAGATAAGCTCAAATCATGAACTCTAGCAAGACTTTCGATGTAAATGATTCTTGTATTTCCAAGACCTAAGAACTTATAAAAAAATAATATATATGCGATAGGGACACTTGTTCCTGGACCATTTATAAGAAGCACCGAAGGAAGTTGAGGTAAACTATGTATTTGAAGGATAGCATCATAGAAGGAAACCAATGTGTTTTTTATTGACAGGATTAATGGTTCACCAACGGATCTGGCTCTGTGTAAACTCAAATAATTTGAAGGATAATCACTTTTCAATAAATCTTCGAATTCTTTACATTTATTGATAGATGTAGTATCACTAGATGATACAACCCATGTTCTAGCTAAGTTTGAAACATCAATATTACTCAATATCTTCATCATTTCACCTGTGTGACCACCAGATCCTAAGAAGATCATTATATTGGAACCTATCGAGGAATCCAGTAAAGATACATCAGAAGCATCATGAGCTGATGAATTTGTGGATGGTGTGATCCATATGAGTCTTCCTATGACTATGAAAAGCGGTAACAAGAAGAAGAATACCCTCACTACAAGTTTTGTTTCAAAATCCATTGTGGTGAATAATGTTTGGATCAATAAATTTTGGAATTTTTGTTCGCGTTAATGTTTTTGCAGTTTTTGCAAGAAACGATTATCTTCCAAAAATATTTTTTTGGAGATATTCGGTAGGTCTTCAGAGAATCAGACAAAAGCTGAACTCATGCAATTTTATGTATTAGACCATATAAACACTAGACTATCTAATCTTAAACTGACTACCTACTTCATGAATAATATCAACTTCCAACTCAATATAGCCTTTATAAAAGATAACCAAACTATCTACAACTCGAAATCAGGATTAGAAACTTCATATGTTTTCTTCGTTGATTGTGAAGCACTCCCTGACTTTTGTAAATTTGTTTTTGGATTTTTACCAGACTTCTTAGCTAGTTGTGACATTATCTTATTCACTACCAATGCAATCTTTTTCTGTTCACTACCCGAATTTCCTACCTGTTGTACGGCACTCCATACTACTCTTACAGGATACTTCTTATCTAGAATAAGTAAACCAGGACCTTTGTTATTTGGATTACCCTTTAGTATCGAATCAGCGAATTCTTCAGCCGATTTCCTTTTAGTAAACTCTATGAAACCAATTTGAGCTGTATGTAATATCGTTATTGACTTTAATTTACCGAATTTTAAAGCATAATCTGAAATCACATATTGTGGTAAATCTTGGGAGATCCCAAATATGAAGAAAGAAGTGATGTCATCTTTTGGGTGTGTCAATGATCCATTAAATGGTAATCTTTTAATAATTTTGGATAATTCTGGTGTCACAGTACTCGATGTGGAAGCTTTAGATGGTTTCTTATTAACTAATGACTTAGCCTTCATATTAACACCATTTGATAATTTTCTAAGTAACTCAACTGCTTTCTCATTATCCATTATACTAAATTTCCCATCTTGTTTATCAGCCATCGATATTTTAACTCTATCATTCCTTGAGTTTGTGGATTCATGTACAAGATTATCAAACCCATTCATTTTCAAAGCAGCATCCCTGATATCTAAAGGGATTAAGAAGTTTATATCTAGCATACATGATTGACAACAGTTTTTAAAATTTGAACATGTCTGACAAATGATGGTTTTTTTGGATTGCATTGATCCATCATTAGCTTGCCATTTTATAACTTCAAATGGACGAGTACACACCTTACAAATATCACCTTGAGGCTGTTTGATCATACGTAAATCATCATTCAGTCCTAAACAATTAGCACATAAATTGAACATCGATGCGTAAAATTGCAAAAATTTGAGGCTCAAATCTTATCTTTAAATGAGGTTTAAAAAGGTTTATATAAATACTATACAAAATTATAATATACACAAAAGCTTGAATTATTTTTGGAAGAAATCTTTAAAAATTTCATCCAAGTAAGGATTTTGATCTAATGAATCAATCAAATCTTTATTTTCAATAATATTTACAGGAGTATTGATTTCACTATTATAAAGTATGGGTTGTGAAACATCATTGACATTATACCTTTTATCCAATTCATTTTTTCTTAAAGCAGCAATCATTAACCACAAACTATCATTATTTTCATTCGATCTATTGAATATTAAATCACTTGTAGATATTGAGGATGAATAAACCATAGCATTATTGATTAACTCATTCAATTCAATTATATCATTATGGCAAAATCCAAAACTCAGTGAACAATCAATATTGGAATATTGATCACTTGAACCAACTTTATTAATTTCTTCAAAAATCAATGGTAATATCTTAGCATGTTTCCAAGAAGTGTAATATCTGTTACCTAAAATCTTCATAAAATTAATTAAAATTGTTGTTGCTTTAATCACTGAATTTTTTAAATCATATAAACGAGAAATGAATGATGGATCTATAGAAGCTTGTTTGGATATTAAGATTTTAATCTTAATTAAAAGTGATAAATTAATTAAACAAGATATATGGATTATATTTTGAGTTGCAGGAGTTAAAATTAATTCACAAATATCAGTTAATTTTCTATTCTCATTAGCTAATAATTCAAATATTAATCCATAACATTTACCATAAAATATTATAAAGATTTTCTTCACATAAGTGACAAATTTAGGGAATTTGGAGACTTTAAAATAATAATTTGCAAAATGAAAGTTTAATGAAATAATTGCTGAACTAATTTGAAAATAATATTTTAATTTATAACTTTTATAATAATATCTGACTAATTCTTTACAATCATCATCATCTGTAAATCTATTTAAGATTTCAGTCCCATCAGTTGCTAAACTATGATAACAAAAATCAGTTAATTTGGATACTTTTTGAATTGAAAATTTTTCATTAACATTTGAAATAATATTGAAAATTTCTTGTAATTTTGTAAATCTGGTTGGATAAATACCAATTAATTCCACTATAATTTTATCTAAATTAACATTTGAAACATTTGAATTATTTTCAGTTAAAAATGGGAATTTAACATCAACCAGAAAATTATTGATTGTACTTGGATCACCTGAAGTTAAAGTAGTCGATAAATCCAAAAAAAATAAAATTCTCCATATTTTCCTTCCTAAATGATTTAACTTTTCATTTGAATTTATAGTTTTAAATTTATCAGGTTCTCTATGTAAACCTAAACTATATGCCATTTGAATTAATAAAGACAGGAAAACTTGAGGTTCACCTAAATCTGATTCATCACCATATTCAGGTCCATAATGTTTATAATATCTAATAAATATTGCTAATTGTAAGATTACAAGATTAGAACTATTAACTAAATTAAATTGATTTAAACAGATTTGTGCAACATTTATAACTTCTAAATTAATTGGATTATTTAATAAATACTTTATCTCAATTGATTCTTGATCTAACCTATTATTATATAAATTCTCTTCATTAATTTTTTTAATATTTGTGAAAAGGGATAAATAAGTTAATCTTAAAATAACTAAGATAATACCCAAATAAGCAAAATCTAATCTTTTTTCAACATTTAAATTTGTAATTGTTTCTTCAATTAAACTTCTAGATCCAATCAACCTTTCCATATTTGAAATTATTTCAAATTGATCAACAATTGCAAATAATGGATATAATTGGTTAAAAAATCTATTCATTAAGGACCAAATAACATTTCTTTTAGGTAAAATCAACTTAATTTTAGAAATTAATTCAATCTTACTTTCAATTTCTCCTTCAAAAAACATCAATCCTAAAATTTTAGCCCTTTCATTAATTTGTGTCTTTTTAGATCTAATTGATTTCATTGATTGATCCTTTGTTGATCTGATGTTACCATATATTACCAATTCACCATTTAAAATAGAATTTTGTCTTTCTTGGTTTCTTTTCAGACAATCTTTGTCTTTATCAGAAGCATCGTTTGAATTATTGTTATTTTGGGTTTCAAGACCTGTATTACCGGATAATTCAATATTATTTTCTAAATTATTCAAATCACCATCATTTTCATTAAAGAAAGAATTCATAAATCTACCCTTACCACCAGTAGTATTTAAACTTTGATATTTGTCATATAATAATGTATCCGCTCTTAATAGTGAATTACAACTTAAAGGTCCAAAATGTCTTCTTTTAACTGGATCTAAATCATAAACAGAATCATATAAATCAAATAAATTAATTTTATCATCTCCATCCTCTGAATCTTGCTCATTTATCAAATTTGAAACACTTAACCTTTTATGAGATTGTGTTGGATTAGAAGGAAAAACATTGGGACTCATACTTCTGCCAGGAACTGAGAATGATGTTGAATTTGAGTTCATAGACGGCATCAAGATATTGTTCATGATATTCAAGTTATTTTTCAAATTCATATTCCTACTTGGCGAAGAAATGGAATCCAAAGGTTGATTAGGTGATTGTGGGGACAGTTTTGTATCTAAGAAAGTATTTGAAATGTTGGGTAATGTTTGGAACACATTTTTATTATAATTTCCATCAGTCAGAGGAGATCCATCCGATAGTATATTTCTATCACTTAAATTTTGTTTAAGTGTAAGGAATTTCGAAGGAGCTACAGACAGTTCGGTAATTATTGGTACTGGTGATCTTCCAAATTCAAACATTTGATTAGGTGTTTCAAAATTGGTTGAAATATTTGGAGTTGATTCTTTATCTTCAATAATTTTATCAGTTCCAAGAAACACATTTCCTCCATTTATGCTTGCTGCTTCGAGGTACTCATCTAGTTGTGATTTTTGATTTCCTTCATTAAATACCTCTCCATCATTTATCCCATTAACTCCAGGGCTAGAAAACAGTTTCAATTTATGCTGTAACTCGTTAACTTGATTTCTCAATCTATTCAACATAACAGAATCTTTAGTATTACCATCTTCATCAGCATTCTCATTGTCATTTGGAAACACCTCATAAACACAATTCGTATTACCATATTTCACACAAGTTGAACATGGGTGTTCTTTATCACATTTAACTTTACGTTTTCTACAAAACGTACAGACAGATGTTGGTCTTGCTCGCTTTTTACCCATTATCTTCCTTTTGAAGTTTTTTTCTTTTCCCCACAGGGCAATCTGCTTCTGCTTTTATGGGAACCGGATAAGATGGCGATAAGGTGACTCTGAGATGGTTAAACTTGAAATTTGGGATTTGTCAGTATCAATAAAATCTACACATTCGAATACCCAGGTTTGAAGAAATTTAAAATGCGGAAACTGATTTTAGTAATTTTAAATATTAAAATAAACAATTATTAAGTAACAGTATCAAATATAAAAAACACAATACGGTTATCTTACCATATTTTGATTTAATGACTTTCAGCCTCTTTTGTAGTACTTTTTTATTTTAATTTTTTAGATTTATTCCTGACGCTTGAACCAATAGAGGGGATAAAGTTTTAGAGCCTCATTAAAAGCCAATTTGCAACCAAAAATTATTGCCCGTCTTTATTTTATTAATGGGGTTTATTTTACTTATTTTCTCCGTCTTTCATTGTACATCATAACTTAGCTGTTTCACTGAATCAATTGAATCTCCATATTTGTTATGCAGACGGTGTTAAAATTATCCAAATAGAATTGTGCAAATTGCTCTGCCCGATAACTTAACTGCCCGATAAAAAATATACTACCAATTTTTCATACACTTGATACAAAGATCACCCCCCACCAAAAAAAAAAAAAAAAACACACGTTATGTGGTTCGACTTTATAGAAATGCACTGTAAATCATGACATATTTTATGCAGGTTAATACATGTCAGTAACCATTAGCGATTTACTTGAATATAATATAATATACATTATACATTAATCATTAATCATAAATATATGTACAATTGAGAGTTTGTCAGATATTGAATGACCACATTGAAAAACAACCCCAGTGGTGACAGGTCTACGACACGATATTGCTCAGTTATTGCTCTTTTTTCAGTTTCGTCGGAGAAATACAAAACAACAAAGCAACTTGTCAACGTATATACTTAATAATTGACACAATTTAAGCTCTTATTATATAATGATTTGACAGTCACCAAAAAACTCCGAAGTCACCAGAGACTCAATCTATTTTTTGTTCAGTTAACCTTTTCAATGCTAAAATCTTTAACCAAATACTATCATCCGAACCTTGATTGAAATTATTAATGAACAAATTAAAATCCAATTCATTAAGAGCTTCTTCCACTATATGAATCAACTCTTTATCATCACTAAAAGACGCCAGTGGTAAATCAACTTTAGATTGGATGTGATCAAGGAATTTATCGTGGAGTTTCAGTAATCTCCAGCAATAAAAGTATTTTGTGGCTAAATTTTTGAAATAAGATTGGAAAACATTTGTCCCTTTCAATGTTAAATCGTAAAATTCTCCTTTGACTCTGGAAAGAATCTTTATGTGGAATACAATAATTTTATTAATCACTGCTTCTAATGTAGGTATGATAATGAATTTATTTATTGAATAATTTTGATTTTCATAAGTTATTATATCATTAATCATTGGTAATAACTGTTGATAAATCATTCTGAATATCAATCTTAAAATCTGAACAGCTTCTTCTTTACGATCATTCCTCTCATAAGCTTCAAATATATGGATATAAGTAGTAAGTAAAATTGAAGCATTATATAAAAAGATCCTCAATCTAAAATTTTTAAAGAAATATTTCCTAATTTCAGTGTTTGAATCTAATAAATTTTGTAAATTCTTTATACCAACAGCTATATCAAACATTTTATCAACTCTTTGTTTAAGTGATTTTAATTTAATCTCTTTACCCCAATCGAATACTGTCATCATAAAAATTCTAAATAATTTTAAAGTACTTAAAATCAGGAAACTAATATTTTCTATAGTTAAATCATTGTTATTATTATTATCCATATTTTCATTTAGATATGGTACATCAACGTTAGAAGATTTAAATTTCCATAAATTAGTTGGATTTCCTGATCCAATGATTGGTAAAACATCATATAACATAGTTAAATACCATAATTTTCTCCTTAAATTATTCATTTTACCATCATACTCATTTTTAAATAATAATTTTGGTTCCTTATGTAAGTTTAAGTTATATGCCTTTTGCATTAAAATTGTAACTAAAACATTTGGTTCATTCAGATCAGTATTTTGTCCATAATCAGGATAATGAAATTGATAAATTCTTAAAAGTAATAATAATTGGTAAAATTCTAAATTATTTTCATAAATAATATTAAATGAATTAATTAATTGAATTACACAATCTATTAATTCTTCTGGCATTAAAAACTCCATTTCAAATTCTTCTTTTGATGATTCATAACTAAGCTTTAAAGTTAGTATAAAGATTGCTAAAGTTTTCAATTGTTCAAATTCGGTTACATTAAAAGTTAGTCTTGTACCTGAGATTATAAATTTATCAAGATTATGTTTTAATGTATCTTCATCGATAACTGGGAAGAACACATAGGTTTTTTGAAAATAATTATCTAATAACTTCATAATTTTATCATAATTAGGTAAAAAATGACTTATCATATTTACTAAAGGTTTATAATGTTCAATATCAGTTGATTTAGAAAATATACTCATTCCAATACGAATTTGTTTCAAACTTGGGTAATTATAAATGGTTTTAAACTCATCATCATCTTGTTTAAGTTGTTCCCACATTTTCAGTACCACCGTATCTGAATTATACATCGCAAGCCAAGAATATGGTCCATAAAATTGTCCATCTTCATGGAATTTTTCATCTGAATTATAAAAATTAATTGATATATCTTCTTGATATTGCGTATCTTCTTTATCTCTTGAATAATCCGGGTAAAAATCAAATGGGGTGCACGTAAGTTGACTTTGATTGATATGGTTGAAATCTACACGATTCAAAGTATCTAAACCATTTTCTGCTCGTATCCTATCTTCCAATCCTTTCTGAATTGTTTCTTGACCTTGATGTGATTGCAAATGAGATATTTTGGATTTCAAAGAATTTAACTGATTATCCATTTGATCTAAAACTTGAACCAATTGGTTATCTGAATCATTATATGAGCATCTATCCAGTGAATATTTCACACATGACGAACATGGCCGTTGTGTATCACATTTTATCTTCCGTTTTTTACAGAAACTGCATGCATATGACTTCATAAAGAACTAGTCTTGCTTCTACTTCTCGCACTTGATATGAATCGTATCTCAATATTTGCTTAAAGTGAAGGAAATTCTATATGTTTTAAAATTTACAATTAACTACAAGCTTTTAACGTGATGTCCAATGTTTGAATATGTATAAATTAACTTTCTTGGATCAAAAATATTGGAGAAATACACCGTTTACATATAGCTTTAGAAATCACTTCGGACTTTATTGTGCAGGAAGATTTACACAATAGATTTATCTGAAAATACAAGATTATAAAATTACAATATATACAAATATACAAATATACAAACTCATGGTCCAATTAACTCATCATAATATTCACTAAGTGTATACTCTTTATTCAGTTTTACACCACTTGTTAAAAGCCATAAATCATCTGTTCTTCTCAATTCATCTGGAGTCATAATGCTTGTACCACCAGCATTACTTGAAAATGTGTTTAATGCTTCACTTACATCAATTTCATTAAGTGCATTAGTGACGAAATCGTTCATGACTTTAAGGTTATGAATTGTGAAACCATTGGTTAATGGTAAATCTTTGAAGTCTGAAAGATTAATTTTTCTAAGCAATAAATCTTGTACTTTTAAGATTTTCCAACCGAAATAGTATTCCGTTGAAAGAACTTTCAACACTTTTTCGAAAAATATGATGGATCTAACTAATGATTTTTGTAAAGTTTCCGATTTAGCAATCAATTCCAGGTTTGAGGGATTACGTTGAAGTGATTGATTGAATAATTTGAGACGAAGTAAAGTAGATGTGGTGATAAACAAAACTTTTTGGATAAAATTTAAAACGATTGGGAAATAAACCATTAAAAATGATTTTTTATGATTTGAACTTCTGAAAATATTTTCATCTAACACTGGTAAAGCCTTTTGGTAAATAAGTCTAAAACTATGAATTAAAAATTTCATTGCCTTAACTGGTTTGTTCAATGATATCAAATGATTATAAAAATGGTTATACATCGAAATAGATAAGTAGATATGTGATATCCAGAACTTAAGTTTATAACTACGGTAAAAAGTTAAAGCTCCAGGTATATTGGTTTCATTTACTAAACCATGGAATATACCATTATCATCATCAGTCAATGTTGCAATGAATGTATTAAGGAATTGATACGTATCATTAAGTGAAAATGATTCACCAGTATAAAATACTCTGTATATCCTATTCAATTTACGGAATAAAGTTTTAGCATGATGTAATAACAATGCACTAATTTTACCACCTTCTGGATTTAGTGTATTTGAATCACTTTCTAAAGTACTAGGTAATTCGATATTATAATAAAACTTGACAATGTTTAATGGATCACCTAATAAGAAATTAGCATTATAATCCAAGATACAAGTATGGTACCATAAAAACCGAACTAAATTGTTGTATTTAGGATCATCAGTTTTAGGTTCACGATGAAGACCTAAACTATAAGCCAATTGGATCAAAACACCTGCAAGTACTTGAGTCTCACCTTCATCTGGACCATCACCAAATTCAGTTCCAATACTTTGATAAGATTTGAAAAATAAAACTAATTGGAATATGGGTAAGTTTATAGTAGTTATTAAATTGAATTGGTCCATGCAAAACTGTGATAAATAAATGAATTTGATATCTATTGGAGTTTGTAAAGACTTCAATAAATGTAACTTATCACCAAAATAATCATTAATGAAGAAATCATCTAATAAAATTGCCACTTCAACTAATCTTAATATAATCAATAAAATACCAAGGTATGCAAAATCTAATTTTGCAGTGACATTTAATGTGCCAGTGATATTTATTAATCTCTTGAGATTCCCTCTGAAATCTAGTTCATTTAAAAATGGGAAACTAGGGTACAAGCAAGTAAAATAGATATCCACATATAATTGTAAGATTTCGTCTCTAGGTAAGACTTTTTCAATTTGACTAATTAATTGGAACTTAGTCTTGAAAGCTTCTTGATTCATTATATTTCGATCACATGAATGAGGTAACCAGAGAGTATCTGATGTGGAACATGAGGAATGATCATATTTTGATAAAAAATCCAATTTAAAGGATTTTAAATCATTAGTATCATACTTTATCGTGTGCTTATAACTAAAACAATTCAAACTAATACCCCTCACTGAGTCCAATGAATCTACTAAATTCAATCGATTATTAGACTCATATAAATTCAGTACAGGCAAATTCTTATTATTTTCCCATAGTTTAGAAAGAATGGTATCGTATTTAATAGCCGTTACCCAACTCAAGAACCCGAAATGTCTTTTCTTAACTGGTTCATTATATATCAAAGACCTGTCAAAATCACTGAAATTCATTTCATCATCACTATCATACCCTGATTCCATATTTTTCTCTGTACGAATTGAATTCTCTAGACTTTCTATCTTAGATGCAAGTTTATTCAAATGTTGGAGTAAATCGTCATCTTCTAAAGGATTAAGCATGTTATTTATAGTTGGTGATTTCGTGGATGTCTTACTTGAACGGGCTGGATCTTCAACCCTTGAATCTATTTGATCCAATTTGAAATGTTCTGATCCGGCAGATTGACCATTCTGTAGCGAAGTCAATAAATTATTATTGCCATTCAATGGCAAGGGATTCGATACAGTACTAGCAAATATTTCATGATGATTAGGCAATCTATTACTCAAAGCATCAGCCACTGAACCATTTGTAACGTCACTAACACTGGAATTATTACTGACCATAACACTTTGAGAAATACTTGAAGTTCGAGTAATTGGTTCATCATCAGCGGTATACGAGCAATCCTTCTTGTACTTGATACATGAACTACACGGCAGACCTTTATCACATTTGATTTTCCTTCGCCTGCAAAAATTACAGACCATAACTTTCCTCTTCTTATAATCCATTATTGTTTTGTATTGATGCGAATCTTCCAGTGAATATAATTTCTCCAGATTTCAGAATTGATAGAGGTTTAGTTTTACTACTAAATGAACAATATTAAAAATAAATAGATATTAGATAAATAGATATTAGATAAATAGATATTAGATAAATAGATATTAGATAAATAGATAATTAGATAAATAGATGATTGTGGGAAGTTATGATCAACATAAACATAATTTCCAACCTAATCTTTCAGTTACATCGACCCAATCGAGGTAACTTGAACCATCATTTTCTAACCAATACATTTCAATAACTTGTTTAACTCTAATAATATTACCAACTTGATAAACTGAATACGTTTTATCTACTAGTTGCATGAAAACCAATCTTTCTTCATTTACAACATTAATTCCAAGGATAAGTAATGGAGCTGCTAATGAAGAAACGAAATTATGACGTATAAGTAAATCAACTAAACCTAAACCTTCAATTACAAGTAATTGAATATCTAAAGATGAAGGATTATGTTTTTTAAAATAAGTTAGTAAAATGATTTTAATTATAATTTTAAATAAATTAAACGCATTTAAGTGATCGACTTTATTAGTTTCTTCTAAAAGATCGAATTGATGTTGAATTGGTTTACAATATTCAAGTTTATGAGATAATTCTTCAAATTTATATTTCGTTTGCTCTAATGACCAAGTTGGAATTTTAACTTTTTCATTTAAAATTTCTCCAAGTAATAAAATAATTGAATTATTACAACCTTGATATGGATCCACACCATAATTGAAAAAACTCATTTGACTATAATCTGTAATGGGGAAGAATGTGCCCAGTTTAAAGGATGTTGAATTTAAAATATCATGATATTCATGATTAGAAATTAACCATTTGATTTCATTAGAATAATCAAAAGTTTCAAGAACTTTCATAATCCCACCATGACGCCGTATAAAATTATTACAATTTTCAAAAGCTGCATACCAATTAACTCTATCACCTGAACAAACTTGAATACCTATAATAATTTGATAAAAACAAAGTAATAAATATAAATTAAATTTCGAATCATCATTAACATCTTTAACTAAAGTAAGAGACTTGTTAAGATGACCTTTAACTCTTTCATCTTTTAAACCTTTAGATTCTTTAAATAATCCACCCCAACAAGCTAAAGCATGAGAAATACTCGCTTCAGTATAACTCATTTGTAAAAAAGTTTGAATAAAATAATTTGAATGATTTTTATCAATTGCAAGAATCTTAGTCACATTAGTTTCAAAAAATCTAAGAAATTGAATACCTGATTCATCAAGGTATAAATTAAATCCTGTAGTTGGTTGATGAGTTAATTGAGTAGATAATTCAAATTCTGGTAAATCATTCATAATTTCAGAAAGTGTTGGACTCCGCACTAGTTCACCATTATAATCTGATTTAGGTATTATATTCCCAATTTCTTCAATATCTTCTTCATCTTCACTTTTATCTAAAACTTGAACATTATTATTATTAGTTTGAATATCATTAATCTGTTGAAAATTATCAATATTTTCAATTAGCTTAATTTCTTCATTTCTTATCATGTCTTTAGCGGGAAAAGCACTAAGTTGACTTATCGTAGTGTCTATACTTGGACATTTGGGAGTAACCATTTCAGTGATTGGATCATTGAACCGTATAATTGACTCATTATATTTTGTATTAGCTTTCAGTTTTCTCAATTTCCCATTCCTAAATATCTCGTATTTACATTCAATCCCACGTTTTGAACATAACCCACAAGTAGGGAACTTCTCGTCACACTTCTTCTTGGACTTCTTACATCCACTACACCCATTTCTTGATCTTGTCGTAGATCCAAATACTATATTCAACGTACTTGACATATCGAAAGGTACACAGGCGCGGAATTTAGATTCTCCTATTGATTAACTTTGTGTATCAACCGGTGAAAATTTTGATTTTTTTCAAAAAAGCTGTTATCGATGTGAAATTGTTTTGTATACGATAACGCTGGTGTCTGAGTGTTCTATTTCTGGTGATTGAACTTGGCAAAAAGTGGTGTAGGGTAATAAAAAATATTTTGGTGGGGAGAATAAGTGATCAAAGTAAAGATCTATATAAAGTAAAAACATATCTGTTTAGTTACCTAAACAGGCATTTATTCTAAATCAAATGAATCGTAAACTAACTCACCAGACTTTAATGATTTACAATATAGTAGTCAATTTGTCACCATTTGAAGATTTAAGAAATCTGAGTTTTTCTGAAGAGCCGCAAATTTGGTTGCAAGACAACTTACCCTATCAGAGATACCCGAACGGAAGAAACTTTGACATATGAGAGAAGAGATGATTACAGAAACTGAATATATTTTCGATATTTACTCTAAATCTACATAAATACCAACTAACTTTCTAAACTTTATAAATTTTATAATAAACCAAACAATATAAAAAAGGCTTCCTTTCGAATCTAAAAGTGTGAAAAGGAGGAAACCACATCATAATCTTAAAAGAATACCAGAATTGAACTCATTAATTTAAACGACAGTACCATATTTACTAGCTTTAGTAACGTCGTCTAAATTAAGTAAAGTTTCACCTAGATTATGCATATCCAGATCTTCAGATTGTTGTAAATCTGATGACCAAGTTACACCACCCCAAATTCTTGATTTTAAACCGTACTTTTTAGAATTTGTGAAAACTTGTGTAAGTGTGGTTTTATCACCTGATGTAAACCCAGTGATTTGGTACCAGAATGAACTTATAACCAGTGACATTTCAGCGGATGCAACCACTGAATATTTAGCAATATCTTGAATAGTTGCAACATTTGGACTTGTACCTTTAAATTTAGTTAAATCTCCATCTAAAGTGAAATATCTAACTGATTCGGCCTTAACAGCAGCGGTAGGTTGATTACCAGTTAAAACAATAGTTAATGGTCCATAAATCCATTTATTAGCGGTATTATCATAATAAGTTAACCAATTTCTATCAATAAATCTTTTAAATTGAGTTTTAATTAATGGATAAATTTGATCAGCTGAATTTTTAAAATCAATTAATAAATGTAAAGTTTGACTCGGATAATTAATATAAACTCCAGATTTAGAATTACCTGAAATTGTATTACTTTGATCAAGTAAAACATAAAGTGCATCTAAATATAATGTATTTAATGTCTTTTTACCATCAATTCCACTTTCAGTATGAGCAATAAATAAATCAGGACTTGTAACAGTTGATGCAGTAGTTGTTTTATTTGAACTACTTGTTGATCCCGCACTAACTGAACTATAACCAGTTTTTGCCCAAACATCAGCTTCCACACTAATTACACCATTTTGTAAAGCTTTTAATAAACCACCGTTATCATAAGTGTTATGTGAATGGACAGGTCTAGTAACAACACCACCGGTAAGGGTATTAAGATTTAAAGAATTAAGATCAATGATAGCTGGTAAATCTCTAATATGAAGCGGAATTAAGGACATTATTGAAAGATTAGTAAAAAATTGGAAAAAATTGAAATCTAATAAGACCCAACCAGTGGGATTTAGTATGTTTATATACATTTTGTTTCGTTTTATATGAGTCCTTCTTTAATGCCTTACCGATTTATTAAAATTTGCTGTTTAATACACGTTAAAATAATAATATAACAAATTATGATGAAATGAAACTTTTAGAATTTCTACATCCTTGTATTTTTGCGACCTAGCAACTATTTTTAATCAAAGAGGCGTTATAATAAGTACATAATAATGGTTATTTTCAAATTATTATTACTTTAGATACGCTAGAGTTGCGCTTGGAAGTCTCTAAAATGCCTAAGAAGATTTATATTTTTTATTGAATGCTTGAATATTACTCGTTAATCAATGTAAATTAAGGTTAAAAGCCTTTTAAAATCATTCTCTCACTCGTATTTGTATGGCTTCAAGTGGATTTTTAGGATTTCTAGGATTTTTAGGATTTTTAGCTTGACCACAAGGTAAAGCACAGAAGCACTAAATGAACATCAAATGAACACAAGGGCATGGCGATTCATAAACTTTAGTAGATTATACAAAGAAAAACTCAGGAAATTAAATGAGCCATAAAAGTTTGTTTTTCGAAATTACAATTCTCTCAGCGAAGGTTTAAAAAATAAATTATATGCAATAATCGGAGGGGCAGACACCTAAAACACCCCCAAATTCATCCGGGAAAGTTACGATACCATATATTTCTTGTTAATATGTTTACAGTTACTAATCCATGTGGGTATTCCATATATCCCCATATCTTGCATGAGTTTTAGTTCTTTCCACTTTTAGATGATAATGCCGATAATCAGGTACTAATTTACACTAGCAATAAAGTTGAAACATTAAAAAAATCTTAAAACTCAAACTCAAACTAAAACTAAAACTAAAACTAAAGCAAGGACTAAAAGTGTGGACGTTGATTTTAACGTTTTACTAATTTCAAAACGGTTGAACGAGGTAAAGGTCGGGTACCTGGAGATATGGAAAGATAACGAACGAATAAGAGAATTTAAAGAGTTCTGGAAACATACATTTTAAACTTTCTAATTTTTTTATGTAAAAGACGAAACACGTTAATGTAAAAAACTTTAAACAATAAAATTTTGAAACTTGTGAAATACCAAAGAATTAGAAATTTGATAGATTAAATTACAAACTGGAAATCCGGTTTATGAAAAAAAAAAAAAAAGAATTAGAATTCATCTGCAAGGAAAACATAATCAATATTAAGTAAATCAACACCTAAATCAATAATTTCCTTATTTTGAGAATCTCTAATATACCCAGGCCAATTAACTTGATCCCAAATTCTAGACATAACACCATATTTCTTACATAAGTTAAAAGTGGATTCTAAGATACTTGTTTCAGTATCGTTGAAATTTCTAGTTTTAAAACTTTTACCACCTCCAAATAATTGACCATATGAACCAGATGCAATAATTGAATATTTAGATTCTTCTTCTAAAGTTTCACTTTCCGAAGTTGAATTAAACCAAGTTAAATGACCATCTAATGAAACATATCTAGTTTCTTCAGATTTAACTAATTCAGTTGGTAAATTACCAGTTAAAACAATTGTTAATGGTCTTGTAACCCATTTATTACTTGTATTATTAAAATAACTTAAATAATCTTTATCAATAAATTTTTGTAATAATGGTTTAATATAAGAATAAGTAGTATTTGCGTCTAATTTAGTATCTAAAAATAAATAAAGGGTTGCTTCAGTATCACCATAAAATAAACCATGTGGTGTAAAACCTTTATTAATATCATTATTAAAAGTTGGATTTGAACTTTCTAATAAATCATAAATTGGATCTAAATATAAATTACTTAAAGTCCAAGAATCATTAAGGAAATATAAATCATGACCCACGTATAATTCACCAGGGTAAAAACTTTGATCAAATTCAATTGTTTCATTAGATGTACTTTCCACTCTAGTTTGAGTTGATTTAAAATCTGATGGGAATGCCCAAATATCTGCTTCAATACTTTGAATACCTTTCATATAAGCTGAAAAAAATGGAATTTCCCTCCAATAATCATTATGTGAATGCATTTTTTTAACAAATACATCTTCTGTAAATGCTTTAACTGATAATTCACTAATATTACCAGCTAATGAAATAGCTGATTGACTGCTTGGAAATAATGACATATTTAAATAGTCTTAATTTTACTAATTATATTACAAAGAGGGGAGAACTTATTACTTCTTATACTTTTCCAAATTCCATTTACCACATTACATTAAAGTCTCCTCTTGTAACATACCCAATTATATCACCATGTCTTTAATAATTGCCATTCGAGCCATTTCTTGCACACTTCTAATTCTTTTGTTTTTTGCACCCATTTTGCACCCACATGCGAATAGGGGAATTAATTGAATTGAGTTTAAAGTTGCATATGGTAATACAATAAAACGTATTAACAATACACCAAACATGTTGGAGATTTTGGTAGATTAAGTTAAACCCAGGTGGATAGCAATTTATCGGAGTCTCCTTTTATTTTTCCCCTTTTGCTTTAAAGTGACTTGCATTTTTAGCCATTAACTTGCATTTTATAATTTGTGTACCTGATAAGTTTTAACAATATTATAAATAGTATAATTTACTTAAATGGAGTCTTTGTTATTAGTAAATATATAAGTTAAGTTGTAGTAATTGGTATTAGTACTTCAAAAAATGTCACACTTTAAAATTGAAAACGAAGTAGTTTATACAATAGGTTAATATTGGTTTGAATGAAGAAAAATTCTTGTCTAATTGAATACAGGATTTTATGTACGTAATTTACCTAATTAATTTACTTGATGTAAATTATTTGATTTCAATCATTGATTAAGGAGTTATTTTACATATCAGATCATAATAAGGGTGATGTAGAAACGGATTTAATGGAGTAACCTGATTCTTATAATTAGTATTGTAGTAAATTGGTTTCTATTAAATGAAAATATCAAGAGATTTTACCTTTGCCGGTGGAAACATAGTTGTGTGATTGTTTCTCTAAAACAATAATAAATCATGGTTGGATGGCATATTGAATATTCAGTAGTAATTGAATCAATAAATTCTTTAAATCTTTAAGAAAACTTTTATGAAAAATCATAGGTGATTCTTTCTTAATTAATAAAGACTTGTAAGAACTCAAGTAGGTAAATTAGGGATAATTACTCTTGAATGTACTTCTTCTTGGTGACTTTTACTGCATCTGTAATTTAATTTATCCAAGTCGATTCTAATTTAACATATTAAAGTGACAAGTGAATTGGGAGCTATCCAAAATGATTAAACTAAGTTAATGCAAGTTTAATTAGTATGCCCTCATGTATCATGATACTATTTTAAATTTTTCAGATTATCAGTGAGACTAATTTTCTATAAGAATTCAATATCTGTAGGCTTATTGAAACTGTTGACCGTCTTATAACTGATTCAAAAAGCATTGAGTATATAATCTACCTATCTAAAACAACGACATGATTATGAACACGTTATAATTTACATAAATCCTTATCTCTCCAAAATCCTTGTCCCTCCTTTTGCAGCCTTTTTTTGCACCCATTGAGGGTAGAAAAAAAATCCAATTGTTAAGTTACCTCAAAAATTTAAAAAGTCCGTTTATTTTAAACATATACACTAAATCAGTAAATCATCCGAATTAATCAAGTCGCAACCAATCTCCAAGAGATCAAGGTTATGATTATCAACCAAAACTTTCGGCCATACTATCCCACCCCAAATTCTAGTTTTGATCCCGTACTTATGCGCAATATCAAAGTACTCCTTAATCCTTGATTTTTCATCACTTGATAAGTTCCTAGTACGATATGCTTTTGAACCAAGTAATTGGTCCATTGAAGATGATGCGATTTGACAGACTTTACTCAAGCTTTCCATTTCTTTTGATGTTTTAGACTTGAATTCGTGCAAGGGACAATCATTGAAGAAATATTGTCTTTCATTTTCCTTTAAAGTTGATAATTCTGGTAAATTCCCAGTTATCGTCACAACCACTGGTCCCTCAATGAATTTATCTTGCTTGAAATCATAGTAAGCTAAGTACTCTAAATCTTTGAATTTTTGGTATAATGGATTTATAACATGGTAACTATATTCTGCATCAGTTTTAAAATCCATCCATAAGTAAGTTGGGATTTCAGGTGCATTGAAATATATCCCATTTTTAGGTGATTCCAACCCGGGATCTGGTGATATTATTGGATTAGCATATTCTAATAATTCAAATAAAGGATTTAAATAAAGACTATTTAGAGTCTCATTATATTTCAAGTAAATTTGACTATGACCAACATAAACTTCATCCTTTGATAAAGTAGTCGATATCGAGGTTTCAGTGTCGGTTCCCATATTCCCCCCACGCAATAAATTATAAGTTTTATCGAATACCCAAACATCGCTTTCTATACTGACTACAGCGTGCTTCACAGCTTCTATAAAAGCGCCAGAACTAAACGAATCAGATTTCCTCCAGTAGTCGTTGTGACTATGGATTTGTTTCGGGTTCACATCACGATTTAATGATTCTGGAGTTAGTATCTGTGGTTGGGATGAGAATAAGATTGGAGCAAATGGTTTGAAAGCGTTTATCATTTCTTCGTTTCCCATTCACGTTTATGTTATTTATTTTGTCGCACCCAAGTATTAAACCACAAAATGCATAAAGTCTTATAAAATATAAATGAAAATAGAGATGGTAAAAGATACTTGAATATATAATATCTACAGAATATCTACAGAACTGATTTTTTTAATTTTAATAATTTTAAAATTTCAACTAATTTGATACTTCCAACCAATAACTCTTCTTTAAAATAAAATAAAAATGCAGCAGTTGAAATTGATTGAATCAATTTAACAGATAATCCATTATATAAACCATCTAAACCTTCATCATTAATAATATTCTTGATTTCTTGAACCATTGAAATCTTTTTATCACCTTGAGTTTTCTTCCTTATATGCATTCTAGATTTCAACGTTATATATGGATAAGTCAATGAAGTTGCAATTAATTTCCCTAAAGCACCAATGAAAAAGGCATTAATTGAAGTGAATGACTTCTTCCCATTCTTAGAAATAATGAAATTCTTAATTTGTTCGAATATAGTATATTGGATAATAGGGTTAATAACTAAGACCAAAGCAGGGAAAACACCAGCAAAAAGTGAAGAAATTCCATCATTTTCAATAATTTCCCAAATTTTCTTAAATGTATTTGAACTTTTACCATCTTTATTTTGTGAAGTCATTGTTCTTGTATTGGCTACCCAGATTGGATTGGTTCCAATACAAGTTACAGCACCTGCAATTGCTCCAGTAATTATACTTTGGAAAGTACTAAGTCCATGAGATTTCTTTGACCCTCTAGAATTAGAACGTAAGAAAACATTACTAGTTAATTCATAGAAATAATAGTAAATGAAGTTGGTAAGTGTAATACCGAATAAAGCACTTTCTAAACCAGAATATAAACCAAAAATTCCCTTTTCTTTAACGATTTTATTGAATGCTTCCACGGTAGCATTAGAAATCTTGATTTCTTCTTTACCATCCCCTTCTTGTTGTTCTTTCACTTTTTTAGTAGTTTGAGCAAATGTTGATAATGTTACTAATGGGTAAGTTACAATCATTGACAATGCACCACCACCTGCACCAGCAATGGCATGAGCTAATTCTTCATTACTTGACATTCTTTAATTTCTCTTTCTAAATCTAAATCTTTTTCTAAAGCTCTTTCCAAATCTCTTGTAAAATTTTTAAACGTATTTAAAATATAATATTTTGTAAATAAACTAAATATTTAAATCCCACGGTAAAACTTTTATTCACATGGAATATGGGGAAAATCTCTTGATGGTGTTTCATTCGCGTCGAAATGGTGCACTGGTCTTTTCACCTGAGGTGCACCGGTGTCCACTGCAATTTTATCTGACCATAGTGAAACTGCGACTGAGGAATCAAAAGGGACAGTACAATAAAAGATGGTTTTACCAAGTACAGAAACTAGAAGAGGTGTAGTCACAAAGTTCGGGATCTTCGCAACAATAGCGATCAGCATGGCGTGGTTCGGGAAAGTGCAAGCTGAAAAATACAAGAAGAAAAGATTTTTGAATGAATCTGACGCCATTATCGATGCTCAAGTCAATGAATTTGAAGTTAGACGTAATTATGTTGGTATGCCAGTTGAAGAGGGGGATTATGTTAGAAAGAGTAAGTACGTTGGTGCAGGAAGCAGTTATAGTAGTAGGAAACAGGGTGACCGTTTTACTTTCTGGAGTAAATGGCAGTAGGTATTGTAAATAGATATTGTATATAATTTTTTTCTAACTCTCTTATTATTACTCTGTATTCTCTTTTTTTTTTTGGCTTTTTACTATAGATTTAGGGGGGTAGAGGTATGGAAGGGAGGACTAGGACAATATACATAATATACACTAAGATAAATTCAGTTTCAGTAAATCTTCAAAAGCTAAATCATAAACTAAATTACCCTTTATAAAATTTTCCAAACACCAACCACACAAAAAATTTTCATTTAGTTCTTGTAAAATCATTAAAATATTGGATTTTATTTGGTTATCGAGGTTAAATAAATTGATCAAGATTATCTCGATCCCCTTGTTCTTATCGAAGATCGTTAAATTCCCACCATGAACGGAGGAAGATTGTAAAGATGAGGAATTCGTAGGTGGAACAAGGTAAGTTATTAGTAAGAAGATCTCTAGTGATTTCCCACTGATCAAGTACTTTAGGATATTAAACCATATAGATCTATCATCTGAATTCGATGATTGATTCATTTTTTGGAACTGATGGTGAATGTCAATCATTAGGTTGAGTTCGTTGGATAAATTCGGTAATAGTAAATTATAAATGAATTTTCCCTCGTATAAAAGACTATTGAATTTCGATTGGACCGCTTGGTACGTGGAGACCTCGATTAGTTTTGTTGTGTCGGAGGACCAATAATATCCTACACCAGGCATCAAAAGCAGGAAGTTGGAAGGGGATTTTGTATTTAATTTCAAATTTTTCAAGTTGAAGTTGTCGAAGTGGAAATTCTTGGACGATATTAAAATCCTTATTATTTCATTTATATGACGACGTATGATTAATTGAATCGTAGTTAAATCATCGTTATATGTAAACAACAGTAATTGTAAATTAGATAAAAATTTAGCGTCTTCTGAAATAATTGAATTTTTAATTTCTACATCTTGATTGACTTTCAGTGATAAGAATATCTCATTTGAATCTAAGTCATATAAGATATCCCAAATTGAATCATTATGTTTGAAAAATGGATTAATTGTCCCAGCTAAAAATGATTCACAAGTTTCTAAAATATCAATTTTACTAACGTCCATAATGGGGAAAATATTATAATTCTTCAATAATCCAGTTAAAATCCCACCTCCACTAACCAATTTAATAATCATTAAAACGAAATCAATTATAAAACTTGATGGTTTATCATAACTTAAAATTATAATTTTTTTACCAGTTAATATAGCATTAATTAATAATATTATTGAAGGAGTTTGTAACCCATAAATAGTTAAATCATAATTTTGATAATTGGATGATAATTTCGAATTAATTAAGTGAATTAAATTAGATTTAAAATTTAAATCTGTTGGATTAAAATAATCTCCTACAACATCATCAATTTCAATTATTGGGATTTTTATTGGGATATTCATTTTATTGAATTCTATTATACAATTATAACTTAAATCTTTCCTAATAAATAAGTCTTTATTCGAATTAGAAATCTCCAATAATTTATTCCTGAAAAATTCATCATAATAAATTTTATCATTTATTGGTAAATCTAAAATTGAAGTAATTAATAATTTCTTAGTAATATTCATTTCAATTTTCGAATCTGATATTTTAAAATTCTTATTATTTATTGATTTAAACAATTCTTCAAGTACTTTAACTTTAGTGAATTTAAAATAACTATCTAAAGTAATTAACAATAATGGCTTAAAATTTTTAAAATATCCAAGTTTCGTAACTATCGATATACTCTTTATAACTGACCCTCTCCTCACACTATCATCCTTCAAATTATTCACCAACGTATAAACGAAATATGGTTCAGAATTGAAAGTATTCAAATATGTAAATTCACCATTTTTATCTTTAAAAAGTAAAAACAAAGTATAATCTTCCTCACGTTTATGGATTTGATCAGGAATCATGAGTTCCGGCAAGAAGGATAGGTTCTTCAACCCAGGGAGTTCATATGGGTATGAATGGAGGAGGGAGGGGCCCTTATCGACGTGGAATTCAGCTGTTAGAATATACTCAATATTCATATTTACTTAGGTGTAAAGTTTTGTGCGGATTAGACGAAGTTTGATACTTTAATGTGACAACAAATTTTTGATGATACTTAAACTTCTGAGTACTTTGGAATCCAATGAGGTGTCTAATCTTTGAGTGGACGAGGTCGGTTGGGTGGATGGCGGTTGTGGGATGAAGTTGGATGAGTTGGTAATGTAATAGAATGTGAGGCGTACGCCTTTATCAGATCTTGTTACCCTTTAGTCTCATCGAGATCTTTCCTTTAGTGCTTTATGACTTTTAGCACTTTATCACTTTAGTACGTCTACTTACTGTACTACGGTTCTACTAGCGTTTACTATATTTCACTAGCTTTTCACCTGGTTATTACAAGACGATAGTAACATTAAGGATCGGCTATACCCTTTTACCTCTAACTCAATCCCCCATTCTTCTTTCTCCTCCATCTCTTCCTAATCCCTATCCTTCCCAAATATATATACTCACCTCCGACCTACCTCTCCCAATTTATCATCCACCACTTTCTTTACACCCAATGCAATCCCAGTCTTTCAACTCTTTCAATAATCAAGGGCCCTTTCGTGGTGTACCGCACTGCGTAAAAAATATTTTCAACATTGTTACCAGCGCGATAATTTTTCAACAACTTTTCCCAACATCAATCATACAAAAAGTTTTTAAATAAAAAAGATGGCATCATTAGATAAAT
Source organism: Yamadazyma buinensis (assembly GCA_030571035.1). Lineage (NCBI taxonomy): Eukaryota > Fungi > Ascomycota > Pichiomycetes > Serinales > Debaryomycetaceae > Yamadazyma > Yamadazyma buinensis. The sequence continues at coordinate 441,822 of JAJLWZ010000001.1, read as the reverse complement.
CATTAGATGAAATCATTTCATCCACCAGAGGCAAAAAGTTCGTTCCTAAGGGAGGAAAGAAGTTCGTCGGTAAAAAAGTAGGTGGTCCAAAAGCCGCTGTTAAGAAGCCAGCTCCAAAGGCTAAAACTGTCGCTAAGTTAGCTGAAAAGGCTAATTCTAGATTGATTAATTCATCATCTAATAAAGTTGTTGTTTATGGTTTACCAAAGGATTTAAAACAAGACGCTATTAAAGTATGTATATTACCTTTATAATTAAGTATTCTTTATTAATAATTTCAAAAGTTTTTAATAATTTCAAAAGTTTTTAATGGAAGGTAAGTTTATCAAGTTTATAAATTATGACTAAGGTACAAGTTATTGATTTAAAGAATTGCTTAATTATTTTGGGACTAATAAAATGGGTAGTTTTTATTAGGTAAGATATGACATTTTTACAAATTTTAAAACTAGAACTAGTTTTAAAAGTTCAAGTTTTAAAATTGTACTTGTACTAATTGTACTTGTGATGTGTAATACACAGTCAATATAATAATAGTCTCAGATACGTAGTATGGAAATGACAAGATACAAGACACTAAGGTTCTTTCATTTCCACCCGACTAAATTAAAATTAAAATTAAAATTAAAATTAAAATAGATTTAAATTTAAATTTAAATTTAATGGGTCTGAGTATCTAAGTTTATGAATGATTCATAAGTTCTTAGATGGGTTAATCATTTGATTGATTAGGATTTCCAAATTCAAGTCCAAAAAGAAGGAGGAAATCGAGTCATACGTTCAAATGATTGTAATTCCTGGTAGATAGATTCACCTTTAAAGGTTTAAATACAAAGACCTGAGCTGAATAGCTAAATGGGATGAATGGTTAAACTATTGAATTTATCTACCTGCCTTTTTAAATTTAGAGTTTCAGAAAGTATTACGGTCTGGAGTACTGTGCTTTTAATCTAGGTTTAAATTGGTGAAATCCCGATTGAATGAGATTCATTTGAAATGAAGTGAATTCAATTGGTCTAAAATAATCTACCTAGAACAAGATTTAAGTTTTAAGTTTTACCAGGTGGGTTTTTAGTATTGTTATTATTGGTTTTGGTCTACGTTTTCACAACCTCCAAGGGAAGAGGGAGGGAAGTACATTGTAAAAACATCGTCACTCTTATCTTTGTAAAACCTACGTCATTGATTATTTTATAACCTAAAAAAAAAAAAGAACTCTACTAACTAACTAACCAGGACTTTTTCCAATCACAAGTTGGTAAAATTGCAAGTATTGCTTGTTCATATAATGAAAGAGGACAATTTAAAGGTATTGCCACTATTATTTTCGTTAATTCAAATTCTGCAGGTAAAGCATTTGAAAAATATAATGGTGCAGCTATCGATGGTGGATCATCAAAATTAAAATTAGAATTAATTATTGATCCTACTAAGAAACCATTAATTGGTAGAATTTCAGCTAATGAAAAACCAATTAAGACTTTAAGTCAAAGAATTAAAGCTGTTGGTGGAGTTTCAACAACTAAAAAACCACAACAACAAAAACCAAAACCTAAACCAAAACCAAAGGCTAAAGCTCCAAAAAGAGAAAAGAAAACTATTGATCAATTAGATCAAGAAATGGCTGATTATTTCGGTAATTAGTTTATGAATTATTGTTTGTTATTTTGTTATTTTGTTATTGTTTGTAGTATTAAAAAGAAGAAAAGTAAAAAATCTCTAACTTCTTTCTTTGCCTTCTTTCTCTTATTCATAGATTTGCTATTTCATTGATACGAAACCTTTACTTAAAAAATAAACCTTAATAAATCCTATTAAATCCACTCATTAAATCGTAATACTATATGAAATAGGAATGGGATAGGAATTGGATAAGAATGAAATAATAATGAAATAGGAATGAAATAATAATTATTGTAATGAGTTATGAGAATAATAACATTCTCTTAATGATATCAATATAACCATATAATTTTTTAACAAATTTAAGGAATATTCAGCATTGTAACATCGTTATCTTTCCCGTAAATATCTTTATCTGTTGTTACAATGAGAATTAAGAAAAAAGCCAATCCGCACATTTGCAGGGAAACCTACAGCGAGATGGTGAATTACAAGCGACGGGTGTTTGACACCACAGTTTCTTTTTTTTGACAGTTTACAGTTTACAGTTTACAGTTTTTTTACAGTTTACAGTTTTTTTTAAACCGATGTTACAGCGATGAGATCAGAGATTTTCTACAGTGTTATACATTTTTTTTTTATAGTGTCCAGCACCAAGTTAAATTTCATGTCAGTTTTCATCATCTCTATAATACTCTATTAAGTGAGTGTGTGTAAAATTCATTAGTTCGTAAAATCATTAAAATTAAAAAGGGTTTTTATTTTGTTATTTTAGGGGAAAGTCTAGATTTTTAATTTTAGTTTAAAGTACCATTACAAAAACCCTTTTCAATATGATTTTCTAACCAATCTATATTATTTTCAAAACGACTGAAACAACCGGCACATCTACCACTTATTAAATTTCTCTCATTTGATTTTGTTCCTGGTGGGTAAATAAAATGTAAAGCTTTTAAATGAGTTTTATAAGTATCTCTTCTTGAAAATCCACCAGTTGGATGACATTTAGTTCCCTTACCATTAATTGGATTTTCATGATAAAATGGACATTTAAAAGCTTTAAAACTTTGATGTTTCTTTAAATGTCTTGTAAGATAACCTTTAACTTTAAATTTTGCATTACAGTAATTACATTCAAATTTTGAATCAGATTTTAAATCAGATTTTAAATTTGAATTTGAATTTAATTCAATTTTATCAGTTGATAATTTTCTTTTCCTATCTTTAAAAATTGGTTCTAAATTTTCTAATTTAATTTCTTTATTAGTTGATTTTTCTTCTTTAATTTCAGTATTAAATAATTTAAAATCTTGTTTAAAAACTTTTGAATTTTTTTCATTAATTGAAATTGGTAAAGAAATTGGTAATGGAGTTGGAATAGGGATTAAAATTAATTCTTTTGGACTTTCAAATTCTTTAATTGAATTTTTGGAAGAATCCATTGATTGAATTGAATTTCTTGAATTTCTTGACATATCAAATTCATTTTTATTTTGATTACTTTTAATTGAATCTTGATAAATTGAATAATTAAAGAATTCATCTTTTTTCTTATAAAACTCATCATCTAATGGACTAATAAAACTTTCATTTGAAGATGAATAAACATCTAAATCAACTAAATCATGATTAAAATCATTAAAATAATAATGATTTGAATTATTTGAAGTAGTAGTATTTGAATTAGTATTTGAATTAGTATTTGAATTTGAAGTATTTGGATTTGAAGTATTTTGTGATAAATTTTGTGGATTTGAAGTATTTGTTGAATTATTATTTGATGAATCTGTTGAATCTGTTGAATTTGAATTTGATGAATTTGAATTATTAATCATTAAATTATAATGACTTGGATATTCATTAATATTTAAATTTTGAAATCCATTATTTTGATAAGTTAAATTATTTGAAATTTGTTGATTTAATTGATAATTTTGATTTGGAATATTAACTGAAGGAATTGTAATTTGAATATCATTTGGAATATTTTGTAAATTTTGTGATAAATTATTTTGTTGATTTAAATTATTTTGTTGATTTGAATTATTTTGTTGATTTGAATTATTTTGTTGATTTGAATTATTTTGTGATAAATTTAAATTATTTGAATTATTTTGAATATTATTGGATGATGATGATGAATTAATAATATCATTTTTACTATAAAATGTTGGATTATTTAATAAATCATAAATTTGATCATTTGTTGTATATTCATTAAAATCATTATAATCATTATATAATTCTAAATCATCAACTGCACAATTTTTTGGTATCAAATAGTTAAATGATGAATGAATAGATAAATTAAGTAATTTTAATTTTAAAATTGGAGGGAATAAGAAATTAATCTTGAAAACATATTTAAAAACTTGTAAATTTAAAGATAAAAGATTTTTATTTATTAAATCTTTATTATTCTTTATACCAATAAATTTCAACATAATGTGAATAATATGTGAATAATATGTGAATAATACGTGAATAATATGTGAATAATATGTGTATAGAAAAAAGTATAAAAAAACTTGAGGAAATTCAGTTGAGTTAAATATTTTTGTTTAATTTAAATACAGGATTTTTTGTACGGCATCAAAAGAAAAAAAGTTTTTTTTGATAACAGCGGTAACAACAACAATTTACAGCGGGATGCCCACTTTTTATCACTCCACACTATCACTTATCACTATTTAACTACCACCACTTATACCAGTACCACCACTACCACTACCACCAGTACCAGTACCAGTACTACTATGACCAGTACTAAGTAACTAACTAACGACTATACCACTCCAGGATGGTGTTAAAAGGGGGGTGGAATGATGTGAAAATTGACATATTTTTTCTGCAGATCTCTGTAAATGGTGGTATTTACGACAACCACACTTTTATTACTATCACTATATACTATCACTATATACTATCACTATATACTATCACTATCACTTTACTGTATTAGTTCTACCTATTGTACTAAGTACCTATTGTACTAAGTACCTATTGTATTACATAATATATTGTACTCTTATCCTATTAATATCTTATCATTTACTACACTTATAATTATAACCGTATTATATACTTTATACACTTGATACACTTTATACACTTTATACACTTTATACACTTTATATACTTGATACACTTTATACACTTGATATACTTTATACTTTATACTTTTACACTTTTTATACTGCCGTTTAATAAATCATAAGATAACGCTAATTAAAATCTTATTCTCACCTATCTTTAACTATTTCCTTATCAACAAATTTCATCACAACTTTACTTATTATTACCATTATTACTATTATTACCGTTATTACTATTTCTATTACCATTATCTTTGGTATCTATATATATTAAAGTTATATATCTTTTCGTCTATTGGCTTAGAAGTCAATTTAAAATTTAAAATTAAACGTAATCTGTGAATTTTACTTACTGTACTATATTAATTATGAGGTTAAAACAAAGTTAAACAATTTGGGTGAGTTTCTTCCCATAATTACTATATGTTTTTTGTTCTTAATTTCTCTATAAACATTATAAATACTAATTTATAAATACTAATTTATAAACTATATCTCAATCGTACCCACATAGAAACTATATAAGTCTATAAATTCTATAAATTCTATAAATTCTAAAGACTCTATACAAACAGAGTGTAATCTCATGATCTCATAGTTTCTGTAATATTTCATCATTTGTCTTTAATTTCTTTTTCCAATGATACAATCATCTCCTTATCTTATTCTATTCCATGATATTTCTTATATTCATTTATATTTCTTATGATATGCTTTTAATCATGTTATAATTTAAATAATATTTAAATAATATTCCAAATCTCTCCATTATCTCACTATAAAAAATCTTAAGAGATCAAAAATAGACGCTAAGAAGACCATTGAGAAAATTCAAATTATGGCAAAGAAGAAAGAGAAAGACAAGGATGATAAATCAAAAGATTTGAAAGGTAAAAAGAAACAAGATACTAAGGATACTAAAGATTCTAAAGGTAAGGATTCTAAAGGCAAAGATTCTAAAGGTAATGATGGCAAAGATAAAGATGGTCCAAATAGAGGTATATCAATTGGTGAAAACTTTGGATGGACTGGTAAATTACCAATTACTTTACTTTATGAACATTGTCAAAAACAAAAATGGTTAAAACCAATCATTGAAGTATTTAAACATAAAGAAGGAATATTAACTATTATTACTTTACAATGGGAAAATCCTAAAACAAGAGAATTAATAAAGATTAAATATAATCCTAAAAAATATGCAAATACATCTAATGAATCAAGACATTTATCAGCTACTTATACTTTATATCGAGTGAATTTTAAAAAAAATATGAAAATGATTTTACCTATAATATTTCGAAATTATTGGGATGAATTAGAAGATGAAAGGAAATTAATTGATTCTAAAATTCATGATAAGATTTATTCAGAACAACCATTTCAAAGTTATTTAAATAATAAACTTGAGATTGAAAAAAGGGAGAAAGAGAAGAGTAAACCAAAAGATGAACATTTTATTCAAATGAATAAAAGTAAGAAATTAGTAGGGGAAGAAGGAGGAAAAGGAGGAGAAGGAGAAGGTAAAAAGACATTTAGTAAGGGAGTTTGGGATAGTTCACCAATTTTTGATATTTCACCCAATTTAAGAAAAGAAGTAGAATCTGAACTTAAACATTATGTAAAATGGGGTGGACCTGCCACGAATCCAGTAACTTATGATAAAACATTAATTTCTTTAGGATTTCAAAAAATTGATGTTGATGAATGTTTGAAATATACTTCCACTTTAGAAGAACTGTTGGAATGGTTGATTTTTTATTTAGGTGAAGATGAAATTCCTTCTGTAGTTGGACGTAGTGGGTATAATTCAAATGTTAGAATTACCGTTAGTAAAGATGAAAATAAAAATGATGAGTATGTGGAATTAATTAATTCATTGACTAATTATACCGTTAATGATGTTCAAGATCCTGAATTTGATACTTGGGATGAAGAATTGGATGGTTTGAAAGTCATGGGATATAATGTCACTGGTTCAACAATTGAAACTAAAAATTATATTGTAAAGTTCCATAAACCTAGTAATTACCCATTTAATTTATCAGGTATACAAATTTTAAATCAATTAAGTGATAGGGTTAAGAAATCATTGATTCAAAAATTAGGAATGTATTTAATTGATGGGTTATATTTAGGGAGTGGTTATTTATTCATTATGATAGATTGGTTAGATGAAAATTTCACTAAAATTTTGAAAAATCCAGGAACTTTGTATGTTGTACCTGAAAAAAGGTTGGAAATTGAAAATAAAGATTATGAAAATCGTAAAATTAAGAAATTTAGAAATAATGATTCGAAAATTTTGAAGAGTGTGGAAAGGGACCCTGTCATGGTTGATAAAATGATGAATGTTAGGAAATCCTTACCAGCTTGGGAAAAACAAGATGAGATTTTAAAAATTATTAAATCCCATCAAGTTGTGTTAGTCACTGGTGAAACAGGTAGTGGGAAAAGTACACAAGTGGTACAATTCTTGATCGATGAATTAACTCGGTCTGAACCAACTTCCAAAGGGTCAATTTATGTGACTCAACCTAGAAGAATTTCAGCTATTGGTTTAGCGGAAAGAGTTAGTGATGAAAGATGTGATAAATTGGGTAATGAGACTGGTTACGTAATTAGAGGTGAGAGTAAGATAAATGAAAATACGAGGATTACTTTCGTTACCACTGGGGTATTAATTCGAATGATGTCTGATCCTGATACTTTAAAAGATGTTAGATACTTGATAGTTGATGAAGTTCATGAAAGATCAGTTGATTCTGATTTCTTATTGATTTTATTGAAACAATTAGTTAAAAAATCAGGTAATTCACAAATTAAAATTATTTTGATGAGTGCTACAGTCGATGTTTCAATATTTTCGAATTTTTTCAAAGGGATGGGTCATGTTCATATTCAAGGTAGGACATTCCCAGTGGAGAATTATTACTTGGATGATATCTTGGATATGACACAATTTAAAATGAATATTAATGGTGAGATGCAAGTACCTAGAAGTGATTCATTTTTCTTTAAATCTGGGTCTATTAATTATGATTTGGTAGCTGAAACAGTTTATAAGATTGATGGGACGATTATCGTATTTATGCCTGGTGTTTATGAAATCACTACCCTCGTGAAGAAATTACAAGCTAATGATTCAAGGAATAGGAAGATTTTACCGTTGCATTCAGGGTTAAGTCCAAGTGATCAAAGACGTGTTTTCTTGAAAGGTGATAAAGTTGTCGTAGCCACCAACATCGCAGAAACATCCATCACGATCCCTGACGTGACGGCGGTAATTGATACTGGAAGAGTCAAGACGATGACGTTCAACTCGAATAATGGGTCGAGTAAATTGATTGAGGATTGGTGTGCTAAGAGTGAATGCAACCAAAGACGTGGTAGAGCTGGGCGTGTTCGTGCCGGGAAATGTTATAGATTGTACACAGAGGATACGTTCAACGGATTGAAAGAGATGGTGAAGCCGGAGATTACGAGGATTAATATTGATAATTTGTATTTAATGGCTTTATCATTGGGTGTTGGGGACGTCTCCAAGTTCCTTAGTAGTGGGATCGATTCACCAAGTGTAGAGAATTTGAACAACTCACGAGAGAAGTTGATTGTTATGGGGTGTATAAATATAAATACTGGGACTGGAACCAGGACTAGGGAGATTTTGACAAAGTTAGGTAAGTCGATGAGTATGATCCCTACAGATTTGAAATTATCGAAATTAATCATTTATGGATCGATATTCGGGTGTTTGGAGAGTTGTTTGATTGCATCCGCTGTAATGAGTGGGGTTGTGTTCTTGAAAGATGAAAGTTTAAGGGATGTAAATAAATCATTGTTGAATAGGTATTCTGGTGGTAATGGTGATTTAATCGGGTACGTTAATTTACTAAAAGATTTAAATAGTTCTAAATCAATGAGTGCATTTATAAAAGAAAAAAATTTATCATATTTAGGAATCAAAGATATCTTAAGTAACATCCAACAATTCAAATCCGTCGTCAAGGATTTGAATATCCATAACGATTCAAGAAACGAGGATAATATCGGTGTTTTGAAATCAGTTATAATGGCTAGTTACTACCCCGATATCGCCCGTGTCGCCTACCCTGATACAAAATACGTATCTACCACGTCAGGGTCCTTAGAAGTCGACGCTGATAAGAGATTAATCAAGTACTTTGTTAAGCAGGGTGATGCATGGGATAGAGTTTTCGTTCATCCATCATCAACGTTATTCCAACCTGATAAACTCTCATCTTCACTGATGGACGAATCCGAATCAGAGAAGAGGGATTTGACTCCAGTTCTAAACAAGTTATCTGCCAAACCACCATTTGTGACATTTGCAAGTTCACACGAGACGAATAAGCATTATATTACGAATATCACGCCGTTATCGTGTACGCCGCTCGTGATGTTCGGGCAAGAGATGGAGATGTCGATGGAAGTGGGCGTGAAGAGCCCCGGGGTGGTGGTGGATGGGTTCGTGATTAGGTGTTGGATTAAGAATGCTGTGGTTGCTAAGGTTTGTAGAGGTGTGGTTGAAGTTTGTATTGAAGCTGGGTTGAGGGGTGAAAAAATCGGTGCTTTGGAAGTAATGGAGAAATTACTCGTCTAAAGTTGTATATAGTTTAGACTTTATAGAAATTACTAATTATATTTCTAATTATAAGTATAATTAAACTATGGCTTGTCTAACTTTTTTAAAAAACTCTTGTGAGAGATTGTTATCGCATAATTTATTTTTCCGTAGTCTTAGTAATGGAATCTGATCCACTTCTTAGATCTGATGATGATGATCTCCAAGAATTGCCAGATATAGTCCGGGACACGGTCCCCTTAGAAGACGACCCATTAATCCCTGCGTTCACATTCAGGTACGTAGTCTTGGCCACGCTATTCGTTATACCAGGGGCGTTTATCGGGACTATGAATTCATTCCGTACCACATCAGCAGCGTACTCGATTTTCTTTGTACAAATTGCAAGTCATTGGTGTGGGAAATTGATGGCTAGATCGATCCCCTCAAGGAGGGTGAAATGGTGGAAATTGGACTTTGATTTGAATCCTGGGCCGTGGTCGATTAAAGAGGCTGCATTGATTACGATCACAGCTAATTCTGGAGCCACCGGGAATTTAGCCACTAATGGGATATCACTAGCTAGATTACACTTCAACGAGACCGTGAATTCAGTGACGGCGATCAGTTTCATGTTGGCGATTGTGTTTTGTGGGTACGCGTATGGGTATATTGGTAAATCGATCTTGTACGATCCGAAATTCACTTGGCCGCAAGCCCTAATGCAAACAGCGTTATTACGTAGTCAGGAATCGTCTAATGAAGATGACGAGAAGGTGAAACAATTGGGGAGGAAGCAGATGAGGGTGTTCTTTTATGTCTTGGTCGGGATCACACTCTGGCAATTTTTACCTGAATTCTTGTTCCCTATGACCCTGTCACTATCTATCTTATGCTGGATCGCTCCGTACAATGAACTGTTGAATTTCATAGGGAGTGGGATCGGGGGGATGGGTGTGATGAATCTTTCATTGGATTGGGCCAATATCACGAGTGATATCATGTTATACCCATTTTGGATCCAAGTCCTCCAATTTATAGCTTTCGGAGTTAGTTGTTGGGTTTTGATCCCGTTAGTGAAGTTTTACGGAGGTCAATTAGGGATTAATCAGTTTGGGTTGATGTCGAATTCGATATTCACTAAAGATGGGGTGAAGTACCCGACTAATGAATTGATTAATGATGATTTAACATTCAATCAAACTGCGTATGAGTTTTATGGACTGGCGAATTTGGGTGCTCAGAGAATATACAATGTTTTCTTTGATTTTGCAGCGTATATCTCAAGTATTACATGGATCATCTTATTCGGTATCGATAAATTATCCAATTTGAAAATTGGGAGGAAAAGGAAGTATAATGATAGATTAAATAAAATTTCAAAGAATTACGAACCAGTGCCTGATTCTTGGTACTTAATCTTGTTCCTTGTATCATTCATGACACTTATGTTAATTTTCTTACTGGATCAAATGTTCATGCCCTGGTGGTGTTGTATAATAGCTTTATTTTTAGGTTCACTAATTGTATTCCCACTTTCATGGTTATACGCCCTCCTGAACTTCCAATTACCAATCGGAACATTTAACGAACTATTCTTTGGGTACTTGGTCGAGAATAAATCGGTTCATCCAGCTTCAGGGGCAATATTTGGGTCTATAGCTGGTGACGCATGGTATAGAGCTCAGTACCATCTTGAATGCATGAAACTTGGGTTTTACGTCCATTTACCACCTAAACAAGTTTTCATGGCCCAAATCTATGGTGAGTTGGTCGGCATCCCGATCAATTACTTATCATTGAACTGGGTATTGAGTACCAAATCCGATTATTTAAAGGGTATCTTGAAAGATCCATTAAATCAATGGACTGGTCAAGAAATCGAGAGTATGCATACGAACGCGATTCAGTATGTGGTTCTTGGACCAAGCAAGTTATTCCAGAACTACCCATTCTTGCCGTTTGGGTTTTTACTTGGTCTCGTAGCACCATTGGGGATCTACAAGTTGCATAAACGGTACCCGAATACAGGGTTTAATTATTGGAATACCACTGTGTTTTTCTCCAGTATGGCCAAGTTTCATGGGAATTTAAGTACGGGTGGGTTATCGAAGTTTATAGGTGGGTCAGTGACGATGTACTATGTGTTCAGGTACCACCATAAACTTTGGAAGAGTTATAATTATATCCTTGCAGCTGCTTTTGATACTGGTTATAATTTATCTGTTTTGATTATCTTCTTTGTTACTTCTGTTTTATTCACTTTTAAAATGCCGTATTGGTGGGGGAATGATCCTGATAATATTGAGAAATGTTATGCTCTCCACAGATAAATGTATTTTATTTATTCATTTTTATAGACTTTAATAGATAGACTCTAAATCTTTCGCGTATAAAAATTCTACAGCTATTTGATTCTCCAGCTATTAAACAAAAAAGTTCGCACTGGGAAGATTTTTTTTTTATTTCCACAAAATACATATATCATGAGCGGTAAACAAGTTAATATTCAACCAAGTCAAGCCAATCAATTAGTCCAAGCGTTGAAACATGAGATAGAACTAGCCAAAGCCGCAGGGAATGGAACTGAACAATCAAAACAACATTACGCTAAAGCAGAATCAATCAAGAAAATCTTGTTGAATTATCAAGCTCAACAGAAAGCAAAACAACAAGAAAGCGCTCAATTACAAGCGAATGCTGCCGGTAAGGCGACTCCTAGTCCGTCTGGAACACCTATGATGGCGTCAGGAACTCCAGCGAGGGGGATGTCACCTATGCGTCAATCACCTAATCCTGCGGGTCAAATGCAAGGACAACAAATTAGTGGTGGTGGTGGTCAGATGCAAAATCAAAGACAACAACAACAACAACAACAACAACAGCAACAAGGAGGTCAGAATAATGCAGCTGCTGGGACACCAGCGTTACCACCTAGTGCGATTACTATAGAGAATTTCAATCAAGTTAAAGTTCGATTACAAGATTTTGAAAAAAAGATTCAATCATTAACAGCTGAGAAAAATAATGGGTATTTGACACCTGAGCAACTTACAAATATTGAAAGTCAATTAAGTGAATTTAGAGGGAAATATACAAGGTACCAGAAATTTGCATTTTATATGAAGAGTGAACTTTTAAAACAACAAAATGGTGGTGGCTCAAGTACTGGATCAAATCCAAATCCAAATGGTCAACGTCCAGGTTCAGCAATAGTATCTAATAATTCTTTACAAGGTCAACAAATCCCACCATCACTGGCTCCACTGGTTAATTCTTCAGGTATGGGGAATAATATTTCAAATATGAATAATATGAATAGTATGGGGAATATGGGGAATAATATGTCAAATAATATGGGTATGAATAGTAACCTGGGGAATAATATGTCAAATATGAATAATATGTCGAATAATATGGGTATGAATTCTGGTATGGGTAATTCAAATCTTGCACAATCAAATAATATACGAACTCAAGGTTTAAATGGTCCTGTAAGTGCAAGTGTGGGTGCCACCAACACTGCCACTGCTACTGCTACTACTACTGCCGCTAATGCCAATGCCAATACTAATGCCACTACTAATACTGGAGGTCCAACAATGGGTGGATCGGTTCCAACCACTGGAGGACCAGCTTCAACTTCAAATACAACAAATACACCAGCACCTGGAGCTGCTGGAGTTGCCGCTACTACAGCATCTGGAGAATCTAAAACCAAATCACCATCACCAGATAAATTTGCACTTCAAGGAATAACTAAACCTAGTGTACCACTGATTCCAATATCATCAACAATAAGTGTTAAACCACAAAATCCAATAACTTTAAAACCTAATGGATCTATAAGACCAACATTAACTGGTGGTTATTCAACTTCAATGGGTCAAGTATTATCACAACCAGCTACTAAATTACCAAATTATGAAATTGCAAATAATACACTGATGCCTGATGGTAATAGAATTTTACTGAAAAGGAAATTAAATGAATTAATTAATGTAATTGGAGCTGATGAAGGTGATGGTAAAACTGTTGTTGATGGAGATGTTGAAGAATTAATGCTTGATTTAGCTGATGAATTTATAACATCAGTTACAGGATTTGCATGTCGTTTAGCAAAACATAGAAAAGTTGATAGTATTGATGTTAAAGATGTTCAATTACATTTAGAAAAAAATTGGAATATTAGAGTTCCAGGTTATGCAGTTGATGAAATTAAAAGTGTTAAAAGGTTAGGACCAAGTTCAAGTTATCTGCAAAAAGTTCAAGGTGTAGAGATTGCAAAATCAATTAATGATATGAATGGTTAGATTTAATAAATAAATAAATAATAATAATATATATATATATATATATACTCTTTTATTTACTCATTACTTATATATATTTCACCAACTTTTAAAATCAAACCTTTATCAATCCAAAATTTTAAAATTTTTTCAGCATCATATTCAGACATTTCTAAAATTTCATTAATTTTAGAAATTGTAATTGATTCATAATCATTAAATAATAAAATAACTGAAGCTTTATCTAATGAGACCAAATATTTTTCATTATTTATTGATATTGAAATATTTGAAAAATTAGGTATTAATTTCAAGTACCTATTATAATTCTCTTCTTTATATTTGGAATTAAATTTTTCAAACAGTGTAATTAATGATTTATGTGGTTTAAAATTTGTAGATATTAGATTTGTTTGGTATTCTGAAGATAATACATCTATCCAATATAAATGAGATAATATAGTTATTGAATGAGATGAATTTAAAATATCTTGAATCATTATATCTAAATTGAAAAATTCATTTTTACCAAATCTTAATTTTAATAAATTTATTAATCTTAGAATTTTTGATAAATCTTCCTTTGATGATCTTTTAATTAATTTATTACCAAATAATTTTGTAAATTCATTTATAAAAATTTCTTTTGATTCAAATATTGAAATTAATGATTCAATTAAATCTCGAATTTTAAAATTTTGAAAATCTGGTAATGCATCAATTGGATCAGGTACCCAATTTAAATCATTTAAATCATTAATTTTTAATTTATTTAATTTTTCACTCAGTTTTGATAATTCAATATTTAATTCTTTTAAATTATTTGAATTTGAATCATCAATTAATGCTAAAACTAATTTTTGAATTATATCATCTCTTGTTTTTAAATATAATCTAAATGGTCTAATTACTTTATCTAATAATACACCTTTAGGGTCAATTATTAAAAACAGTTTAATAATTTTAATATAAATTTTTATTAAATTAATTGTATTAATACCACTATTTAATAATTCAATTTTTGAATGATTTAAAAATATTTGAACAATTTTATCACGTTGATAATTATTATCAATATCAATACCACTATTACTATTACTTTTATAATTTAAACATTTATGTAATTCAATTAAACTTGGTTCAGATTTTGGATATTCTAAAACTAATTTATAAATTTGATTTATTCTTAAACTAATTAATTCATTATAACTAATTTTTATTAAATTTGGTGAATAATTTAAATTTTCATTTATAAATTTTAATATAATTTTAAAATTTGGATATAATTGATTTTGAATCCATTCATTTATTTTATTTAAAACAAATGTTGTAAAATCTTTACAATTATTAATTATAAAATATTTAATTTTTTTAATAATTACAATAATTATTAATTTTAAAACATCATTAATTAAATCTAATTGATTAAAAATCATTAATAATGAAAGAATATTATTTTCATTCATATTATTAAATAATTCATTAAGATAATTTTTTAAAAGATTTTGAAATTTAAAATTTTCAAAAATTAATCTAAAATTATAATTAACAACAGGATTAATATTAACATTTAGATATTTCTCTAATTCAATATAATAATCTTTAACATATTTAATTTCATCTATTATATTAAGTAAATCTCTATTAAGATCAATTATTGGGAAATTATCATTAATTGAAGTATTTAAAGTATTAGTGAAATTTGGAATCTTACATACTTGACGTATAGCGGCTTTAACTCTTGGTGATGGGGTTGTGAATGGTGGACGGAAGGAAGTCCAATGAAGGAAGATGGATAAATCACTCTCAGATTCCACTTCTAAGTCAATGACTTTCTTATTGGGTATTATTTCATTGATTAAGTCTGTTGTTATCATATTGTACAAAAACAATCTTTTGATCGCGGTTCTTAAATTATATCAAGCCTAACCAGTTTCTACTTTCAAGTTGTATCGGTTGTATGAAATAGTATGAATGGTTTACCAGTTACGAGTTAAATATGAAGTAAAAGTTGGAAACCTATGAAAAAATAATAATTGTGTATGGTTCTCTCCTTCTCTGAATCTGATCTGTGTGTTTATATAGATTTTTAGATTTTCAATCTCAGTCGCATAAAAATTGAGAAATTGGATAGATCTAGAGATAATGAGTGGTCGATTAGTGACTGATTTCATCTCCATAACTGGGTCAACCAGAACAGTGGCCACGAAGTATCTTAAGAAAGCAAACAACAACCTCGACCAAGCCATCAACGCTTTCTTCAACAAATCCCAAGACCCGAACTTATTGAAAATTTTTGATACATATGGCGAAGGAGACCGTATCGAAGTTGAAGGAACAATAAAGTACTTGGAAGATTTGAATGTTGATCCTGAAGATGTCCGGAGTTTGATCTTGAGTTATTTCTTGGATAGTCCACTGATGGGAGTTTTCACAAGGGAGAAATTCGTAAGTAATTGGCAAACTGAGAATGTGTGGGATTTACAAGGTATGAAAGACTATTTGGAAATTTTGTACAAGGAATACCAAGATTTCAGTACTTTACAACCATTATATGAATATGTCTTTGATTTCTTGTTGGAGGTCCCTAACCAGAAACTTATAAGTTACGAACTTATAATTGATTATTGGAATTTGATATTTCTGTATGTTAAACTTGAACCAAATGTTAAATCAAGATTACATCAATGGTGTGAATTCGTTACAATTCACGGTAAGAATTTGAGTAAGGATACTTATATCATGTGGTACCAATTCGTTAAGGAAGTTTTGATGTTGGATCCGGATCATTTTGAAAAATATGATGAAATGAGTAGTTGGCCTACTTTGATTGATGAATACGTTGAATGGTTAGTTGAACTGGGTAAATTAGAATTAATTGAATAAGCATACAGAAAAAGAAAAGCATGTAAAAGAGCACATAAAAAGGATAGAGATAAAAGGTAATAACAATAATAATAATAATAATAAAAAAGTCCCAAGTATTATACATTAAAATAACTGATGTTATAAAAATTCACATCAAGTGAATTTATTATTAGTTTTTTAATTTTTAGTTTTTAGTTTTAGAAATATATATTTTTTTTTAGGTTTAATTTAAAAGATTATCAATTGAACTCTTTCTTAAACTTAATAATGTTTTAGTCGCAGATTCTTCATCATCTTCATTAATTACTAAATCTTTTGGTAAACTTTTAAAATATTTTTTTTTAGGTAATGTAACGATTGCTGGATCAGGTAATTGAAATTTAGAATTATATTTAAATTTACTTGGTGGCATAACAGGTGTTATAATTGGTGAAGGTAATTGGAAAGAATCTAATTCTTCATCATCAATTTCTAAATTATTGCTCCCTGGATTAGATAATGAATTTGAACTTAAAACGTTTCTTAAATTAACTTCGTTATTGCTCCCTATGCTAGGTATATTCCCAATACTTTTTGATCTATCAATTAAATTAGTTGAACTCGTTAAATTAGTTGAACTCGTTAAATTAGTTGAACTCGCTGAATTTTTTGAAGGTGTACCTTGAATTGTTAAATCAGTTGGACTTTCAACTCTTGATACTGAACTTGAAGAACTTGTTGAACTCATTGAAGAACTTGTTATTGATTTAAGATTATTTTCAATTTTTGGTATTGATGTTGTAGTAGGATTTAAAATTCCATCAAATTCATTACTTAATTTTTTAAAATCAAAATCTTTATCAATATTTCTATATTCATTTACATTTAAAGGAATTTGAGTAAAATTTGTATCAAAATCAAAATTTGGATTCATTGATTGAATTATTTGATTTTGTTTATCAATTAAATGATGTAAATAAAGAATATATTCAACTGAAGATTTTAAAATTGTTAATTTATACATTCCATCAATTTTTGAATTATTTGATTTTTTAGCACCTAAATTTGGACTATTAATAATTGTATTTGGATTTGTTGTTGGATTTGTTGTTGAATTTGAATTACCTTCCACTACTCTACAAGCAGGGATTAAATATTTTAAAGCTTCAAATTCTCTATTAATTTTAATTCTTCTCCTTTTTTCAATAATCAGATGTAATTGTTTAGTTTCAAATTTTCTTTTAGCTAATTCTTCTTGATTAATATTTGAATTTGATCTTCTTCTCTTTTTAGCAGATAATTGTGGACTATCAATTTTAACAATTTCTTCAGTTTCATTATTTTGATATTCATTTGTTAAAATTTCAAAATTCCCATTATCTTGATCTAAATCTTTATTTAATTGAATTATTGTTGTCTTTAAGACAGGAGGTGAAGGTAAATTATGGTTCATTATGATTTTAAAAAAATATATAAAGATCACAAATGTAAAAAGTTTTATAAAAGTAATTTTGTTTTCTGTTTCTTTTTTTCTTATTCAGTTATTTAAGATAAGTTATATATGTTTTATATTATTTGAACGTGGGGGGGGGATGCGATTTGAGTAAATTGTATTGTGACAACGTTTTAACTGCAAAAAAACAAAAAAACCAAAAACAAAAAAACCAAAAAGACAAAAACCAAAAAATAGAAGACCAGTGCACCAATGATTCCTTAATTTAAAAGGGATTATTATTCCTTTATTAACACACAAAGTGAGTGGTGTGTTTCTTTCTTTCTTTGTTTTTTTTTGGGATTTTGTGGTTAAAAATCTGTTTAATAAATTTTCCACTCCTTCAGTTTTTGATAATCTCAGAAATTCAAATTAAGTGATATTTTTAAAAAAGCTTCTTAAATTGTTATTTTTATTAATTTAATTTGAATTAATTTAAATTAATGTCACACGAATGGAATACTATTTAAGTAAAGATTAATGGCCCCCTTTAAAACAATTTTTTAATTGCATTTTGTTAATTGCATTTTGTTAATTGCATTTTGATTGTTTTTACACGACCACCAGTTTACACGTGGGTGTGATGTTTTTGCAACACATTTTTTTTTGCACCCAAAACCAAAAAGGACCAAAAGAGATAAAACGCGTGCGTGTCATTACCACCTGAACATGGCACGTGACATAACACGTGGACAGTCACGTGCATCGGATACAACAACGACCATTAGAAGTTAACACTGTTGCTAAATCTTATTAGATCTAAGTAATTTCTCTAAATCTTTCTTATTAATACCTAATTCTTGTATCTCCATCTCATAATCTGTGTCAGCTTCATTATCACCATTATCACCATCACCACCATTATTATCATTACCATCATTACCATCATTATTATTATTACCATCATTACCATCATTATTATTATTATTATCATCATAATTAATTTCTAAATTCCCATAATGATCTCTTTTACTCTCATTCCCATCTCCAAACCCCTTGGACTCACTGGTCGTATGATCCTTCTTCTCTTCTGGCCCATCTTTATACCATGGCGTTTGGGAAATAAATTTTGGTACTGAAGACTCCATAAGAAAACTTTTTAAAATTCTTTCTAGTGAGAACCTTTTAAAAAGTTATAGAGTTATTATGATTTTCCATCGTTTATATATTTATATTTAAAAGGAACCATAAATGGGTCACTCGTTATGCTACAATGTATAATTTATCATTTCAAAGACTTAAAAAAGGGAGGTTGTAAGAAAAGTATTTAACTAAATCCAGTCCATTCTTCTTCTTCATCATCTTCATCTTCATCATCATCTTCTTCATTTTCACTATCTTCATGCCACCAAGCTTTAGCTCTTTCAGAATTTAATACTTCTTCATCAATTTTTTCTCTTAAAGTTTTTAATTTACTTTCCTTTTTAACATCTTTAAAAACTTCTACTATATATTCTGGTGATTCATATTCTTCTAATTCATCTAAATAAATATCACATAAATGATAAGCAATTGCAAAATCTTTATTCAGTCCTAATGCAAGTTTCATTACTTTATGAAATTCTTTAATTATTTTTGGATCCCAATTTTTTGCATTTAAATATCTAAAATTATATCTTAACATTCTTCTCATAAGTAAATAATATTTATCAACTCTCCAATGATCAAGTCCTGACCATTCTCTAAGAACAACCTTCCAAAACCCTTCATTCACTTTACACCAATCAGAAACTGAATAATCTACTTTACTACTCATTTTACCTAAGTCTTCACTTAATTTTTCTTGATTCTCTCCTCCATCACATAACCACATTGCATACCATATTCCTTTCCATAACTTAGCTACATCCATTGAACTAAGACGGTTGACGTTCTTACTAAGGTACCCATCTAAGGACAAGATAGCTTCATCTCTAGTAGCTTCATGCGTCGATGCTAAAGCTTTTGATAACTTTGACATCTCTTATATTTAAAAATTTGCGATGAGACTAATGCGAATTTTTGATTCACAAGTCTCTTTATCATCATTTATTATCATTTATCATCTAAATCTTAAAAAGAGATATTATATAGTAGTAATAATAAAGATTTACAATTTCAACTGTTCCGAAGTTAAGTATAAGATAAAAAGTTAATCACATGTTTATTAAATGTTAAATACAATTTTTATTGATAAATATCAATATTTCTTAAACAATCAAGTATCTGATTGGAATATGTAATAATTTGACAGCGTAACCAACTACTCCCATCATTATGAAACCAATACCAACAGCTCTTACAATTTTAAAGTATTCTATAATGTTAGTATTAAGAAATTTATACGACAAGTAATTGATTGTATTTTGGATTCAATTGGATGTTATTAGATGACAGGAAAATGTCAAACATTGATCTGCATGGTTGAAATATGAGATGAAATATGAGATGAAATATGAGATATGTAACAAGGAAGTAGATGGAACCTAAGAATTAACTTCAGATCAAAAGATGAAATTCTTTAAATATGGCAATTCTAGTGAACATCATAGATCTTAGTCAATCATTCACAACATTCCAAACAGCTCATCACATATCACATCCCTCATCTATATCCACTATTACACCCATTCCATCTGGTTATTCACTCTTTTAATTCACAGATCTAACACCTGTCATTATCAAAATCTAATCTCACCACAAATTTCAAAATTTCAAACCACCAAAATCATCAATTTAAAAGATCTTTTAAATCTAAAACTTGTAAATATACATACCTTTCTTATCTGGTTTTTGACATCTTTTAACGAATGCAGTACCATCTTTAAAGAATTCAGTTGGAACTTCAGTTAATTTTTCAAATCCTTCAGCCATTTCGTCGATAATTAACAGAGTATCGCGAACGTAAAATCGTCGAGTTATTTCAGAGAAAAAAATCTGCCAGCGCGTCACGTGAACAGGCTTTAAAACAAATTAGAGAGAGAGATAATGGGAAGGTACCAAGTAGTTTGGATTGTTTGTTAAACTAATTACAAAACTATATACACTATTTTCAAATTCTTATAAATTTGGAGATCTTCGGTTGTTATAACACTAAAATAAATCTAATAATGATTCATTTTCAGGTTCTAATTTATCCTTTCGAAGTGTTACAAATTTATTTAATTGTCTTTTATGATTATCATTTAACCCCCAATTTTCAATTATTAATTGATCATTTGAAAGATTAGCAAGTAACCAATCTTTTAACACTTCATCATAAAGTTGTTCATTGATTTTAACTGATTGAAGATGATTTTGAGTATATGAATGATTTCTTTGTTTAATGTTGTGAAGTATTTTAACTAATACGTTATGATATAATTCATTTTTACCATTTAATTTAAGGTATGGCATAAGATTATAGTAAAATGAAACAGAATATTTATTTTGTGCTTCAAATAATTCAAGTATTTTGGAAATTATAAGATGTCTTCTCCATTTGATTTTATTATAAAATCTTATATAATCTTGGTATGCATTATTATCAGTGGCAAGATGTAAGGAATTAAGACTTAAATTCTTACTTAAATATTGTTTTTCAACTTTTGATTTCCTCATTCTTGTTCTCTTTTCAATAATAGATAACATTTGAGACCAATCAGTGGTAGTGAAACCATCTTGTTTAACTGAATCTAAAAATTTTAATGATTCTAAAAGATGTCCATTATAAACAAGGGAAATGAATATAGCTTTTTGAACTTTTGGATCTGACACTTTACCTGAATATGAATCAAGAAGCTCATATAATGAATCCATTTGATTTGCGAATCCTAAACAATAAACTAATTTCTCCAAGATATCTTCCATTCTACCTCCAAGTCTCATATAAGATTCTAAAATCGGTTGGTATGAGGTGACTTTAAGGAAACTACGAGATATGGTAAGTTTCATTTTCCCATTCAATCCTGATCTCAATTCTGGCCATAATTTGGGATTCCCACCTGAAAGTTCTAATTTATATTTCCAAAGTGGTATAGTTAATTCATCTGTACCATAAACTTTCTCAAATGTTCTTAACCATTCCTCTGATAAATCTAATTTATTATTATTCATTTCTAATTTAACTAAATTTTCATAATCTTGTATAGTTAATTGGAATTTTTCAAGTTTATTCAGTTTAGTATTCCTTTTCCCGTATAAAAATGATCTTTGAGTTAAATTCCTATATATGTCACGTATCAAAGACTTGCATTCCGTAGCTACACTAAATGAACTCTCAGATCCAGGTAAATTCAATGATTTGGCGTATGTATATTGAACCATTTGTGAAGTTTGGGTATCTATTAAACTTGATAATATATGTGATAATTCAGCTGGTGATATATGATTTGTCCATTCTGTATCCTTGGTAAGCTTTTGAAGTGAATTAAGTATCGACGTATCGTTATTTTTAACCCCTACCAAAAGATCTTGCTTCATAGCTACTATTTTGGGTGTTTGAATGATTGGTGAATCAATAGATGGTATATTTAAAGATCTCATTTGTCTTATATGGTCCGCTACGGTCTTGACGGTTTTCGCATCGCTTCCTCCAGAAAGACTTCGGAATCGTAGCCCGATATTCGAAGGTGTGGACTGTCGGGACATCGTGGTACTGGTCGGTATCCTCTGTATACCATTAACACAACTTTGTCTCATACCTATCAAACTTTTTATTTTTTTTTTTTTTTTTCAAAATTTTTCAGTCTGTTCGCATTTCCATTATAACTATACAGAGAGAGAGGTTTTGTGTAGAAAATGCTAGTTATTTTTTTTGTACATAAAAATAACTAAATCGAAAGTTACGGGACTTTCCCCATTGGTGAAGGAAATAAAGGTTTGTGATTTCCCCCTTAGAGTTTTGAAATGGTTGGAATAGCTCCTAAATTGGTAGCATTATAATCAGCAATCTTTAATAACCCTTGTTTGGTAGTTGCACCATCAGACATAAATTGAATATTGTCTTTAGTACCTTTAATAACCCATTGAACATTGGAATTGATGTCTTTACCTAATTCAACACACCATTCTTTAGCCAGATTGAAATCTGGGAAGACTTTGGAAACGAGACCTAAATCTAATGCATCGTCACCATTAAAGATTTCACCAGTCAATGCATACTGGTTTAATTTGGACTTATTTCCTACGAGACTTGGTAATCTTTGTAATGATCCCATATCAGCGACCAAACCAATTTTAATTTCTCTAATTGATAGTCTTGCATTTTTAACAGCCACACGAATAGTAGTTGCAGCAGCAATATCAATTGCTAACCCATAACAAATCCCATTCAATAAACAAATGGTTGGAGTTCTAATTCTTGCTGGGGTAGCAATTGCTGTTTGGAATGCAATGATATGTTTGTACATGAAATCGTATTTACCTTGATCGTCTTTTGGTAATGAGTTAGTTAATTGGGATGCCTCTTTTAAATTAAGACCTGAAGTGAAAGATTTTTCATAGGTTGATGAAATAAGGATAATATTGGTATCTGGATCAGCATCTAATCTTTCTAAAAAATCTTGATAAGTCCTCCAAGTATCCTCACTAAACGCATTTAAGGTCTTTTTATTATTGAATTGAAGGTTAATGTACCCTTCTTCGATTTCTTCAACGAGGAATTCTGGATGTTGGTATTGGGATTTGTCAAACATTGTATTTATCAGCTACTTATTATTTTATTTGGATTCAATTGTATATGAATTAATGTACGGTTTAATATATCTAAAATTTAAAAATTATTCTACTCCACAATATCTTACCGTGGTGAATGCGAGCGTGAATTTTTATGTACAGTTTTGACTTGCAGCCATCGGTTCATGTGATAACGAGTTAATTATAATTATGGTTTTATATTAAACTACATACTTACCGATTTGAGCTTCATTCTGTAAACCTTCAAGTATCCTCATTTTAATTAATTCATTAGCTTCCACTACGGATGCCTTTGTGAGCCCTTCAACTAATAAGTACAATTTATCTTTAGCTTTGGAATTAGGTGGGTAATATTGACCTTTATGAGTGATGGAAACTCCAGTTGTTTCAATGATAGATAACAAGTTCTCTCCCTTTGTAAGAAACCATCTGGTTTGTTTGGGTAAGTCGTTTATAGTTACACGAGAATGGAATTTGGAAGTATCTGGACCAGCAGTTTCTGGCGCTCTACCATCTATAATTTCAAAATCTGGAAGATTGGCTTCAATCGTTGAAGTATTTGAAGGCTTATCGGAACCGGGACCATTACTTTCTTGTGGACCTGGTGTTGTCTTTGATGATTCATCTTGATCTTGTTTTGGAGTATCATTTCTCTCGGGTCTAACACCGGCCTCTTCAAGTCTCATTTCTTCATCTTTATTACGTTTATCTTGAAGTTTCTCTAATCCACTACCACCAAAACCAAATGAATATTTCTCTTTCCCCTGTTTAACTTTACATAAAAACTCTTGACTGATCTTAACCAATCTAGGATCAACATCATCAGTATCATGCATAGCTTTAACTAAATCAGTAATTGCTCTTTCTTGTTTATCAGTAACAAAAGTAATAGCTGTACCCTTTTGACCTGCTCTACCTGTTCTTCCAACTCTATGTATATAATCCTCAATATGGTTTGGAGCATCATAATTCACAACCAAGTCAAGTCCCTTGACGTCTAAACCTCTTGCTGCGATGGAAGTGGCAATTAAAATATTTAAATCTTTAGTGAATTCCCTTATTGCGTGTCGCCTATCCATTTGATCTTTACCCCCATGGATGGAAGTACAAGTGTAATCACTCAGTGTTAATTGAATCATTAATTGATCTGCACTATCTTGTTTTTCAACGAATATAAGAACTTTACGATCTTTATAATCATCTAAAATTGAAATTAATTTCATGAATTTTTCACGATCAATATCAAATTCAGGTTCATTATCTTTCTTATCTTCAAATAATTCAACTCTTTGTGTGATTTCTTTAGCTACTTTACTTATACCACTAACAACAATCTCCACAGGGTTATTTAAACTTTTTTTAGCTAACATCTCCAATTTCTTAGGGAATGTAGCTGAAAAAAGTAACGTTTGTCGTTCAGGTCTAATCTGTGATATAATCTTTGTGACTTGCGGTTCAAATCCCATATCATACATTCTATCAGCTTCATCAAGAACTAAATATGTAGATCTTTTTAAGTTCATGATCCTACCGTTATTCACAGTTAATAAATCGATAACCCTACCTGGAGTTCCAACAACAACTTGAACACCTCTTTTAACTTCACTAATTTGCATTTCGATATTGGACCCGCCATAACAACAACAACTAGTTAATTGACTGAATCTACTAATTTCTCTGTTGATTTGAATAGCTAATTCTCTGGTAGGTGTTAAAATCAAACCAATTGGTCCTTCACCTGGAGTAACTGGAGGTTGATCAAGGACGTGACGAATTAATGGTAAAACAAATGCTAGTGTCTTTCCTGAACCAGTTTTAGCAACTCCTAAAACATCTCGACCTGACATTATACTTGGAATAGCTTGACTTTGAATAGGTGAAGGTGAATACTTGAGATCGTTGAGTATACTCATTGTGTTGGATGAAAGACCTAGTTGAGTCCATTTAGTTACCGGACAAGGCACTTTAGACCCTTTAACTTGAATTTCCATTGATTTTCGTATCTTTGAAATCTCTTCATTGTTAAGTTTGATATATTCAAGTGGAGGACGATAAAAATCTTTACGGAATGTGCTATAATCTTGTGTTTTATGATCTATTATTTCTAAATTCTTTTCACGTTCTTGAAGTTTACGAATTTGGTCCATCGTATTATCATCTTTTTCTTCTTCCTCCGATTCTGATTCTGATTCCATTGGTGCTGGTGTGGTGTTTGAAGTGGTTGATGAATCTAAATTGTTTATGAATTGATCTAGATCTATATCTTCATCATGATCGTCGTCGTCGTCATTCGGTACTTCCTTAGTCACTAGTTGTTTCTTAGTTTCAGGTTCCTCTAATTCAAAACTCTTGATTTCTTTCTTCCTTTTCAAATTCAACGGGACTTTCAACGATATCCTACTACTTGTCTCCAATACAGGTTTCACAATTTCCTTCTGTTCAAGTCTTTTCTTCTTCCATTCCTCAAGTCTTTTCAATCTATCAACTTTCTTATCATCTCCATTGTTCTCCTCGCTGGCCACTGCCACTGGCGTTGCTGTTGGAGCTGGCGATTGTTGACCTTGTTGCTGTTTCTTAAGTTTCCATGCCGCTAGTTGCTGCTGACGCTTTCTTAGCTTCTCTGCTTCGTTAGTAGAATTCATCTAGTGGGTTTTTACAAAATCTACCTACTTCTCTGAAGATAATAGAGGATGCGATTCAAGAAGAAAAAAAAAAAAAAGCTGGTACAATTAAAAATGCGATATGTATTATTCTATAAATTCTTATCGATATCATAATTCTGTTGTGACTGTCACTGTTTGAGAATTGAACAAGACTGTAGGAACCAAGTCATCTAACCAGATAGCTAAATTGTTAACATAATCGAAACTTTCTTCATCGTTAAGATGTGTGTTTAATTGTGGGGCAGGTAAAGTTGAAAAGATAACATCAGTCTGTGATTTAGGTGAATGAAGTCTCATTAATTCATTTAAGATAAGATGTTGGCCCTTGGCTGGGATATCATCGAATGATAAATCTCTTAATTCGCCCTCTAATTGTTTTGGCAGGACTTCAGGAACCGCAGTTATTTGTGAATTGGTTTGGGAATTGGTTTGAGAAGTGGATTGTGAATTTGGTGGATTAAATCCAGGAGTATCAGTGAGTGCTTGAGTGCTTGAGTTCATTGGTGCAGCAAACTGTGATGAACTCTTCTTATATACACCTGATCTTTCATTTGCTTGAGATGAAGGGATTAATCTTGGGGAATTGACTGATGTATTCATTACATTTCCCAAAGCAGGAATTTCATTAATATTCAAGTCATCATCTGCTAAGAATTTAGGAGTACGAAGTTGATGAATTATACCATCGTTGGAGATTATTGATGGAGACCTCAAATTACTACGTTGAGGTCTTAATTTCCTCTTTTTATCAGATTGTTTATCAACTTGAAGACTGAAATAATCTTCAGATTCTGCTGTTTCCTTTTCCTTGTCTTTATCATCTCTATCATCTTTCTCTTGTTCATTTGCAGAATTTAATGAATCCCCATCATCAATAAATTCAATAGAAGGTTTCACTGTCTCATCATCATCTTCATCATCATCATCAAGTATTTCATCTTCCATTTGAACTAACTGAGCTTGTGGAGTTTTAACTGACATGAAATTTGGTTTTAAATTTGATCTAGAAGATTTCAAAGATATTTGATCATCATTACTAAAACGAAGTGATAAATTTGGGTTCTTGCTGAACTTAGCTGGTAAATCATCTGAAAAATCTCTTCTTGATACTCTTTCTAAACTTGGATCAAAAGCTGGAGTTTCAATACCGGTATCAGTAATATATTCATCTTCAGTTTCACTATCCAGATCACTTTCAATACTTTTTGGTAAGAAATTCCCCTTAATGTTAAAACTTAATGAAAGACCTTTATTATGTAAATTTGAAATGGTATCTCTACGTCTTCTTGTCTTTTCTTGTCCAATAACAGTAGTCGATTTACTTAATCCTAAAGGTTTTAATCCTTCATCTGCAACGATAGCGGTAGCATTAACATTCTTTCTACGTAATTTTTGTTTTTCTAAATCTTTTAAAGTTTCTCTAGTATGAGTAACATTCTTCCACCATTGTTCAGTTTTTAAAACTTTATCAATTTTATCAAATTCATTTCTATTATTTAAATTCTTAGTATATCCTCTAACGATATAATTATAAGCATTTAATGAACCATCATTTAAACAAATAGCTTTAACTTTAGCTTCAATTCTAAGAGTTGAAAGTAAATCACAAAGTCTTTTCTTTTCTTCTTCAATTTCTGAAGAATCTTCAACAAATACAATAATTCTTAATCTATGAGTTGCTCTCCATTCAGGAACAGTTGATAAAATAGATCCTAATTGTAAAATTAAAGTATAAGTATCAAAATTAGTTGATAAAATAGATTTCCCATCAATAACATTAATATTAGACATTTGAATTGGGTATAAATCAATAAATTTCTTTTGATCTTTATTTGAACGTTTAGCAAAAGATGAAGCAAATCCAAATGATCCAAATGATGAACCAACATTAGATGGAAGATCTAAAAGATTAAAATTACCAGCAACAGCAACTGAAGATTGCATAATTATTAAATCTTCAATTATTTGAACCCATTGATTAATTGAAACTTGTTGTTCTTGTCTACAATCATCAGTTGGTAATTTACTAAATTGTGACATTTTACCAAGTTTAGCAGAATTTAATGGTAAATTAAGTCCATGTTTAACAAAATCATAAAATCCAATAACTGTAATATTAGGTTTCATACCACCTAATCCAGATCCTAAATAAACATTACGAACCCCCCATGGGAGAGTTGGACCAAGACCAATCTGAACAAATGCTTTAATATTTGTAAGATCTCTTAATTTTATCCATGCCTTTCTTTGTTTTTGAACTTCTTTAAAAGCACTCATACTAAAATCTTGAACAGTTTCTGATAAACTATTACTTACTGTATCATCATTTAATATAACAACATGACCTAAAATATAAAGACCACCCTTTTTTAAATGATTACAAAATCCAATAAGGTTCCAACTAGAATGAGGATTATCAACAAGTAATAAAATTTGAGGACGCCAATATTTAACACTCATATTAACTTTTAACCTTAATAAATATTTCCTAACTTGATGATAAATTAATAATTGAGAAATATCACCATATTTTGATGGAGGAGCTACATAATGAATCATTAAAATAAGAAATGCAAGGGTTGTAATGACCATACTAGCTGACATACCATCAACAATAAACATGGCAATAATAGCAGATATTAAACCTGATAAAGCAGTTTGTGAACTAAAATATTTAAATTTTGGTCTAAAATTTGGAGCTGAACCAATTTTTAAAAGGAAACATGCTAAATTTGTAACCATAAATGTCATTAAATATGCCATTGTAACAAATACTGCAATTTGATTTATATCTGCAAATAAAAAAATTTGAGCTAAAAACCAAGTAATAAGTATAGAATAAACTTGAACCCAATTTTTTTCAGATTTAGTCTTTTTATGAGTTGAAAGAAATCCAAGACCTGGTATAATTCTATCATCTGCAATTGCAACTAATAAATCAGCAGCTCCAACTATCCCCATAATAACTGAAAATAAAGCAGTTGATGATTCACCCAAGATAATAATATAACCTTGAATACTTACTGATTGAATTACTTTAATATCTTTATGAAGTAAATCACGAGGAATTGAAACACCAATTGATATTATAACAATAGCATATAATATAAAAGTTACAACTAATCCTCTAATAGTACCTAAAGGAATAGATTTAGAAGGAGTTTTTAATGATCCAGACATTGAAGCTCCAGCAAAAATCCCAGCAGTGGCAGGGAAAAAAATCCCAAATAAATCTTTAAAAGTTTCAGGAGTATCAAGTACCGAACCTGCGGCACCTTTAGTAAAATCTGGCCAAAGATTTTCTTGTAAAATTTTCCAACTTATACCTATTTCATATGAAACATCTGCATAATATACACGATGAAGAATTGATGAAATTGGGATTGTTAAGATTGAAATAACTAAAATTATAAATAACCATAAAGCAGTTTTAGAAACTAAATTTGCACCAACTAATGAAATACAAGTACAAAAAAATAATAAAATAGTTGAATAAACAACTTGCCAAAAATATCCAACTGGTAATAATTTAAATAAATCACCATCTATTTTACCAAAATTAACTAAAAGTGGTTCAATAAAACCAACAACATTTAATGAACTATTTAAAATTTGACCAATAAAGAAAATAATCCCAATAGATCCACCAAATTCTGGACCTAAAGTACGTGAAATCATATAATATGTTCCACCACCTTTAACTGTCCCATTTGTAGCAATAGCACTAATTGACATAACAGTTAAAGAATTAATTGTATAACTTAAAATTAAAACACCAATTGATCCTAAAATCCCTAATTGACCTATTATAAAACCAAATCTTAAAAACATCAAGATAGAAATGATATTTAAAGATGTTGGTATGAAAACACCATTAAAAGTATCTAATTTTTCATCTTGATTTGATTCTTTAGTTGTAACGCTAGTTGGTATATTATTAATTGAATTAGCTACAGATCCAGTATTTGATTGTAAAGGTCGAATAGGATATTGGTTTGAGCTGTTCCCACCATTTACTCCATTAATAGCCCCATATGAAGATGAAGGATGTAGTGGAGTTGATTCAGACATGGTGCCCTTTTAGTATTTGGTTAGGTTTAGTCTCAGAATGATGAGAAGGAGAATAAAATGAGAATCAAATCGAATGAATCATTAGTAAATTGCGCAGAGAATATTTAGGAACTCCAGCCTCCATAGAATATTAGAATATTAGGGGTCTAAATATTAGAATTAAGAAAGTTGCAAAAACTTCACACATTTAACAACACTAGTTGCAAACCAGCGATGGCATGTGACTAGGTTCATGAAACATGTATTTTGATAGAATTGGGTACCTCCTCTGTACCGTTGGAAAAACCGCTAAACATAGAAATTTAGTGACATGTACACGTATAAAAGGCCCATTGCGGCCCACTCATTTTGCAACCAATTTACTCTATTTATATAGTATGGATATTGGATATCACGGTATAGAATAGGAGACTAACACGTAAGAGAATCAGTGGGGGTTTCAGATAAGATAAAGGTATTATGCTGATTTTCTTAATTTTCAGGCTTCTTCCAGTTATTCTCTAGCCTTAGTAATTTTGAATTTGACATTACATGTCGTGAATTAGTATGAAGATAGTATGAAGAGACAACTCTTATAAAACGGTTGACAAGTTGATATTACATCGGATTATTATGTATAAATGGTATACAAATCAGAGCCGCATGGTAATTGCTTTGATTTTAACATTGATACTTCTTTAACTCTACCATGTGGACCAAAGGTTTGAACGGAATTCAGTGTTATTTATGGTTAAAAGTTATTGTAAAAGTTGCAAGTTTTATAACCCTTAACCATGTCAAGAAAATATTTTCAAACATCAAGGAAGTATAGATCGCAAAATTTGCAGTTTTTAATTAAACTTTCAAGAGGCAGATACTTACATAAATCGATTTACAATAAAACAATAAAGATAGAAGGTATATAGATATGTTCTTAAATGAAAATGACATCTAATAAAGTATTAAATCATTAAAATGGTCCACCTATATCGTCAGTTTGATTATTATGGTTATGATGAAAAAAGTACTTCGCTTAAAAGACTTCAACAGAGCGTATAAACCCGAAACAATTAAATTTAAACATATGAGGCTGCCAAATAAACAACGGTCTTTTACTAAGGTTTAGTTAATTAGCCGAAACTAAAGTCTTTTACTTATTCTTTTTCATTTGTAATTTATGAATAAAAACTATTAGTAAAGAAAAATTATTAGGTTAAGCCTACGATGTGAGAAGGTTCGGGAAGTAAATTATTTTCGCCATTAATGGAGTTCCTAAGCCGTTCCAGGAGCTATTTTTTATGTGTTCTCTGTTTTGTTTTTTTAGTACTTTGACTCATGTTGTTAAAGTAACGACACCCCTCCTTCTAAACTCCATACCAGACCAAATACTTTTAAACCTTTTGGAAGCCGAGCCTACAACTTTAATTAGTCCGTCACATATTATTCAATACATAAGTAAGATAAAAGAAGATAAAAGAAGATAAAAGAAAGCCATCAATACAAGATCTTCAAATATATCTTTATAAATGAAGATCTGATAATTATTAGTGTATTGTTAATAAATCTCTCTGAATTTACTTTAATACCTAAAACAGACTATCCGGTTGACAATTTGATTTAAATCTGTTGGTCCTTTTTGTCCAATCGTCGGGAATTGTCGCGTGTCGCTATCCAACGCGCACGACAATTGTTGAGGATTCTCTGAAAGGAGCATTATCAGTAACGATAACATATTTTTTTACCAGTTATTACCTGATTGAAAATTTAAACCACTAAAGGTTAAAGTCCTAACATAGAAAAAGACTTTTTTTCCCCTGACAAAGTAACGGTTCTGACCATAGAACACAACAAAGGGTATTCGAATTAAACATTACCTTTAGGAAAAGGATTTCAACATCACCTTTTAGTTTAACTGGGTTTCCCTCAATTATTAATTATTAATTTTTTTTTTCTTCTTCTTTTCCAATTTCAATAGGTAGATAATCCGGACATTAAAGGGTGGATATAGTCCTAGTTCATTTCATAGAAGCAACATAGACAACAATTAGATAGTCTTAAATCATTTTAATAACAAGAAATCATATACTGGAAAGGAAAACCGCCCCACCACTTTACAATTAATCAATTCCTGTTATTTTTTGTAATTTTTTTTTTTTTCAAAAATGGAGGGTTTTAACGATATTCATCAACTAATAGAAGATGATAAGACTGAACAAATATGGAAATTATATAATAAAGCAAAAGATTCATTGCCGTATAAATCAAGAATGGAAAATCTAACATGGAGAATGACATTTTTAAATCAACAAAATCAAAAATCTAAAAGACTGTTGGATCCTTCTGCTGATGAATTCGATTATATTGCACATATTAAGAAAATGGGTCAACATCATAATAATACTTTTATAGATTTTCAAAAACAAACGCTACCTAATATACAACTGAATCAAAATTATATATCAAATCATCATGGGAATAATAATAATGGAAATAATAATAATAATAATAATAATAATAATAGTAATAATAATAACAACAACAACAATAATAATAATATGGATATAGATTTAAATGAAAATCTTGATAGTTTTGGTATGAGTGATGGTCATAAAAATGATCAATTTTTCACAAAAGATGTTGAAATAGATGATTTTAATATGAATAATGATTTTTTTAATAATTTGCATAATCCTGTTAATTTAAATAATCATGCAGCTATTATCTCATCATTAAAAGAGAATAATATTTCAAATTCCAAAACGAAAACAAATTTTAATTCTAATTCCAATCAAAATTCCATTAAATCAAAGTTTAATGGTTCATTTGCTAATAATAATAATCATAATAATCATAATAATCATAATAATCATAATAATCATAATAATGGTAATAATTTTGAGAATCATACCATGGAAATTCCAAATAAAACTAATAATTCAACCTCACTTAATAGAAGGATAGGCCATTCCAGATCAAATTCAAATTCAAGTTCATACCCACAATCATTATCATTAACACAGTCTATGTCACAAACAGGTTCAAATCCACCTTCTGCACAATTTCCAAAATTTAATCGTACTTATTCAACACCAAAATCAAATCTTACATCAAATTTAAAACAAAAACTCAGTATAACTCCAAATTCTTTTGATACTCCAAATTCTGCAAGTATACCATCAACTTATCAATTTAATGATTTTGATTTTGAAACTAATAGTAATAGTGAATTTGATTTTGATATTCATTCTCATAAAAATAGTATTATTAATTTACATGAATTAGATAATTCACCATTCCCAAATACGTCAAGTTCATTACCAACTAATTTTAATTCTCCACTACTTGAAGAAAGTAGTTATTTTGATAATTTTAAAAATGTGGATGCTAAACCAAAAATTAAGAGATCAAGAACTAGTACAAGTTCAAATCCTAATATGCATTCATCCAATTCCACTGCCAATCTTAATTCTTCTCAATCTAATGGTATGACTTCATCAAATTTAAATTCAACTAATTCAGTTTCTGGTTTAAATATTAATCATCTATCAAATTTATCATCTGGTTTAGGTTCTTCTTTTAATTCTTCACAAAATTTAAATGTAAATAAAAAAGTATTAACTGATTTATCTGAAGAAAAGAAGGATAAAAATATTAATAATATTAATAACAATATTAATAACAACAATACTAATAGTAATCTTAATAAAAAACCACCAGTAAATAATGTTATTGATGGGAATGTTTCATGTACTAATTGTCATACTAAAACTACTCCATTATGGCGTAGAAATCCTGAAGGTCAACCACTTTGTAATGCATGTGGATTATTTTTAAAGCTTCATGGAGTTGTTAGACCTTTAAGTTTAAAAACTGATGTAATTAAAAAACGTCAAAGAAATTCTAATTCTTCTAAAAAAGTTAATATTAAAGATGGTGATGATTTAAATCCAACAGCAGTAGTTGCACCAGTTGATAAAAAATCACCTAAAAAGAGGAAACCAGTTAATATTCCAACTCCAAATTTTCAAACACCTTCAGCAAATACACCAAATGGAACTACTTCAATTTCTCAAAATTCCAATTCTGTTGCTACTTCAGTTGCTAATTCTGCTAATGCTTTTGGTTTAGGAATTAATGAAGATGGTAATGATAATGGGAATACTCCAATGTCTACTCCAGCTTCAATATTAATGAGAAAAGATGATGAATTACATCCAATTAATGAACTCCCTGTTAATGAACATGAACATGAACTTGATGATAGTTTATTAAATCTGGAGTATTTACAAGATGATAATCTTGATTGGTTGAGTATGGCGTTGTAATCGCATGAGAGACTTTGTAACCCCTCAAGACACCCATACTTTTATAGATTCATGTAGAATATTTGTAATATATATTGATAGACTTCAAATTAACCGCTCTCACCTATTACTTTCGCAGTAACATTTTTTTTGATCTCACATTATAATATATAATATAGATAAAAAAATGGTTTGTAAAGTAACTATAGAATATTGTACAAAATGCAAATGGCAGAATAGAGCAGTTTGGTACCTTCAAGAACTTTTCCAAACTTTCGATGGCAAAATATCTGAAATATCACTTAAACCAATTTCTTCACCAGCTGGTACTTTTAAAGTGCTGATTAATCTTGATGGTGTAGACAAAACTGTTTATCGTAAGAAAATGAAGAGCGATATTGGTACTGAAGAAGCTACATATGAAGGATTCCCAGATTCCAAATTCTTGAAGTCTTTAATACGGGATATTATTGAACCTGAGTTGAAGTTAGGTCATATAGATAAGTATCTGAAATTAAATGATGGTAAAAAATTAACCACAGAACCTAAAAAAGCCACTGAATCAAAAATTCAAGAAGAGTGTATAGAATGTAGTAAGTAATAAAAAATTTAACGTTTAAGTCATTCATAAAAATACACACGTATGAAAGTAAAGTAAAAACTAACAAATTTAATAGATATAAAAAAACACAAATACAAAGCGGTGAATTGAAAAAGCACACAGAACCCAAATCCATACTCTATTTTTGATCTTAATCTACTTCATTAACAGATTCCCAATCATTAACTACATACGGTAAGGAACTACCTAACATTCCGAAATATTGTTGATTATTTGGTAAACCCAATAATGTTTGATATTGTTTAATTACAAAAGTTGGTGAAATATTTTTGATGACTTTACCATTACGATCTTGAGCGAAATCATTAATTTCTTTAGTTATTTGCTTCCACTTATATTTCTCACCTGTAAGAAGAAGTTGTTTAAGCATTTGAATCTCTTGACTATTAATGGTTGTATTAGTTCCTGGTACAACAACTTGTGAAAATCCAACCATTGCAGCTGCTGTAGCAGTTGCACTAACTTGAACAGTTGGAGATTGTGAAGACTGCGTACTAACTGATGATACATGACTTTCTTGACCACTTTGAATACTCGTAGTGTCTGAAAACTTAGTACCATGTGTATAATGACTTTGAATAGGTTGTGAACCTAACTGTCCGTGTGGATAAGATGGAACTTGTTGAGTTTGTTGCTGATTTTGTTGTTGAGTTTGTTGTTGTTGATTTTGATTTTTATAGTTGAATTCGAAGTTATTTAAATTAACATTATGTTGATTTGATACTCCATTTGAAGCTTGTTGATCTTGGAACTGATAGTTCATTGACGGTAAATTATTCCTTTCCATTAAAATCAATTAATGATGAGGGGGTTTGAGGTATCTTTTTAGAGGCGGCCTCGCACAATAGAAATTTCGTATTTTACGAGCGAACAATCTAGACTTTAAATGCAACTCGGATTTAACGTGGAATTACTCTTTCCTTTTTACTATACTAAAACTATACTACTTATACTAAAACTAAAAACTATAATTGGACTAATTATTAGTCGATGATTTGTAATATTTTAGAAATTTAATCTGATTCATAGTCAGAATTTTCACTTGCCTCACTTTCACTTTCACTTTCTTCTTCACTCTCTTCTTCACTCTCTTCTTGACTACTTTCTTCTTCCAGATCACTGATTTGACGTTTTTTAGATCTTCTTCTAGTAGTTGGTTCAGATACGGTAACTAAATCATCGAGTTCATCTTGGATAGTCATTTTCTTTTTAGATGCCAGTGGCTTTGGTTTATCTTCATAGTCATCGATTTCAATTTTTGGAGCTACTTTTTTGGAAATTGGTGAAACTGATCTTGGTTTAAGACCTAATAATTCATCATCCTCACTATCACTGAAAATACTTATAACTTTTTGTTTTGGTGGTTGAGCAATAGGTTTTTTAGAAACTGGTGTTGATTCTTTACTCTTATTTGAGGGAGAGAAGAATATTGGTAATTTAGATTGTTTGGGAGTTGAAGATTTTGGTTCTTCCCTTTTAATTTCTTTCTTTACCTCGGTTCTCACCGTACTATCGACTTTTGATTTCTTTTTAGATTCAGTAGTATTGATTGATCTTTTAGCCTTTCTTTTTGTACCTTTCAGTGGGATAACACTTGCTCTAGTTTCATAATCTAAAATTAAATATTTTTCCCAAGCGATTAAAAATTCATCTAAATCTTCATTCCATAAATCTTTAGCTGATTTACCTAATAATATAGTTAATTCTTCTTGTTTATTATCACGTTGAGCTAAAAGTTTTATATATCTTTCATAAGTTAATGACCAAAGTGACATACCAAGTAAATAATCATATTGTTGATAAACATTTTCTGGCCGATTTTCATCATCATCACCAGTATTTGAAGGAATATTTAATTCACTAATATCTGCATTACGTTCATCTTCTTCTATATCCATTTCAGTATCTTCATCAATAATTACATCTTCATCATCATCAACTGGTTTACCATCTTTATTAAATCTTTTAAATTTATGTTTATTTAAAATTTCAATTAATTGAGGTCTCTTTTTATTTGAAACCAGAATAATTTTATCAATTATTAATTTAATAAATCTTGCTTGTTCAGTTAATTTTAAAAGTTGATTAGTTAAATCAGTTGTCATAAAATCTTTACGTTTTTGATAATATTCTAATCTAACATAATAAAAATCTTTTAAAATTTCTAATGGTGATTCATATTTTTTAATTTTACCTCTTGGATCAAATGCAACCATATTTGTTAAATTAATACTTGAAACTAATTTAAATCTTTCTAAAAGTCCAACTTTATAAGATTTTTCCATTTCTTCTTTATTTAATTTAACAACGAACTTAATATTAATTCCATGTTGTTCTTCCATATCTTTAATCCATGGTTTAGTCTTTTCATTACCCAACCCACTAATTAAAAATTCTTTAACATTATTAGTCCAAGTTTTAATAGGAATTTCAGTAATTTCTAAAGTACCTTCTTCAACTTCTTCAATTCTACCTGATACTTTAAATTTATCAGTTCCAATAGCTTCCATTTCACCTTCCCAACCTCTATACCAGGGGTACATTTCATCTAATTCTTCATTATTCATCATCTTTTTAATATTCTTAACTAAATCTTTTGGATTGTAACTTGGAATATTAGTTGACCAACCAGTACCGATACCTTCCAGTCCATTTACAAGTAACATCGGAATAACTGGAACATACCATTCAGGTTCAACAGTTTGTTCATCTTCTTGGACATAAGTTAATAATGGATTATCTAATGGATTGAAAATAGTCCTGGTAATATTATTAATTTCTGTAAAAATATAACGAGCGGCGGAGAAATCTTTACCACCTGCTGCTCTTGTACCAAATGCACCATTTGGTTTTAATAAATTTAAATTATTTGAACCAATGAAATTTTGTGCTAACCCAATAATTGTTTGAACTAATGATTGTTCACCATGATGATAACCTGTATGTTCAGAAACATAACCAGCTAATTGTGCAACTTTAATTTCAGATTTTAAATTTCTTTTAAAACAACCAAACAATACTTTCCTTTGACCTGGTTTAAACCCATCAAGTACACATGGGATAGATCTAACATTATCAGCCATTGAGAACAAAATCAATTCCTTGTTAATGAAATCACTAATTGGGATAACTTGTAATTCAGGATCTAAATGAGTACCAGGTTGGAAATTTTGTAACCAATCTTTTCTTTCATCAGCTTTCTTTTTGGAAAATGCTAAATCAATAAATTCTGGATCATTACCTTGAATAGCATGGAATTTTTTTAAATGCTTATCTAAAGCTGAAAAATATTCTCTTGCTTCACGATCAGTTGAAGTACCAAGACCCTTATAATATTTCTGTTTCCATCTACAATTCTTACCTTCAGTATCTCTCCATTGTTCAAATTCTGGCATTGTATAAAATGGGATGATTGTTTTAGATCCACCTCTTTGAGTGATAGTAACTTTAACAATCGGGGTAATAAATTCTAATAAAAATCCTGGAATTTCAAGTAATCCAGGGA
Organism: Yamadazyma buinensis; assembly: GCA_030571035.1. Lineage (NCBI taxonomy): Eukaryota > Fungi > Ascomycota > Pichiomycetes > Serinales > Debaryomycetaceae > Yamadazyma > Yamadazyma buinensis. The sequence continues at coordinate 403,089 of JAJLWZ010000001.1, read as the reverse complement.
AACTTGATTCTAAGAAATTAATAATTAAACCTTTAATATGTGAACCATCTTGATCTTGATCGGTCATAATCATAATACTACCATAACGTAAAGTATTAATATTTTCAGGAGTATATTTCTTTTTATGTTGTAAACCAATAATTTGTTTTAATGCATTAATTTCAGTATTTTTACTAACTTGTTCAGTTGAGGCTTCTCTAACATTTAGTAATTTACCACGTAATGGGAAACATCCATAGTAATCTCTACCAATGACAGCTAAACCAGCAACTGCTAAGGACAAAGCAGAATCCCCTTCAGTTAAAATTAACGTACATTTATGACCTTCTTTAGTACCAGCTTTATTAGCATCTACTAATTTAACTTGACCTTTAACTCTTGATTTTTTAGAACCATCAGCTTTTTGTAAAGCTTTATCTTCATTAGCATTTGCAATTGATCTAATTTTATCAACTATGGAAGTTTTCAAAATTCTAGTAATAAACAGATCACTAATAACTAATTTATCTTTAGCTTTAGAATTGAATTGACTTGTTTTAGTGGTTAATTGCTCTTTAGTTTGTGATGTAAATGCAGGATTTTCAATTAAACAATTCACAAATAAAAACATATTATTTCTAACTTCTTGCGGTCTAATCATTAATTTTTTTTTACCCTTTTCCTTTTTAGTTACTTGATCAATTAATTTAGTTATAATTGCATCAGAAACAAATTTAATATGAGTACCACCATTTGTTGTTGCTATTGAATTAACAAAACTAACTTGATTGAAAGTACCATCACTAACAGCAAATGCAATCTCCCATTTTTCATTAAAAACTTCATGAACTATAGTTTGATATTTTTTTTCTTCTTCCTCAGGCTCTGGGTTTCTTTCTTTAATAGCTTTAACATACATTTCAACATAACTTTTAAAATTTTTAATATTTAATCTTTTATCATTAAGATAAATATTACAATCTTTAACAGTACCACATAAATCATATACTCTTCTTCTCAAGACTGATAAAGTTTCTTCATCTAATGAATCCATACCAAATTTACTTAAATCTGGTTTGAAAGTAATTCTAGTAAATTCTTTACTAGATTTTAACTTTGTAATTTTTGGTTTGGAAACATTTGACATATTTGTATTCCATGATTGTTTATATAATTTTTCATTTGATGCATCTGCAGTTTCAAGTTGAAATTCAGTTGAGAAAATATTACATAATTTAGCACCATACCCATTTCTACCACCAGTAACTTTCTTTTCATCATCATCATAATTAGATGAAGTTAATAAATTACCAAAAATTAATTCTGGGATGTATATTTTTTCCTTTTCATGGATTTCAACGGGGATACCTTTCCCATCATTCATGACTTCAATTATATTATTTTCAGGATCAATTTTAACTTTAATATTCTTCATTGTTTCATCTCTAATTTTATTATCAGCTGCATTAACTAAAATTTCATCAAAAATTTTATATAAACCTGGAACAATACTAACTTCTTTAAAAACCATTTGTTCAGTCGATGCATCAAAACACCACATTTCCATTGGAGATCTTTCGACTGATCCAATATAAGTATCTGGCCTCTTCAAAATATGTTCTAATTGTGATAATCTTTGATATTGATCTGATGCATTACCCTTCTTATTAGACGCTTTAGAACCTCCATTTAAACTTGTAACACTACTATTTGAACTTTTAGTCGAATTACCATTAGACCCCGAATTACTAGATGATCCTGAGCTGGAAATAGATAACATATCAGTAATATTAGTTGAATCATTTAAAGGTTTAGATTTCTTAGTTGATGTGGCTTTCTTGGATTGAGATGATGTATCCTTTTTAGAACTAGATTTCTGGGAAGTTGATTCTGGTTCAAAATCTTCAGAATCTGAATCCCTTTCAAAATCAGATGATTCATTGGAACTAATCGATTGAACTGATTCACTATCCAGATCTGAAAATTCGTCTGAACTCATGATTGATCTGTGTTAGAGAAATTCACAACAGACGCGATATATATCAAAATAGAGACACACAGAAAAAAAAAATATATCGACTAACGTGTGTATTTACCGATGATGCTATAAAACTAAAACTAAAACTAACAACTACAAATTATAAAATGATCCATAATTATGAATTGTAAATCATGTATGGTGGAGATGGTAAATCTAATCTCTTCAATTTTCTTCTATAAGGATGATTTTGGATGGGTTTTTGGGAATCATTTTACGATATATCTAGTTAGATCTATACCTTCTTCTTTTTATTCTTTAAAAGACCATTTTGAATTTTTGTAAACTCATCATCATTAATTTCCAGTCTCTTCTTACCCTTCTTATTAACATATTTTGATTCTAAATTACCAATTAAATCATCTAAACGACTTTTCTGCCTCGATTGAATAATTGATTTTAAATCATTATTTTTATATTTATTCTTTAAAATTTTCTCTAATTCTTCAGCTTCTTTTGCTTCTTTAGCTAATTTCTTTAATTTACTTTTAACTTTTGTCTTTCTTGATTTCTTATATTTTTCAAATGATTTTAAACAACTTTTAGTAAAATCTTGTGGGAGTTCTTCAATTAAATCTTCAATAGTTTTAAATACTCTTTCTTCTTGAATTTCATCAAATTCTAAATGTGGTATTACTTCAAATAATTTTAAAAAATCTCCATCATAATAAACAAAGTTTTGGAAAATATCATCTTTTTCTTCAATACTTCCTTGATATTTAAGTTTATCTTCTTCAATCATTTCAATAGTAATTTTTTCATTTAATCCATCAAAATAATCCTTCCAATTAAATTCTCCACCTTCATAATCAACGTCTTCTAAAGACCCAGTATTATCATATCGACTTCTTTTATTAGGGTCAGATAAAACACTATAAGCAAATTGGATCTTTGGGAATAAATCTAGTGATTCTTGTTGTTGTAATTGTTGGATCTTATCAGGGTGGTATCTCAAACTAAGTTTCTTATATGCTTTTTTGATTTCAACTGGATTACAACTAGGATCGACTCCTAAGATTTCATAAGGATTGATATCAGGGTATGGAATGGCCATTCTAGTTTTTCTTTCTTGTTAAATTAAACTGTTGAAGAGTGCCAGGGTACTTGTAATTCTTTTTAACAATTGCGTTCCTTAAATCTACTACCTCGCACAAAAATAAAAACAGAGATGGTGTTGCACTTGAACCACAAAAATGAAATAGAAATAAATAGAAAAATCAGTGAACTCATTGAAACCGTTATTTTATTGCTTTCTTTTTTTCTTGTTTTGTTTTAAATGTTAAATAATTATAAAAATCAACTCTACTTACAAACGGCTCTTAATCTGGCGTTAAGATTGATAACCTAATTCTAATAAAGATTCTTTAAGGGCTGGGAATAAAAGATCTAAATGTCCTTCATAGACTGAATGACTCATGTGTCCAACTCTAAAGTATTTACCTGGCAAAGCCTTGTGGATACCACCAGCAAGGGTGAAACCTTTGGTAGCTAATTTACCTAATAATTCTGGACCATTAATTGATTCTGGGAAATAAACAGCTGTTAAACCATGAGCTGCAACATTTCTATTAACTGGTAAAATTTTTAATCCAAGTTTTTCTAAATCATCTTTAAATTTAGTACTAACTTCTTCATGTTTAGCAAATCTTGCATCTAATGATTCTGATAAAATTTGATCTAATGAAACTTTTAAAGCAGTAATAGTTTGAACTGCAGGAGTTGCAAAATAAGCACCTGCACCAGATTCATAAGCTTTCATGATTGGAGTCCATCTTTTTAATGAAGCAAAGAATGAAGTATCTTTAGTTCTACTCAAGGCAATATCCATAGCTCTACCACTTGCAAATGAAATTGATAAACCTGCTGGAACACCAATAGCCTTTTGTGAAGCAGTTAAAGCATAATCAATACCCCAAGCATCGAATTCTAAATCTTCAACAGCAATTGAACAAACACCATCAACAACAACTAAAGTTTCTGGAGTAATTGATTTAACTAATGAAGAAATAGCTTTAACATCACTAACAACTGATGTTGAAGTATCAACATGAGTAATTGTAATAGCTTTATAATTACCAGATTTTAATTTGGCTTCAATTTTATCTAATGGGACAACATCACCAACTTCAGCAGTCAAAACATCAACTTCAATATCATAAACTTTTAAACATTCAGCAAATGAATCTGAAAAGAAACCAGTTGATAAAACCAAGACTTTATCACCAGCTTTAACAAAGTTAGTGGCAAAAATATCCCAACCTAAAGTACCAGAACCAGCTAATACAAATGGTTGAGCTTTTGAATCAGTTGACTTAAAAACTTTTCTTAAATTAATTAAAGCTGATTGGAAAGTTTTAATAAATTCAGGTGAAGTATGAGCTTGAGAAGGAGTTGCCATAGCGTATAAAACTTCATCACTAAATTCAATTGGACCTGGGATTAAAGTCAATTTATGTGGTGGTTGAGTATATGGAACAGAAGACATTTTAAACGTTTGATATTTCTTTAAAGTTGGTGTAAATCGTTTGAATAATTTAATCATTTTTCTCACCCCAGGATTTATCGCACGTCCAATTTGCAATAAGGTTTTTTTAACTTAATTAGGGTTTTTATGTAATTGGGGACTATTTTAATAGTTAATATGAATTATAGTTTATGGTTGCTAGTACTTGTGTAAATAGTATATAGTATAGAGCTTTAAAAAGTAAAACTTATAGATAATTGGGAAAAAATGTTATATTCTCCATATTTTATGAGAGTACTCTCGTATTTCACCGGATCAGAATTTTTCAGATGAATTTTTTGGGTGCAAATTTCAAATTTCAAAGCCACTATTGAGAATAGAGTCAGGTTAACCATCATAACCAGACTTAACCAACTCTAACAACAACTTTTTCACCACTATTCTTACCAGATTCAATGTACATAAGTCCATCATTAAGCTTGACCCAACCTTCATAAACAACTAAATTTGGAGAGTAAAAGCTTGGTAAAAGTTTAAGATAAAGATCATACCAAAGCTCAACATGGGTTTTAACTGTTTCTTCAGATGGGTCTTCACCAGCAAAACTAATACCTAATGAATGGAAACAAGCAGTGGTAAAAAACTTAATACCTCTAGAAGTATCTACACCTGTAAGATCAGTTTCTCTAGCAAAATTAAGACTACTCAAACCAATAGTTTTAGAACCAATAGTAGAATCATACATTTTCTGCCAACTGTTGCCTTGCCCAACAGGATCAAATCCAAATACAATTTTACCCTTGGAATAATTCTTGATTTGTTCAACAAAATCTTCATCATGATGGTTAAAGACCTTTTCTGCAACAATTGTTTTTTATAATTCGAAATTCTTTGGTGAGGAAGTAGTAATCACTTTAAAACCAAATATCAGTGTGGCAACTTGAATTACCATAATACCAGTAGAACTAGATCCACCCCCAATTAATAAATAATTATTCTTATTGGCTGATTTATCATGAGTTGCACGAATATCATCGAAGAACATAAGAGCACATGCCAATGAAACTGAAACTGTTGATAATTGTTCAAAGGTTTTCATTTTACCAAATGGGTACTTATCAGTTGGAAATGCGTCTCCATTAAAGTCACTACTTGAAAGTTTAATTGTACCTTGTGGTCTAGAAAATTTGATGATCATTGATTTTTGGAATTGGTAATTCAATAACTTCGTATTTCTTATTTGGAGGATCTGATTTTGGGACAGCTGCTTTCATTTTTGTTTCCAGTATAAATATTGCTTTATTGTATTCTTTTATTGAGTTTAAAAGATATTTGTTGACAGATAATGGTCAAAACTCTGAGATTTATACAACGTTAGAGAAAACTTCTATAATTAAAATTTCATAGCATTATCTTTTTATGAATCACAACAGGCGGTTATTTGACCAACCACTTGGAATTATCAATATCAATTTCTTTAATTAGAGGGGGAATCTGTCAGATTTATTAGTGTTTGTAGTGTCTGATTTTATGATTTGTAATGAGCTTTACACCGCATGATATCTCCATGTCTCGAATCTATTAAAGTGACAAAAACTAAATAATTCAATCATACACTAAAGTTGGGTTTATTTGTGACCAGATAAAGTATACGACGTAGTAATATGAAGGGTTAAAATACTATTTGGGGGTAATGAGCCACGTAATTGAAATTGTATTCAACTAATTGTTTAAGATAATGATAGAGAATAACAATATTACTTTTGAAGTGTATCCATCTGGGATTTATAAGAGATTTACAATTATATTAACTTCAATTAAACACTTCTGCTTGATTAGTTTTTGTCGTTAGAATGACCGTTTCTTATATCGACAGTTAGGTTAGACAACAAAGTAGCTTTGAAAAGGAATGGAGATTGCAAAAACCTTACGCAGAGTCTTATATACACTCCAACCTCCATTTGAACTCAACTTTACCAGTATCAACCATCCTAAAATAATTTTATCAAACTAAATCAACATCACTATCAAAAGAATCTATCACCAATTCCTCACTTTCAGAACGGTTGCAAAAAAAAGTCAAGAAAAAATACAAAAAATCTTTGTGGATCTAATACAAAAAAAGAGAATCAGGTAAAAAAAGGCACGGCTAATGAGTAATACAAAAGTGTTAATTATCGGCGAAACAAGTACCTTGACATATTTGACATATGTATGCTGTAATTTGTCTTGGGAAGTAACTACATTTAATATTAATGATCTTAAAGTTCTTCTGGAAAAATATATAATTCATATTAATGATATTCCAATTACCTTTAAAATTGCTAAAACGGTAAATATAATTGATAAATTATACGATAAATATGATTTAATAATCATCTGTGATAAATTTTATAATATGTTTACAAGAAAGATTTCAAAATTTAAAACCTTATTACATAGTAAGACAATTGTATTGGTTGATTGTTGTCAAGAACCTTGGTTATATGATAAGATTAATGATTCATTACCTAAAAATGTTGTATTGGCTATGAATTGTGACGTAGATTGTAGAAGATTAACTTCAAATCCTAATAGATTTATTTTAATGAAACCTGAAAATTTAAATTTAACAATTGGTATTTTATCAAATAAAAATTATAAATTTGAAATTAGTTTTGTTTTAAATTTTCAAAAACATGGGATTATATTTAAAGAACTTCAATCATTTTTAGAATTTTCAAATAATAATTTAGTATTAATTCCAATTCATTCATATAAATTATTATTAAGACAGATTTGGAAAAATGTTATTACAGTAGTTAGTTTCCATGCATTATCAATTCTTTTTGAAGAATATGATATTTTAAAACTAGTGAAGACAACAAATTCTGTACAACTAATAAAGGGAAGTTTTAATGAAATATTATCACTTTGTTCCAAACTGAAAGTTAGTTTGTTACCAAGAGAAAATACACCCGAAGGAAAAAAATTATTTCAACTTTTAATATTGATACAAAATAATTCTTATTTAAAATTACAATCAAGTTCCAAATATAATTTTAATTCGCTTTATTCTAATCCGATGTATTATAATTTTATTAATGGATTTGAATTATCCATTAGTCAAATGTTTTCCTGTTTACTTAATTTAGCAAATGAGTTAGAGTTGAATGTACCAAGTTTACAAGCAACTAATAGTTGGATTAATAAATTACTTGACATTAGAAATACAAATCATTCAAAAATTTTCCATTTGAAAAGAACTTTATTAAATTATGATACTGTTAACAATATTCCACCTGAAATGAATATGATGAATTTTCCACCTTTTAATCCATTACCTTCACCAACTGTTGCAATTCCAATAAATAATGTGCATAATAAAATTCCAATTGTTGTAAATCCTTTAGTTATGATGGTACAACATACTTTAAATGGTAATAATAGAGACGTAGATAGTGATAACGAATCTGTTGTTAGTATAGATCCAGCGTTACAAGAGGTTTTTGAAGAAACATTTTATGATACAAGACCAACACCAAATCAATTTCAACCAAATATTGTTGCACCACCAAATACTTCGAATGTAGCAATGATATCAACAGCTGACAGTACAAAGAAAGTTACACAAGCACAAAAAGTCCTGGAGCAACAACAAAAACAACAACAAGAACAAGCATATAATTCACAGCTTCTGCTTCCTATGCCTTTCCCCATGCAAAACCCAGGTCAAAATCCAAGTCAATTTCAACCACCTCCACCAATTTATAATAATCAATTTTACTATCAAAATTATTATAATGGTACTCCAATTCTTAATCAAGGATTATGTCCCAATTCAGGAATGAATCCAGTTGTGCTGCCAGTTCCTTTTAAGAAAGCTAGATCATATCATCATTTGCATCTGATTGATAAATCTTCAAGTTCATCTCATTTACGTCAATTTCATAATGATTTAATGGGGGCTGTAAAGTTTGATGCTAATATGGATCAACAAAATCCAAGTAGATATGGTAAATATGATACATCTACAACCTTATTGAATAGTGCAAATAATAGTAGAGGAAGTAAAGCTAGTAGTAATAAGTAAATTTGTAAAATTATTACCACAACCGCGATTTAATGATTTAGCGATATTTTTTTTAAAAAACTGAGTGAAGAGTAGTATAAAAAATATATAGAATATACGATTATAATGAGCTCCATAGATCTAAAAAAGTTACAAACTAAAGAATTTGAGATTCACGTACAAGAAGTTGAACGTATCAATGAAGAATTAAATCATAAGTTAATAGGGGATCAAAAATCGTCAACTCCAATAATAATTACCAAGAAAGATTCAATGAGTAAAAAGATTGATGAAATTATTGAAATTATAAATACTGGTAGTACTGTAATGTTATCCAGTAGGTCAGTAACAATCAGCAAGCTTATAGGAATAGTGGAAATAGTGAAAACTAAAATTGAAGTCAATCAATATAATAAATTAATAAGACAAAGATCCAAATGTCATCCAAAGAGTAAGAAAATAATATCTGATGGTTTAGATGATAAGATATTTATGATTCCTATACTATTGATTTATTTAACTCCCAAATCTACTAGCATTGATGTGAACTGGACGCAACAATAATAAGGTTAATGAGATATAGCATGTATAAGAATAATAGATAAAAAATATACGATTATAAAGGGAGAATGAAAAGAAAAAAAGAAGACTCAATCTGTATTAAATTTTTACTCTATTCTTTTCCATACTAATGGATTTTTGTAAACATCTCTAAAATGCAAAAATAATGTCCAACAACTCCAAGAACTACAAAAATATGCCATATATTATGGCTTGAAAAGGCGTAATCTATCCACCATAACGAAAAGAAATCATTATGATAATTTGTCAATCTTGGTTCTTTAGGGAAATGTTTGCTAATGATTTCATTGAATTTTTCAGCTTCAGTTGCTTCATCAATGATTCCATCATCAACTTTACGATGATTTAAAATTTGATTAGTTAGTTCTTGTTCAATTTCTTCAAATTCTTCTTCTCCACTATTTTCAAGGTTTCCTGCAATAACATCTTTGGCATTATGTTCATGATGACATACAGTTTCGTCTTCATCTATAACAACATCGTATCTCCATCTCTCAGGAACTAAACCCCCATAAAATATCACACCAACCCAATACCATAAGAAACTCTTGTAAAATAATGGTGAATAAAAACTAACACTTTTAAATAATCCTTCATAAAGTGTCGTAGCTATCATAGTTAAGGCACCCATGGTAGCCAAACTAACGAAATATCCAATTCTGATTGATCTACATTCAGGTCTATCGAAATATGGGGACCAATTAAAGCCCAATCCACCAATTCCACATATGGATGAAAATATAGTGAAAAATTTTAATAATTTTGGATAATTGTATAATGAAACATATTCAATAGATATAATTGATGAAGTAATTAAAATAGTTATACCAGTATAATCAATACAAGCAAAATTATATCTGGTTGATAATTCTGCACATCCAGCGTACGTATGCCAAATTGAGCTACTGAATAAACAAACCATAGCACATGATAAAAGAAAGTAAACAATTAAACTATCTTTGAAAGAATTACCTTCGTATGCCGATGTACTAGGATAATGATAAAACCAAAAATAAATCATAAGCATAAAGCCTAATAAATGGGTCCAAATATTCATTGATTCATTATGGTTCAAATGGAACATCGATTTTAATAATTTGGCATGTGTAAGTTCAAATCTATAACCATTAATTATATACCTATTTTCTCTCCAACCTAATGGTAATTCATAATAATGTAAATATTTTTTCTGTGCCATTTTAACTGCTTTATTAAAATTATAAAATTTGAAAATATTAAAAATTGATTCATCAGTAGCAACTGGTTTTTTTATCTTAGTTTGAATTAAATCATCAATATGCATTAATTTTTCATCAAAATAATGTAAAGTTGTTATAATTTTTTGGCTCAATATTTCTTTAGAATTATCAAACGATAAATCGCTCGGGATCAATGATTCGTTATTTGAAAACAAATAGTTATATTGATCATCTAATGTTTTATACAAATAATCTAGATTCAGAATGGAACTCTTAAGTACTGATTGTTTAATAACTATTAATCTTTGGTGAATCAAATCAAGTTTAGCAAAACTCTTGAAATTTTGTAAACTTTGTATGCTATGTAAACTTTGCATACTAGCATTACTACCACTTCTTCTACTTCTACTGCCACTAATATTACCATTCAGTTCACCGGATGGATATTCTTCTGGAATGCCATCTTCCAATAGCACATCTATACTTGCAAACTCTTTAATTCCCTCATCTTCATCATCTAAATTCTTAAATTTAAAATATTGTTCGAATTTATCTAAACGAGTCTCAATAGATGAAAGAAAAAGATCTAATTTCTCAATAAGTAACTCTTCAGTTGATGTGACTTTCCCCAGTTCAGGACTATCCAACCTATTTCTAAGTAAAGTTGTAACTTCTGTCATATCAATAGATATATATGATAATATATCAAATAATCAATTTGCACGTTCCCAGATCAATAGGAAGAAAAATCTTTTTGTCCTCGCACCCGACATATTTTCTTTTTCGTCAGATAAAAAAAGTCCCCTTTTTCTCTGCCCCCATCGCCATTATTTACCGCCATCACCGTTGAGAGTCTACCGCCACTCGGGCACCCTGTAAAAGCCAATTTTCGACTGTGGAGAGAAGTTTTATGGTAATCCTCTTGTTGGGAGTTTGAATCGAGATATAAAGTTATAGAATATAGTTTAAAAAAATTTATAGCACAATAAAGTAAAAGGCACAGAGTGACAAGACTAATTAAACTTTTATTCTCAATGTGTATGTTGTACGTTAAGTTTCTTCAAAAAGATTCTTCAGGGGCACTTATTATCAACAAACGCTAAATCTACTACATAATATAATATTTCTTAAAATATTTTTGGATATTATTTTGTAATATACTTAGTAACTAGATGATTTTATCACGGGACCATGCGATATACTTGGGTCAATAAAGTACTCAAATAACGATCTGGTTCCATGTCGTTTATTGTATTATTGCCAAGTCGAAAATTGGTCACATGTTCAACTTGTCAACAAGTATAAGGTCACCATCATTTTGATAATATCGTCTATTTCTCTTATTCAAATCATTCCTAAATCGTCCCTTATTATTTTATTTATTTACATGTGTTTTATTTACCCTAAGTCAGAACCGAAATTTTATGTTTACATCTTTTGTTAGCTGATTAAAGGGTTTCTTGAAGTAGACAGTAAAAGAGAGACTTAACAAACACGGACAAATAATTCTTGAATTGTCGATGTAAGTAAGACCCTACTACTACCGATTAAAGACATAACTTCCCAACTTTCTTTATAATTTTAATTAACCCGTGTTTGTTTATATCTAACCCTCAATTCTTTCTTCAGTTCTATTTCTGTTAAGGTATCTAATATACTTCAAATAATCACCTTCCTTCAGTAACTTACAATGACACCAACCTCTAATGCTTTTACACCAAAACCCGTATAAATTCATTCCAAAAGTAAACACAAGTGAAATAGTACAGTTCTCAGGTTCCCAACCATAATAATTTAAAACAAACTACTCAACTCTCAACTAAACCAACTCCTCCAAAAATAAGAAATAACTGAAAGTATTAATATAAAAGGATTCTTGAATCATCCACAGCTATGCTATAGAGGTGTGATCTCATATATGTTGATGTTCGTTGGCTTGAAACACAGTCTCGCTTTCATACAAAGGCTTTAATAAATCCTTATATTGTTCTCTACTCATTTCATAGTCCTCCATTCTCATCTTTAACTTATTAGCATTAGCTACAAATAACATCACATTAACGAACATTAACGCTAGGATTAGCAGTACTTTAGCTTTAGTTGATACCATTATTGTCGAAATTTCATTCACGCGAACAGTAACTCAAACGAGGAGTTGTATTCAGGGTTTAGAGCCCGTCACGCGGTTAAATGCCCTTTCTGAAACTACAATTCCGTAGAAAGATTAAGCCAAACTTGGTATAATTCTATATTGAGGGGCTAATAAGTATTTCATACAAGTATTCTATTTAACTCAATAACCAAATCATCGTCAAATTTATCTAATTCACTGGTTTCTAATACCATATCATTAATCTTGCTCAATTTTGTTTGAAATTCCACATCTTTATTGTTTATCTCATAATTATAATCATTAATATCATCAGTGTGCATACCAAAAGTCTCGTCATATTCATTCAACATATCATGCAACTGGTCCCAATTCTCCTCGATCTTAGTATTGGCTCCTGAATCCTTATTATCGTAAAATGATTTGAATAATTTCCTTTTAGCTAAGGTTTTATCCACTAACTTCGCCAACTGGTTATGAAAAACCTCTTTATTCAACGCCTTGTTACACGTTAAATGAATTTTAACTTTCTCTATATCAGTATATTTTAACCTTAGTTTGACTAAGAAATTTTCAATCCACTTAATTATATTGTAAAAAAGGTGTCCTTCATCATTATTGTAAAGATTATGAACAAATCTCCAAAATATAACAATGTTATCATCAAAGAATTTCATCAATTTTTCAAAAATCTCAACCGAATTTAAATAATAGATTTCTTCATCATTTAATTTGACTAATAAATCTATTAAATCACCGTTGAACTTTTGTGTGTCCCTGAAAAATAAATGGATTTTACTTTTACTGAGTAATTTGATTAAAGGTTGGTAAAAAATGATCAAAAAGTTTTTCAATAATTTGGTAAGTTCAGGTTCTTGCCAAAGCAGTTTCATAAGTAACTTATCATTTTGTCTTACTTTTAACTGATACAACTGTTTCAAATCAACTAAAACACTTGCATGTTTATGTATCAAGTATCTCCTTTCTGGAGGTGTGAATTTCCCGACACTCTCTAAAATCTCTTCGATATTTTCTTCAATGTTTAAGTCCGTCTCAATTAATTTATCATCTATGAACTTTTCAATAGCTTCTATAAAATTCGGGAACTGAGATAATTTAGTCTTAACATCTTTCAATTCAATCTCATAACCACTCAAATCTTCATCTAATAACATAATAAAAATTATTGACATTAAACTTTTATTAGTTCCAGGGATAGTTACCAAAAACAAACTAATGACTTTGTTTATTATACTCATTGGATTAGTAAACCTCAAGATATTATACATTAATCCATAAGGAAATAAATTATGGAATTTCTTAACATTATTTAATAATTCATTGGAATTATCTTGCGTGACAAATATTTGGAATACAGTTGCTGATATTTCTATCTTACACCATTCAACAAAGATACTTAATAATGGTGATAAATTTTTTACATCATTTTTAGAACCAATTTCTTCGAAGATCCTTGATAATATAGTTGGATCCTTAATCAACAGTAATTTAAAGTCATCAAATTTCTTACTGAAATCAATCATAATTTTACTTAACTGTTTCTGGAATTCAAATTGAGTTGTTATGATTTGTTTCTCATGGCTTAAACGTCTTTCATAATCAGCTTCTTGTTCCTTACTCAAGCGATTGAAAGAATTGGTATTGATGAACTTTCGAAACTCCGTAGATTCAGCAATCTCTTTAAAATTAATTAATTGAACCAAATAACCTCTTAGTGACAATCTTAACTTCTCTTTAACTAAAGTATTAGCATCTTGTTTGAATTTCTCTGGTAACTTAGCTACCTGAACCATAAGACCGGGAAATTTTGTTTTCAAATGCCTTTCTAAATCTTTAAACTCATGATATGGTCTCTCTACATAATGAACTCCTTTACCTTCCTTTTTAATTTGAATAATGAATATATAATGAGGAACTCTTCTCTTAGAAAACCAACTGCCTACTTCTTGATTCACAACATCAACTGCCACAAGATTTATATTCAATTCGTTTACGAATTTGACTTCAGTATGATCTACTTCATGAAGAATTGGTGTTTTATATACTTTAATTTTATCTAAGTTTCCTACATCACTTGGCTTCAAATGATCTCCATGTAAATACTCCATATCTTTATCAGTTACTATCATTGAATTATAAAATAATAACAATCCACTTGCTAACTTTAAGTTTATTTGTCGTCTCTTTGTAATATTTTCTTTACGGTCATTAGAATTTGAAAAATTCTTACCATTAACACTTTCTATGAATGGTTGTACCGTCTCTTGCCAAAACTTTAATTGATCAGAATCTGTATTATTTGTGATAAATGGGAAACTAGCAATGTAATTTTTAAAGAAAAACAGAAGCAATGGGAACTTATTGGATTTAGAATCATTGCCCTTAGAATCTGATTTAAATGGAGGACCAAAAATCTTTAGACTATTAGGATCAGCAAGTAACCTCAATTCTTTATCCAATCTCTTTTCTAACAAGTATTTCTTAAGAAAATGTTCTTGATTCGGCGTCAACTCATCCAAGAAAGAATTCATTTCCGTCATCTTAACAATTGGTAATTATCCGTACAATATCCTGTAATCAAATAGATGTATCACTTTAGAGATATAAATAGTGTCACTCCGTAAACGAAAGCATCAAAATCTCAATATGCGACACACGACATCTAGACATGTACGCATCTCATCAGTGCAACAGGGAGAAAAAAAAATTTTATAATCAAAGGGAAGAGATGGGGACTGCAAAGAAGGAAAAATCAAGAAGAGTAAGACAAGGAGATGTCAGAGATGGTAATCTTCGTGTTAAAGGTGAGAATTTCTATAGAGATGCCAAAAGAGTGACACATTTAAATATGTATAAAGGTGGTAAAGCTAAACGTAATGCTAAAGGTGAGATTGTTAGAGCTGCTGTATTACAAAATACTGATGCCCCAATTGCTAGAGTTGATCCAAACAGAAGATGGTTTGGTAATACCAGGGTCATTGCTCAAGATGCTTTGACACATTTCAGAAATGCAATGGCTGATAAAAAGGATAATTCATATCAAGTTCTTTTAAGAAGAAATAAATTACCAATGTCATTATTAAATGAAAAAGATACCACTGAATCACCAATACTGAAAATTATTGAAACTGAATCTTATGATCTGGCTTTTGGTCCAAAACAACAACGTAAAAAACCAAGAAATTTGGTAGTTTCATCTTTAGAAGAATTAGCTGAATCAACTGAAAAGGACAGTGTTACTTATGAAGAAAAGCAAGAATTAAATGCTACTTTAGGTTTAATGGGTGGTTCTTTCATGGATCAAGATGGTTTCACTCAAGAGGCTAAAGAAGCTATTTTCCATAAAGGTCAATCCAAAAGAATTTGGAATGAATTATATAAAGTTATTGATTCATCAGATGTGGTCATTCATGTTTTAGATGCAAGAGATCCATTAGGAACTCGTTGTGAATCAGTCGAAAAATATATTAAGGATGAATGTCCTCATAAACATTTAGTATATGTTTTAAACAAGTGTGATTTAGTTCCAACTTGGATAGCAGTATGTATTATTTTTTCATTTGGTTTTTCTTAACCGAAATTAATTATATTAACGCTTGCTTTAAAAAACTTATCTTTTTTAAAAAGATTAGAACAAATTCATCAATAGGTCCCAAAGCATATGTCAGGGTAGTTACTAGTTGATTCATTCAACATATATCTATGAAACCGCCTGTTACGTCTTTGGAAGAATAATATTATCCGCCCGTGTTCCTAAACTTTGGTTTAGTACTTTTATCGTTTTGATAATTGTTTCGTTCACATTAGTTAATAGTATTTATTAACGACCTAGGATAATATCGGCGACTTCTTGAGTTGAAGCATTCTTTTCCCATAGAATGATTCGTAGTATAGATGCCGACATCTCTAATTTTTTCCATGATTTATTGATGATATTTGCTTTATTCTTTAGAAAGTTACTTTTTCTTTAGAAAGACTGTTTTATTTTTCTTTTTTTTAAAAAAAAGACGAAATTATATAATAGTATACTAACATTTATAGGCTGCTTGGGTTAAACATTTATCCAAAAATTATCCAACTCTTGCATTCCATGCTTCAATTACCAATTCATTTGGTAAAGGTTCATTGATTCAATTATTACGTCAATTTTCAACTTTGCATAGTGACCGTAAACAGATTTCTGTCGGTTTCATTGGTTATCCAAATACTGGTAAATCATCAATTATTAATACTTTAAGAAAGAAAAAAGTTTGTCAAGTTGCACCAATTCCTGGTGAAACTAAAGTTTGGCAATATATTACTTTAATGAAAAAGATCTTTTTAATTGATTGTCCAGGGATTGTTCCTCCATCATCTAAAGATTCTACTTCTGATATTTTATTTAGAGGTGTTGTTAGAGTTGAACATGTTTCAAATCCTGAATCTTATATACCCGATTTATTACAAAAATGTGAAAGAAAACATTTAGAAAGAACTTATGAAGTTAAGGGTTGGAAAAATTTTGAAGAAGATGAATCTTTATTAGAAGAAGCCACTGCTGAATTTATTGAATTAATAGCTAGAAGACAAGGTAAACTTTTAAAAGGTGGTGAACCAGATGAACATGGTATTGCTAAGCAAGTATTAAATGATTTTAATAGAGGTAAAATTCCTTGGTTTACTGCACCACCAAAAGATGAAGAAGTAAGAGAAGGTGAAGATAAAAAGGCTGATGTCAAAAGGAAGAGAGCAGAAAGAGATGTTCAAAAACGTAAAAGAGACGATGAGAAGGACATGGATGAATATAAAAAGCAAAAACTTGATGATAATGAAGAATGGGAAGGGATCAAAGATTAATATTTATAGATATTTAATAGGTTGTATGAAATAGCATCTTATATAATATACACCTTGTATATTTCTATACAACTTTTCTAAAACCGTAAAATAATTTCTCTTCAGTATGGTGGAACAGAAGTATGCTGGATGGTTGAGTTTGGAGTTGAAGGTGAACCATAAGATTGACCGTTACCATATCCATTTGAAGTATTATTATCGTTAGTTACACCACTTCCACTTGAACCATTAGGAATATTACCGGTTGATAAACCCCAAACTAAACCTCTAAAAGTATTAAATAATTGAGGGTTAAAGCCTGATTGTTTATATAACTCTTTAAAACATTCCATTATTAAATAAGCATGTAATGTTGAAGTCATTTGTTGATTATTATTATTATTTGATTTTGAGTTAGTAAAAAATTGACGAATTACTGGAGAAATTGGTAATAATCTTAATTCTTCAGCTAAATATTCAATTGAAGGTTTATTTGAAGGTTTTTCTTCATTAGGTTTATTTAATATCAGATTACCAATAAATTTTAAATCTAAGAAATTAGGGAAAAATTTTCTACAATACCATTGGAACTCTTGTTCAGTTATTGGTAAACTATGATTCAAAAGTAAACTAAGGAAAAATCCTAAATCATAACCACCATGGAAACTAATCCAATTAACGGTTTCATCTAGTAATAAACCACTTTCAATGATAAGTTCAGCAAATTGGATCTGTGGAATACCTTCAGTCATGTGCAATTGAAAGTTAATTTGTGAACTTTGTGATAGCATAGATAAATGCTCTTCATTAAACATTTCCTTCGTAACATCATATTCGAAATTAAATTGCCAAATGATAGAATTCGTAATTTCATTGTTTTGGTTGATCTTAACAACACACAAAGATAATTGAATCAAACTTAATAAATCTGAATTGGATCTTAAAGTTTGGAAATGATAATCTGAAGATGACTTAAATGTACCAACAGGTCTAGCAACTATACCTGGAATCTCTTGATGTGTTGAAATATATACAGATGCAGTTTTATCATTAGTAAAATTTCTCAAAAGGTTAAATTCACTTTCAACATTAGTTCTCCAAACATCTCTAATTATTGGAAGTTGTGGTTGATGAGAATTGATCTGTGGTTGCATTTGTTGTATTTGTTGATTCTGAAACTGTGGCATTTGTTGAGAAGTTAGTTGGACTGCACCGGTTGGAGGTTGTTGCTGTTGTGGTTGTTGTTGTTGTTGTGTCTGCTGTATTTGTTGACCATTGTTGTTATTTCCACCATTATTAATGAGATTTAACAAATTATTAGCATTTCCAGCATTTTGCGGAGCTTGATGCTGCAAATGTTGATTTAACGCTTGTTGACGTTGCATGTGTTGCATTTGGATATGATTCACTTGTGGAGATTGTGAATTATTCATTTGCTGTTGATTCAAGGGCTGACCCTGAAAATATGGGAATTGAGGAGGTCCATTCATATGGCTTAAGGTCTCAAATAGTATTTATGATCTCTTATTTCTTGATAATTATATATCCAATTAAACCAGAAATATTCTATAAAACAAACCTATTATAAAACCAATAACTAATGATTCTTCAAATCAGGTTGAAATAAGAGTTTTCCTTAAAAAAATAAAATCAAACTATTAGCGTCACTTAATGCTAACTTTAGCTGTCTCAAATTTTTTCTCTCAAACTGTTGATGGTCGCACTCGGGTCGTGTATACGTACCAGAGATTTTTAAGAGTTGGGAACCAATAAGTCTTTATAGTACGTACTATGCCATTTGATATTTAACTAATAAAAAGACTATTCTTATCTGACATTAAAGTCATTTACATTTTACAATTGCTCTCTGAAAGAACCAGGTTCTCTGGTCTGTAAGAAATCATGATCTCCTACCTTTCTAGGTTTTATTAAAGTCTGTAAAAGGAATCCAATACCTAATACAAGACTTACAATAGCTACTGCAATATATATCACTCCCAAACTCAAGTTACGTCCTCCAAAGATAGAATTGGTAGTGATCACCAAAGATTTTGTACCATCAAAAATTGATACTGGATAATTCATTACAATTTCAACTTCATAAGTACCAGATTTCAATGTATCACTCTTATTAATACCATATAATTTATAGAATGTAGATAATCCAGCCGTTCTCATCCAATTTTGGAAAAGTTCCCAAGTTTGTAAATCTGGTAAATTAGATTCAGTGTATCCATCTGGGAACATCTTATACCAATTTGGTGGAGGAACAATGTCATCAGGATTATATTTAGTCTTTTTATATTTGTGGTGAACATCTGATGACCATGAGATTCCTGTTTGTGACATGACATAAGTTTCATTATTTTCACTACTTTGTGCATTTAATAATGTTAAATTTGAAATGGAATCATTGAACAACGAATTGGCTATTAAACCACAAGGATAAATGATTTTACGGTCATCACCATCTCCCTTGTGACTTAAAGGATTACAATTACTGGTGACACTAGAAACTGCACTACCTTTTAATTGTGCTAAATCATAACTCTCAACATATTTACGATGATTTTGGAAAAAATTTGTTAAATGATAATATAAATAAATTGGAGGTTTCAAATCTTTTGGTAATTCAAATTGAACTATACATGTTGGGATTTCATCGCCAAATGAGTCAGTATTGATTTCTGATTTCCATTTAAAATTTGGATTCTTGCTCTTGGAATTGAAATGGTAATCAACATATTTCGAAGGAACTGTCTCATAAGAAGATGATGCACTTGCACACTTACTATAATCTAGTTGGATCATTTCAACTTTTGTAACTGTGAAAAGGATTCCTATTCCTAATGGTCCAAATATAGCTGCCAAAACAAACAAAAATGGAATAACTGATTTTGGAGTCATAATCGGTTGCCATGCTTTCAATCTTTGTTGTCTAAAAGCAGTATTTGGTGGCTTCCTAGACTTTGTTGTCTTTAGTTCGTGATTGTCATCATCACTATCAGAATGTGAATCTCTTCTTTTCCTAAAGAAATTCATATCACGTTAGGCTGAGTTCTCGCGAGTGTGATACCTGTTGATTGTTTTTTAACTGAGAAAAAACCGCATCACACAAGCCTGTTACTTAAATTAAGAAAATAGAAAACTAGAGTATTTTATATCTGGTTCCATACATTATGCTACATGGTTCGTTAAACAGCAAATTGGAAATTCAAAAGAATCTAATGGAACATTAATTAAAATTTTTAGAACCCCCTATTTTAAATTAGTCTTAGCTTTTACAGGCTTTTTATCTGTTTTACGTTTTGGATCAAGTTTATCCTTTCTTGGATCCTTTTTTTCAACCTTTTGTTCTCTTACTTCTAAAAATATAGTAATATCATTAATTGTAGTTTGACCAGCATCTAAAGCTTTCTTTTGACTTTCAATACTGAGGAAGTCAACTAATGCCACATTCATAGATTTTCTAAAGAATTTGATTTCACCGAACTTTTCAGCAAGTTGAGCTTTCAATTCAGCGTCATTAACTTTTTCACAACCACGTACGTAAATTGGATACCAGTCTTCCTTTTTAAATTTTCCATTTGGAAGAGCCACCAGTTGGGGTGCTGCAGCTTTTGGTTGTGGTTTAGCAGGGGCTGGTTTGCTGATCGGGGCAGTAGTAGTTGGCTTGGAAACCAGAGCTAAATTGGCCCAAGTTTGTTTACCAGCAATCGCTGGAGCAGACACGACTGGCTCTGATACAACAGCACCGTTTGATTCAACAGAAGTTTCAGGTTCAGGTGATCTTTTAGCTTCTGGAGTACTTGCATCTGAAGTAGCAATTGATTCTTTCTCTTCCTTAACTTCTTTTGGAGCCTTAACTTTTGATTCAGTATTTGATGTAGTTGATTTAGCATTCTCATTAACAGTTGCCTTACTTGGTTCTACGGTAGATACCTTGGCTTCAGTTTTTGGAGTTTCATGAGTAGCAGTACTGGTTACAGACTTACTACTTGAAGAAATATCAGAAACTGATTCAACATTTGCTTGTGGTTTAGGTTTTACTGACTCATCAGATGATAACAAGTCATGTTTATAATCAATACCAATGAATCTTAAAATATCGTTAGCGATATCATAAATTGAATCATCATCAGCAGCTTTTCTCAAGACAAAAGTTTGTACAAACTGATAATATGAAGATCCATTTTTTGACCATTCACCATTGACAACAATCAAAATATTATCAGCCATAGAAATTTGAATTTCAGCATCAAAAATAATAATCTTGTTTTTATTGTTACTTTTCAAATCATTACAAAGGGATTTAATACTTTCAGTGCCTACAGCTTGTCTTAAAACTTTAGCTGATTTACCTACATCCCCGTGTGAAATAGAACCGGTAGAAGTATATAATTTATATAAATCCTCTATGTTTGAGTTATAGAGCTTATAATAGGACTCGATAAATAACCAACCAATATCATTGGCCCTTTCAGGAGTTAAACCCTTGTCTGAAGTCATACTAATGTTTCTCAAAAATTTTTCATTTTTGTTGATCTCCGAGACACTACGGATCAAGTGCAGATTTCTACTGATTCAGACTTTAGTTCACTCACAACTCAACAGAGAATCCATAGAATAAAGGAAATATATTCATAGGTTTATAATATTCTTATTAATTAATTTATATATTAGATGTTCAATGAAAAAAAGAATGTGACTCTAAAGAAATTATTGACTTATTGACATTCTTTTAAGAGTTCTTCAACAATCTTATTCTCTAAATCGCCTTTATTACTGACACCTTTGAAATTCTTGATTGACATTCTTCTTAATACTTCAATTGTTTTGTCTCTTGGGAATCCCATGTTTTCGAATTGTAATACAACATCATTATCAATACCATATAACGCTGAGTCACTAACATTATTATTAGTCACTTCACTAGCATACATTTTTGTCCAATAAGCAGCGGTATCAGTAAAACCTTGTTTATCACTTAAGTAATGTTTAGCTACCTCAGCATCTTGAGGATCATTTGGTTCAGGTGATTGTAATAAACTTTGTAAAGAAATTAATGATGATTTTAAAGTTAAAATTGGAGTCCAAGCATCTTTTAAAATATCTAAACAAATAGCACCAGTAACTGATGAAATATTTGGATGATAAATCTTAGTGATAAATTTCATCACAGGTGGTTTGAATGGATATTCATTAGGAATAACAATATCTACTTGAAAATTACCACCTTCGTAAGGAGTTCCTGGTGGACCTCTGAAAACCCCAGTCAAATGAGTTAAGTCAGTTTCATTGTTTAATGACAACTGTACACCTGATTGAGTGTCTTGTTTACACTCTTCTAACTCTTTAGCGATTCTTTTTACTCTTGACATAATAGGTGTTACAAAACTCTCCTTTTGATATTTGGGCGCACGATAAGTATTTTTATATAATAATCGTCTCAAAAAAAAATATGGTCAGATGACCCAAACATAGAAAAGAGGACCCTTTATAAGAAATAACGAAATATTTAATTTACAAATAATATACACTGTCCTAATTAATCACATTCTTTGAAAGTGAATCTAAGAGCAATTTAACCTCTGGTGGTGAATTTCTAACAAATGGTAATTGAAAGAAGTTATAATTAGCATTTTTGATTAATTCTGTAAACAAAATTGTTAAACCCCATTGATGTGGTTTATTTACAATATGTCTTTCAATTAATACTCTAGCAATAATTTCTTGGATTGTTGATTTAGTTTCGTTGTTAACCCATGAAGTTTTTAAATTAATAAAATGTAAAAATATACCTAAAGTCCAATGGGTATGGATATTTGGGTAACGTAATTGATTAGCTAATGTATTAATCAAATGGAATTTGAATTCAGTTGATCCAAAATTTAATAAATCATAAAATATAGTAACATGAGAATCTTTTGAATTAAACACATAATTAGCGCCAGTTCTTTCTTCAACTTCTGATAAAGTTATGTATAAAACTAATGAATTAATTAAATCAAGATTATAATTAATTGAATCAAATCCAAATCCTTGAACTGGTTTAGCTGAGCTTAATTTTAATCCATTATAAATAGTTTTAATTAAACCAGGAGCAGGGATTCTTAAATAATTATCAATTGATTTTTTAAACTTCAAGTCGTTAGCTGGTTGATAATCAATTACTGGGATTGATTTAATACTTTCTATTCTTTCAACTTTCAAACCTGGAGTAAATGGATTCTCTAATTTAATAGAACTTGGAACTGCACTTAAAACCAAGTTTCTCAATTGAATATAGTGCAATGGAATTGAAGATAAAAGCTGAATGTAATTTGTAGCTAAAAATTCTGGGAAATCATGATAAATACCAGTGAATATTCTATAAATCCCTTTAAAAATAACATTTATAGTTTCCTTGCTAAAAGTTTCTTGACCGGAATATATGTTTTGGAATCTCAATAATGAAGATAACAATTTAACAACACTTGCCTCACAAGACTTGTCATTCAATTTCAAAAGTTTAGGTAATAATAATCTATGACTAATTAATGAAATCCAAGGGAATGTAAATCCTGATAAAATAATAGGTTGAATTGAATTCAAAATATCACTGAAACAATTATAAAACTTAACATCTAAACTGGTTGTAGCATCTGGATTTAAAATTGACTTATCATTCCAATAACTCAATAATGATGAAAAGAATCTGAAATAAGCTCTTTCATTGAAAGTATTATTTGGTAATTCATGGTCATTTGTTAATGCAACTAATACAACACCCATAATACTTTTAAGATAATCAATGGCTGCATTTGAATCATCAAACATTAAAACAATTTCAACAATTAAACAAGATAATGAATCAACAGTTAAAATAGTATCATGCAATGTTTTAGATCTAACTTCATGTTCTATTGAAAATGAACTGATTGAAATTTCAATAGCTGATTTAAAAAATAAACCAAATAATTCTGGATCAGTTAAAATTCCTTGCTTACGTAAATCAGTAATAAAGGAATTTTTTAATCTAGTCATTCCATGAACTTCTCCATGACTGACTAATCTAAACCATTCAACAAAGATATATCCTAATTGAGAATACATATCTTCAAACTCATTATTATCAACCTTCAAAACCTCAAATAATTGACTACATGCTTCTTTGGCTTCTGTATTATCACCTTTGTAATCTTTCAAATAATCCAAAGTATTTGCAAATTCAGCTCTTGAAGCAACAGATTTAGTACCAGCTTTAACGCTGAAAATTTTGTGTAATAAAGAAGCTGCAAATTTGACTAAGACATGGTTTTCATTTTCCTTTAATAATTTACTTAATGAATTATCCAATTTAATTGGTTGAACTAAATGAGTTTCTAATAATGCATACATAACTAAAACATTAAATTTTCTTTGATCTGAAGAATGAATTAACCACCAAATAACATCTTTTGCAGTTGATGGAGAATATTCACATAATTTATCTAAAATGAAAACAAAAACTTCTGTACTAATTGGGTTTTCATGGTTTTGAGTGAATAAACAATTAACAACATATTGAGCTACCTTCAATAAAAGTTCTGGAAATTTAACAATACTTCCTTGTGACAAATTGAGAATACTGGTAATATTGTTCATAACTGGATGATCAGAAGTTAACTCAGATAATTTGGTTTCTTTAACATGGGCAAGACTTTGAATTGCTTGGTCACAATTTTGACTAATTATCATAAATAATTGTTCAGCTTGCATTAAATTATCTTCAGAAGGTGGAGCTAATGGTACAATTTGTGGAGGTTGTACTGGAGGAACTGGTTGCATTTGTTGAACTTGTTGAGGTGGTTGAAGTTGTTGTTGCTGTTGCTGTTGTAATTGTTGCCCTGGTGGAGGAGGTGGTGGTACAACTACTTTATCACCAAAAGTTTCATAAATTGCCAATTGGTTAGGAGTAAGACCTTCTGGCTTGGTTCCTAATGGTAATGGTAAGGTAGCGGAAATTGGATTGACGGTAGGATCAACAAATAATTCACCATACCTCAATTGTTCACGACTATAAACAGCTGGTTTCATTCTTTCTTCAATAACTTCAGTAATATTGTTAAATGCAATTTTATTGACAAGATCAACACATAAGTCAACATTAGCTTGGATTGCAACAGTTAATTCACCTAATGGAAGATCATTTAAATTAACTTGATGAGCTAATAATTGAATCATGGAAGCTTCAATTGTTTCAGCAAGTAACTTACGACCGTTACAAGAAATTAAACTTCTAGCCAACAGGACAGCAAACTTTTGATAAGATTTACGGAACTTAGTAACATCACCTTCTCTTGCAAAATCTTTCTTAATTAATGCTTCAGTAGTAGTTAAAACAGATTCAGAAGTTCTAGATAAAATTGGAACAGCACATTCACGAACAGCTCTTGATAATGAAGCTTGGAATGCACGTCTCAAATTAGGATTTTGAGTAAAAATTGTGTTACCATGCAATACACTAAATGAAGTATCTGATTGACCAGTAGCAGCAGGAGGAATTTGTTGATTAGGAATACCTGCATTCACATCATCTGACATTCTATGAATTGTTTGACCATTTGGACCTTGATGAACAGTAGAACCATGCAGAATTTGTCTTTGATGTGGTTGGACTTGTTGAGCTTGTTGTTGCGCTTGTTGAAGTTGAGCTTGTTGTTGTTGTACAGCTTGTTGTTGGTTGAAGTTATCAGTCATCTTAACAAAATCAGTAACCAAAGAATTAGCCATAGGATTAGGCAGAATACCAAACAAAGCAGCAAGTGCAACAGGATTAGGATTATGAGACCTAACTAAAGTTGAAGGTTGGACATCACTAAGTTTCATATTAAAAGAATTCAATAAAACTTCAATTTCAAACTTCAGATTCAATTTCAAATCACCACATTCATAAAGTTCAACTAAAACTTTAATGACTCCTAAAACCCATGGATTTGGTGGTCTGAAGATTTTTGAATATTGGGCTTGATCTAAAATCTTACAAACAAATGGAATAATAACATTCAAAGTTTTAAAATCATAAGCTTCAACTAATAAAAACTTCAATCCAATATGATTTCTCTTCAAAGGTTTATCAGAAGCTAAAGTAACTTGCCCTAACCAAGCACCTAAATTCTTTAAATGATTACGTTCATTGAATGAATCATTATAGTTTCTAATTAATACTGAAACTTCACTCAATGAAACATTTAAAACATATTCATAAAAAATTGGATCATTCAATTCTTTAACTAATTCACAATACAATTGATGATTATTTGGTTCACTTTTGGCTCTATCACCAACAATATAATCAGAAAACCATAAAAAGAAATTTTCAGTCAATAAATCTTTAATCTCAGGTAATTTAGATTTCAAATTATCACCAGTTAAATTATTAACAAAAAATAACAATTTGTCAGTAACCGATTCATTTGGTTTTTCTTGTCTAGCAAGACCAATTGTTTGACTAGTATAATTCAATGATTGGTACTTTAAACCTGAATCGTTATCAACTGATCTACTCATTGGTTGACCACTAGAATTGGATTCTGATTTTGGTGGTTTATCAAGACATGGAATACCATTTGAAGCATCTTTAACAATTTGGAACATTAATGGATGAGAAGCTAATGATTTACAATCTAATAAATGTTTACAATAATTTGGATATTCGTGTAATCTTGATTTAAAATTGTATAAAGCTTGAGCGGCAAATTTAAACATATGTGAGTCTTGTGGTTGATTACAAGATTCCCAAATAAAATTCAATGCAACTGCTAAAGTGGTTCCTTGTACAATATCTCTTTGTAATAAAGCTCCAAATAATAATGAAGTAGATGCTAATGCATCAATTGGATATTCAGAAAAGAACCTATACTCATCTAACAATGAATGAATCATACAAGCTAAAATATCTTGATCTCTTGGAACATCACTATTCTTAAATCTAACTAACATATCAACAATAGCATTAGTTTCTAAATCTTTACTGTATAATTTTGAATAGTAACCTTTCATTTCTTGTTCAATATCATCAGAGAATGAATTTGAAATCTTAGCATTAGCTAAAATAGCTTCATCATGGCCATTTCCATAATTAATTAATCTTGGGTATGATGTTAATAATTGAAGTTGTAAATTCTTAAATTTTTCTGAATCAATAATACCATTATTCTTACCCAATAATGATAACAAATAATAAACTGTTGGAAGTGGTAAAACTTTAAATTCTTCAGCTTGCTGTTGTTGTTGATTCTTGTCTACATCTTCATTGGATCTTAACTCTAAAATTTCAACAATAGAATGGAATAATAAAGGTTTCTGGTTAACATCTTGTACAATTGAATCAATTATAAGTTGAGGATTATAACCGAAACAGCTTGCATTGATAAGAACGGTTAAACCAAGTTCAAAACTTTTGGACCATGCCTTAGCTAATAATTCATCAAAAAAGTTCAACTCAAGGGATAATTTCAAAACTTTTAATAAACACACGGTAGTCATACGTTGTAAATAATAATCAAGTAATTTATCTAAAGCTAATTGATTATCTAATTCCTTAAATTTTGAAATAACCTGAGGTAAGAATTTACTATTATGATCAATCAAAATTCCAAATAACGAATCAATAATTTGAAGAATATATGGTGATTTCTCGGCAGTTGCTAAACATGCAGAAAGTAAATATTCAGGGAAAGCATTACAATGATGATCAAAAATTTTAGACAATTCCATAGATCTCTGATCTCTTGATGGATTTGAGATAAGTTGGCTCATGACATGCAATTCTAACTTACCAACATTAATAAATGAAATGATGTTTCTTTTTCCCAATTGGGTTTCTATTGTTGTTTCGATGTTATCATCAAAACATCTGGTTAAATTTGTTGAAGAATTCAAGTCATAAGCACCATCTTTTGGTTCTAACTTATGGAATGCTAATAA
Organism: Yamadazyma buinensis; assembly: GCA_030571035.1. Classification (NCBI taxonomy): domain Eukaryota; kingdom Fungi; phylum Ascomycota; class Pichiomycetes; order Serinales; family Debaryomycetaceae; genus Yamadazyma; species Yamadazyma buinensis. The sequence continues at coordinate 374,880 of JAJLWZ010000001.1, read as the reverse complement.
TAAATCTTTACTAAAATACCAATCATAATTAAGGAAAATATCTAATAAACCTGATTTGAAGTCAACAGCTGAAAGAAATTGATTAATGCTTAAAATATCAGGTTGGATATTTCTCTTTGATGATTCAAATAAATATTCTTCTTGAACTTTGGTGAAAATGATATACCAGTTTAATTGGAATTGAGTATCAATTTTCTCAAGTATGATTTTTAATTCTGAACCTTTGGCAGTTGATTCAGGTAATGAATTACCACCTTGGAAAATATTTAATTTTTGAGATCCTGGTATTAAAACCTCAGAAATAATTAATGCAACATTAGAAGAAATTTCGTTATCATTCAGTTTTAACAAAATTGGGAAAATATCTTTTGGTAATAAATCATGAGTACTATTTGATAATTCAATTAAATTATCTTTAAAACTTGACATTTTTATTGATTGGATGAATAAAGTTTCAAGGACTGTATAAATATCTGGGAAAAATTTTTTAAAAAACTTTAAAAATAGAAGCTTTGCAGATAATGGGAATTTCTTGTTAACAAGGATGGCTTGTAAAAAATCAGTAAAACCTGTTGTTGATTCTTTCTTAAAAATATATGGAGTAAAGTCTTGAACAAACTTATAAATAACTGGTTGAGATAAAAATGTATTTCTCTTACCAAGGATATAAACTGCAAATATTGGATCAATCAGTAACTTTTGGATTAAAGTTATTTCAGGTATATGCTTAAATAAAGGATCAAGTTCTTTAGTTAATGAAAAAATAGAATCAAACAGATCACTTGCAAAATCTAATTCAAGTCTTAAAAGTTTCTCTAATGGAGTTAATGAATCTAATGAATCGCTATTCTCTGAATAATATAATTCTGCAAGTCCTATTAATCGAACCTGGTATTCTTTTGTAATATAATCACTGCAATCTCTTAAAATATATTGAATTTGCTTTGAATGATCTTCCCAATTATTTTCTGTTAAAGTTGAAACTAGGATGTTTAATTGGTTAAGGATGCTTTTTTCGATATCTGTAGTAACGCCCTTGGGGCCTTTCGTTTCAAAACTCACGGTTAACTGTTGTTTTCCGATATTAATCTTCTAGTTTTAATCTATAGACCTAGTGGCGGTAAACCTCTCAAAATGTTAAATGAAAACTGGGTACCAAAAAAAATTGGAGTATCTGTAAATTTGTCAGATTTGGATAAATTTTTACAGCTGATGACAGTTTCTTAAACAAGTTTGGGTATATAGCAATTGGAATATCTATACGTAAAACCGTTAATTTATTTATATACAAAGTTGGATCTAATCAGTAGTCCTATGTGAAGAAAAAATTTGATTCTCATTCTCTCACTATGTTGTTGAGCCCGCATTTCGACAGAGACGTGTTACCCGGAATTTATGCATTTTATACAACTATAAACTTATGAAGGCTCTTTATTTGTAGATGACTGTAAATCCATACTCTCTTCAGGGGAGAATACTTAGCTTGTGCAATTTCAATGGAGTGCTTGTAAAATTTCATTTTTCAAGCTACTTTTGGAGTCGTCCATGTTTTCTAAACACTTAGCTAACAAGTCTCTATATAGTTTATTCTGTTTATTCAAATCACCTGTTGTGTTAAAACTTGGGACCTTCAAATAATCAGCAAATCTGGATGTGTTAGATCCTGAATGATCAGAGTCTGTGGTCACAGTTGAATAAATGGAATCTAACTCATTGTCATGTGTAGGAGTTTTCCTTGAAAAAATGGAATGTGACGAAGGTAATGAGTAATTTGAAATATTCAAGTCTCTTAACTTATCAATCATGGAAGACTTAGTTCTCTTATGTGTTTTCATTGGGAAATTTGTCTTTAAATCTGTTACTTTGACATTATTTAAGAACAATTCAGAATCAAATGTTAATAATAATTCACCAAAAAATCCATTTATATCTTTGATAACCAACCCCCATTTTGATTCATTTAATAAATGTTGATAAATGACTTCTTCGTCACCTTCAAACATGGTCATTAAAAGAGGTTTATTAAATAATAATAACCCTAAAGAAATTTTGAACATTCCAACTTTCCAACCTTGAATTAAACAAAAATCCATGATTCTATTAATGATTGAAAAGTATGGGGTATGACTTGACATAAAAGATAACCACCATTGGAACAAGAAAACTTTCAAATCAACAAAGTTCATTAAATGACTATAAAGTTCCAGATCAACCTCATTGAAAATAATTTTAAATTCATTAAACCAATTATTTAAAGTTATTGACATAAAGTCTTGTGTAAAAATGTCATGCAATTCGGATTCAGATTCCATTATAGTAATCAATGAATGGAAAGTTAGTTTTGGGTCTTTAAAATGATAATATAATGAACCAACTAAAAATAACAAACCTTGGCAGTAACCTAATTCTACATCATAATTTGCATAAACGTTCAAAATTGTTTCTAAATTTCTAATATTCTCTTTGTGACTGAAGAATTCGATCTGTGGGAAAGTACGATTTAAATCTTTGGAAATTTGGTCTGAAGTTTCTGAGTTATATGAATGTTGGAAATTTTCATAAACCAATATTGAAGTTTCTGGCACTTTATTATTATAGTTAATTAAAAATAACTTTTCCCAAATTATGGATCTAATTTGAAATGGTATACCTTGACCCAAGAATAAAAGTTGAGTATAATTTGGTAAAGTATTTATAGTTCCTGTAGGGCAGTTCAAGAAAGACAACCAATAGGACTTTTCCAACCCAGTAGCAGTCGATTCTCTGGCAAACTGCTTACAACAATCATTATTGGTATTTAATGAGTTTCCACAAGTATTACATGTAGTAAATTCATCATGTTGTGAATCGTACGTTTCAAAGTATGCGTCAATGTTCTCTTCAACGACCTCTTCTAAAGTTGTAGGAACAAGGTTATATTCAATTTTCACCGCTAAATTCTTTAAGGTAATTGAAGTATCTTTTGGGTTAGAATCAATCAAACACTGTTCAAATTCAATCAATGATTCGTGATCGATCATAGCCAGCTATTTTTGGAAAAACAACAAAAAATAAGGAAACAAAAATTAATATAAAGGGATATTTCAAATCAAATTGGAAGCTGATTTGAGTATATGATATATGTGCTTTGGTATAAGTAGGTAAGTCTTTTAAAAAGACGTTTAATAAATGAGTGGAAAAAAGTTGGATTTATGAATAAAGGAATGAATGAAGGGGGTTTCAAGTTTTATCTCAAAATAGGAATTGTCGCGTTTGAACATTCTACTATGAAAATTGAAACATTTAATAGCGATGGTTTACTACTTTAAGGCTAAAATTGAAGATGATTTTGATACTAAAGAGTATCTGATTTATATGGGTAGAGATAAAGTGGAAAATGATCCGTTAATCAAGCACTCACACCCTAAAAATTTATGGTTTCATGTAGATAAAGTAAGTTCTGCTCATCTCTATTTAGAACTTAGTGATGAAGAAAGGCTAAAAAGCTTTCGAGATCTTATTGTTCCAGCAGCCTTGTTAGATCAAATAGGTCAACTTACTAAAAGTAATTCAATTAAAGGTAATAAAATGAATAACGTTACTATAATTTATACACCAGTTGATAATTTAATTAGTGATGGCTCAATGGATATTGGTACTGTTACATTTTCAAATAGTAAGTTAGTAAAGCGTTTACATATAGCAAAGAAAGATAATATAATCTTAAACAAATTAAATAAAACTAAAACTGAAATTACAACAGAAGCATTCATTAAATCTAGTCAAGAAGAAAATATTGCATTTGAAAGAAAGAAGAAAGAGCATCAAAGATTGTTACAAAATCAAGAGAAAGAGTTATATAAACAATATCAATTAGAAAAGAAAATGAAAACTAACCCATATGATGATTTATTCAGTGAAGAGAATATGCGTCAATCCAATAATTTAACAATATCAGAAAATTATGAAGATGACTTTATGTAAGCTTATGTTTATCTGGAACCATCTTACATCTTACCCTCGCCGGAAGTATAGAAGTATTTAATTGTAATATAGATATATAGTAGAAACAAGAAAGATCTATCTTTAAATGTATATTATCGTAATATCAATGAATAATGAACTATTTCTAATGGATGAAATTTATTGTAGTTTTTTATTTTGTGTTTTTATTTCATTTTGTTGTTCTGTGAATATATTTGATCATTGTAGAAACCTGTTCGTACCAAACCTCTTAATCAAGTTTGAATGGTAATTTACCAGCTTCCTTTTGGTCATTCCATCTTTCAACCCAATCAACTGGACATAATGAAGTATAAGTTCTCCAAAAGATTTTACATGGTTCAAAATCTTCACCTTTAATTGCAATACATTTTTGGTAATCAACGTAGTTTTGAGCACAATTCTTAGTTTGATTTTGATTTGGGAATCTTGGGTCGAACTGAGGAGTTTCGAATTTAAAAGTTTCAGGATCAATAGCCATTATGTGTAAGTTAGTAAAAGTTTTTGCAAAAGATCTTACGATTGAGAATGAGATTTTGAGAGAGCTCAAAAAATTTTTGAACTTCTCATTGGACAAGTATGGGAGTGTCTTACTCATTTTTTTCTAAACAAATTTGTTAACTATGTAGATGGGTAAAGAGTATGGTAAATTATACAATATTTTGTTTATCTTGATAGTCAGGTAGAATTGACTATAAATCTCTCTGGATGTATCTCTTTCCTTAACCAATTGATGATTGTAAAAATAATTAAAGATTTAATTTCAATATCCGAAGAGCTACTACTGGTATAGATCAAAAATAGCAGAGAATTCATTAATGGGAAAAGCAACAATTGACCTTATATATGATAAATACTATTATGCTTGTTTGTTGTAAGTATTATATATCGAATTATATAAACAAGTTGTAAATTTTTCGAAAATCGAAATAAACAGTCTGAAATTTGCAATTATTACTATTGAGATGTATTATTTTTAAAATTTCTTATCTTAATAGTCAAAAATCTTACTGAAAGAAGTTGAATACCCCCAACTTTATTATTTTCTTGGGGAATAGACAGGGCTACCAGTAGGTTGAAATAGACTTGATTACTTCTCGATTATAATAGTTTCCAACAAGTACGCCGCAGATAGAGTAATATGAAGCAAGATAATATATTAAATTGAGACACTATGTAAATACACTTACTCTGTTTAACTTAAGAAGAAATCATCAGACAATCTATCAAAACTAAATAATTGATCCACTGATTGATAGTGTTCTTCGAATTCCCTGTTAAAAATTTCGTCAATTAATAACTCTCCATGATTTAAAGATTTAGACAAAATCTCAATTAAATTAATCAAATTATGAGTAGCACTATTAAAAGGTGACAACTTACTTAATGTTTGTTTTGTACAATCTATATGGAAGGTAAATTTATCAATATCTTCGACAGAGTAAAAGCCCTTCCTATAATAAATTAATAAGATTGGAACTAAAACTGCATGAAAAATGTAATAAACCAAATACCAAGAACCCATCCTATCAACTTTATTCCTGTCAACATATTCATGAATTGATACTATGAGATCCAATGCAATTCCCGTACATATATTTATACATTCGTCAGCTAATTGAATTTCTTTATTAACACTATTCTTGCTGGTTGTATTTTTTGAATTAAATTCCTCTCTACTGTATTGAAGAATATAATTCCTATACATTAAAATTTGAATATTTCTTGCTCTCCAAACAAGCTTACGACGCTTGAATAACACCCAAGGTGCCAAATTCTTTATTGTCAAGTCCCTAAAATATATTGGTAAAGAATCACAAAATTTTTCAACTTCTTTACCCAACTCCAAAGAATCCTTCATCTTAGTTATATTGCTTAAATTGATATTCGTCATCAAGTCATTAATTTTTGCTGATATCTGTAATAATTTAGCCTCCTCAGAAAAGCCTTCAATAATACTAGGGTTATAATCGTAAACTCCAGTACTAGGAGAATCATTATAATCTATGCTGGGCAATTTGATATTTATGGAGTCAAGTGGTGGTGAAGTATTAGGTCTACCCAAAGTGATTCCATGTCCAACATCCAATATATAAAGTCCCCAAAATAACCTTCTCCTACGTTCCAAGATTTCAATATGCTTTGCAGTTAAAGACGATTCTTCAAAATTCATTTCTTTATGTAATCCAAAGGAGATAGCCATTCTGAAACATAAACCATGGATGTTATATGCAGTATTAGCTTTATTTCTACGTTGAATAAGATTTCCAAGTAATGCTAAAGCTACTAATAAATGGAAACTATTATATTCCATGATTTCAATCCCTTGAAATTCTTGTTTAACACGTTTGTAGTATATCAAATCAATCATTGATTCATCACCATACTTCCAATATGCCGATACAGCTAAGACAGTATAAATTAAAATTCGTAAGCACTTTATTTGATTAGAAGATGTTCTATTTGGTAAATCATGGTAATCCCTATAAAACAAACCTTTATTTAATATAGGGTAGAACAAATGGAAAGTTTCAAAATATGCTCCAAATAATTCAATATGGAAACTAGTACTATCCAAGAAAGATTCACCATGAGTTTGTCTTATTTCATTGAGTAAAACTGTATGATCTGGATTTTTTTCTGGTGGTTTGTAATTTTCCAATAATAATCTTCTAGTATTTTCATTAGATTTATGTAAGTACTTTAACAATCCATTCGGTGATTCTAACCCATAATAAATTGGAATCTTTAAATCGCTCGAATTACCCACAAAGAAAGTACTCATACCGTCAATTATATTATTTGGAATTTCACCTTGTACTTTATCAGCTTCATCCCACACTAATTCATCTATATCATTAATATTATCACTCAAAATATATTTGTCTTCGTATAATCGTGAATCCTGTTCTTGGTCATTATCAATATTTTCGTCGACAGTATCAGAATCATTGTCGATATCATCACCATTCCCATCCGTAGTAAGAGTACCTAAACCAAGTTCGTCCTGTTGATCGTTATTTAAAAGACTTTCTAATCCTTTATCTCCAGGGATAACCCTTTTAAGTGCTCTTTCCAACACCTGTACTCTATTTTGTAGCTTCAAAAAATTAGCCTTAGTTAATGAGATTCTCCTATTTTGAGGCGAGTAGAAACACGATTTCTTGTACCTAAGACACTTATCACATATTGGAACTTCTCTCGAACATTTTAACTTCCTTCGCCTACAGAAGTCACAAGCATTAGACTGTAAACTCATTTTAGGTCCTCCGCATTTATCGACATTGAACTAAAGAAACCTGGGGATCTGGATAGTTGTTTGCACGTTACACGACTTTTTGTGTCGATTTTTGCGACATAGTCATATACAATTGAGACATCGATTGTACCAAATATACTAATCTTTTAATCTATTTTGACGTGATATACGGGAAACTGTATATTGTAAGTCATAAAGAATCTAATAATCTTGAGAGGTGACTCAGTGATCGGTGTGTTGTAAGTCTAAATGAAGTGTACTATCCATAAATCATAGGTAATGAAGAAGAACATTTTCATTGAACTAAATCTAAATTGTGTACATACACCAAATATATATTAGGTTGGTGTGCATGGAAGATGAAAATTTTCCTACCCAAACAACAAGGGTTTTTTGATATAAACTAATACTATATCTCTTATTTAATGTAGTTAATTCTAGTTCTCAATATTTTTGGACACTTTGGAAATATTGTCAGAGTAAAGTTTTGTTAGAGTAGAACGTATTAAGATTCCTGAAGAGTCATAAACAAATGTATATTACAAACTTCTAATTCTTTAAAATTTAACTAATCTTTCTTTGATTCATTGCCGTCCTTGTTCTGATCATCAGAGTCTTTCTTCTTATCCTCAGAAGAGTCACTTTGATCATTTGAAGCTTTGTGCTGATCATCAGAATCCTTATTTGGAATACTTGAATCACTACCTAACATTTGATCGTATTTAGTTCCACCAAATAGTTCCACCATATTAGTTTTAAAAACCACATAACATGCATCTAATTCACCAATGATCCCAGCCCTCGAATGTTCCTTAAAAATTTTGAAACCCTCAGATAAAGTTTTGCAAAACAGTCTTGAAGCGTCCATTGCACATATGAAGTTCATAATTTCAAAACAATCAAAGCAAACATAAAAAAGTATAAATAAAGCAACCAATGAAAGCTATTTAATCAATATAATCTTGGGATATTTAACATTGGAGTAGCATTGACGAGGACCAAGACGTATCAACAAACCGAGCATATAGTCAAATTGAGCCTGTCCCGTCTCGTCTACTGTTTTATTGCACTCAGTTGATTTTCGTCAACCAAAGGGCCATGATTGAGATTAAATATGGCTTTGTTCGTTTACTTATGTACTTCAAGCCTGCAGTATTCAATACAATATCTGTTAAACAATCTTGAAAAATAAAAATTCAAATTCATTACAAACCCCTGAACGTTACTCACTTATATTTGATAGATTGAGTCTATTCAAGCATCCGAAATGAACAAACGTTCTATTTGTAGTTTACCACTTGTATATACTAGATCGTGAAACAAAATTGGAGCTTGAAGTGAGATTGGGGGCAGTTTTAGAATGAACTAACATCTAAAATTATGGATAATTATCGAATTTTCAAAGTGTACCAGCCGAATTTTCAAGTTACATCATTCAAGTGGGGTTCCTTCCATACATGAATCATACAACTGGTTGGGTTGGAGTTGACGATACTATGATTATTTGATGGTCCAACATTTGGGTTGATAGCCATAGAAATGGGTTTTGATCGCGCTAAAAATGTTCCCTATCTTATGACACTATTTTCTGTTCCATAGACATATAGTCGTTCAATAATACTAGAATCACACAGAAAACAAAAGGATAGCACGAAATCCAACTGCACGCTAATAAATTAAACACAGAAAGACGTTAATCCCACAATTTAGAGTTATATGGTATCTGAAAAACAAGCTAGAAGTAAGGCTTGTGTTAGGTGTAGACATCAAAAAATAAAATGTGTCATAGATAAAGATGCAAATTCATGTAGGAAATGTATGGCAATAAATTTAGAATGTGTGTTTGGTGGTCAAAGAAAGGATGACTATCAATGGAAAAAAGAGGCTAATTTGAGGTTGGAAAGAATGGAGAGTAACATGGATGAAATATTCAAGATTTTGAAACGCATGAACCCTGAAACCAATAATAACATTGAAGCAAATATGAATCAAACGACTGTGCTATCAACTTTTAATTTTTTTATACTGATGAATGATGAACTTAAATGTCTAAATTTTTTTCAAGATAATTTATCAAAATATTTACCAATTTTTATCTTCGATTATATTCCGAAAATTACAAGAGAAATGCAGGATACTTCACCATTACTATATTTTGCAATGCTTTCAGTATCTTGTATTTATTTAAAAGAATGCGATTCATATTTCCAACCACTGATTGAAAATCTTGAAAAGAGTGTTTCTAAATTGTCCCCTGCAAAGATCTTTGACTCGGATGGTGCCCCCTATAATTTTGAAAAGACCTTGTTCGACTTATTGGGTTGTATTATCACGTCGGCTTGGATAGGAAATGATTTGGGAGCAAAATGTTCTTTAATTGGCAGTGATTTGGCTGGGCGATTAAATCCAGCAGTGTTAGAATCAATCAAGTTACCAATCGAAAAGAAAAGGGCAGCTTTTGCATTTAGCATCGCAAGTTACATAATTGAAAAAAGATTACACATTTCTTACACAGATTCAGAATATGTTAATATGAGAAATTTTATGGCAAGAAGACGAGATCACTTTTTATCACATTATTTGGAAGAAGTGTTTAACTCTTCAAATGCTACTAAGTCGAAAGTTTACAAATTGAGGGCTAATATTGATTTATGTGAAATAATACCAATGTTCCATGAAAAGATGTTAAATAGTTCGACTTATTTCACTAATGAAGAGATTGTAAAGTGGTCGAATAATTTAAATCTTTGGTTAGGGGAATGGATTGGGAAACTTTTCATAACTTTAGGATCATCCTCAGCTAAACCTTTGTTACTAACTTTCCATTTTGCTAAACTATTTTTATACGTTCAAGCATTGAAAAATCCAAATCTTGATGATGAAATGGAATGTACTTTACAAAAGGCAGAAAATACTGCTATCGATGTTATAGATATGCTAATTCTCGATAAAGATATTAAACGCTTAATAACAATTGGCCCTGTGTTTTATCCAACTATATTTGTAACAGCAGGAGCACTTTTATTGAAAGTCAAGTCAATTTCAGCAAGATATAATCATAAAGTAAATGAACGACATTTAATCTCAAAAACCGAAGAAGTTTATAACATACTAACGGAATGTATAACTTCGCCCAGAATTGCATGTTTTGCATCAATTAAGGTCTTGGGTGAAGGATTAGCAAAAGCTAGGAGTTCAATAACCTTGAGTGATGAAATAGATTTTACAAACATAGAGAATGTAATTAATGGGACACAGTTGAGAGAAGTAAATTCATTTTTGTATATTCACAATACTAGTCCGACACCTAATCAAGATAATTTATTGGTGAATGATTATCATAAACTTTGGACCACCGATATCTTTGATCCTGACACTTTTGAGTTTGATGGGTTGAATACAGAAATCATGAAATCTTTGAACCAGTCTCCATTAGAAAAATCTTAACGTTGGCAAACCAAATGTACATTGTGTTTTACCTTATATATCCTCTTATTGAAAATTCTTGATAATATCACAATACTTTGGAGTTCCGATAACATAATCAAACTTAGAACTATTCAATATGGACTTAATTTTGGTCAAGATCGAGGGTGAGTCTTTAGATATTCCAATTTTGATAGAATTAACTGAAAAACTCAGTTGGTTGTCATATGCTGTAACATTTTTAGCAAGAATGCTTTGGAGATTTGTTTCAATATCAAGCTCTTCAGTAAAAGTAAAGGATTCATAAATAATATTACTTCTATTAAAAATTGCAATTTCAAAAAAAGAATCATCAATATCAATCAAGATATTTTTATCCAAAAAATCTCGAGAAGATACCGGTGGTGGAGTTGACACATTTGAATCATTATCCAAAGAAATATCACTTCCATCTTCGAATTGTTCGAGAGCCGTTCTCAAATTCCCATTGCTCTCTTCAAGTAACCTATTAGCTTCTGAAATCTTAATACCAGTTTTTGCAACCAATATGGCAGTTTTTAATGTACCACACGTCTCAATCAATTTGTCAATCTTCTCATCTGTATCGAATTCTTTAATGAGATTATTTACTGCTGCTTTGAAAATCCTTCTTGTACGATCTTTTAATTTTACGTTTGTAGGTTTCAAGTCAACCATCAAATTACCAAATGTTTTACCTATCTTAATCATGACCGATGTACTTATCATATTGAGTATTAACTTTGTGGCAGTTCCTGCCTTCATTCTTGTACTGCCAGTGACAATTTCTGGCCCAGTAACACAATTTATCATAAAATCGGAGAACTGAGCCATAGGGGCGTTAGCAACACAAGCTAATCCAACAGTTTTGCAACCAACAGATTTACCATATTTTAAAGCTCCAAGAACATATGGTGTTCTACCAGAAGATGCAATACCAATAACAGTATCTAAATCTTTATCTAAATTGAAAGGTTTCAAATCATTAACAGCTGCATCTTCACTATCTTCAGAAAACTCTTGGGCTTTTCTTAATGCAATATCACCACCGGCAATTAATCCTTTGAATTGACCTTCAGGTGATGAATAAGTTGGAACAATTTCTGAAGCATCTAAAACTCCGAGTCTACCACTAGTTCCTGCTCCCAAATAGAATAATCTACCTCCTTTTTTAATTTTGGGAGCCAAATCTTCCACTATCCGTTCTATTATTGGCAACACCTTGTTAACTTGAGTAATGACAGTACCATCTTCTTTATTTATTAATTGTAAAAGATCTCGAGTTGATAAAAAGTCAATATTCTCTGTATTTGGGTTCCTTTTCTCTGTCCCAATAAGAGAGAAGTCTTCTTCCATGATGATTTAATTAACGAAAGCTAAAATGATATATTTTATGCATCTTCGAAGAAGTTTGAGCAGACCCAATCTAACGGCATATATCGCCAATTTGTCGCAATAAGTATTTATCTTATCGCGAGATTAATGTCAAATGTCTGCAAGGTTTTGCATATCGGCGAGTCTGATCAGATCGATCTATATCAGATTCAATTATCCTACTTGTTTCCGTGAAGACTAATAGCATTCAATTACAGAAATCTTAAAACTAATCGAGGCTTGCAGCAGGTAGTTTCATTAATTTCGTTGTTTTGAAAGTCAGTTTTCAGAAAAAGGTGCACTATGTTTGTGATTGTAGATGGTGGTGGTTCTAAAACGGCTGCTATTTTGGGAGACTCAAGTGAAGTTTTCAGAGGTTATAGTGGATCTTCAAATTTATTCACATTAGATACAGATGCAGTCCTTCGCTCAATATCTGAAGCGATAGAAAAAGCTTTTATACAGAGAAAAATTGTTTACGAAAGTGATAAAACCTTTAGTTGTTTATATGTGGGTTTAGCTGGTGCGTTGTCTTGTCTGAAATCCAAACTTGATGCAATGTATCAATTGCTAACGTCCAAATATGGGGAAGGAAAAATTAAACTAATGAGTGATTCATTTTTGTTGCCACTTTCTACCACATCAAGCAGTAAATACTTGATTGCTTTGATAGCCGGTACTGGCTCTTCTTGCTTATTTTTCGAAAATAATATCACTAAAGATGATGAAATAAAATTAATAGCAAGATTAGGAGGATGGGGTGCAGAGTTTGGGGATGATGGAGCAGGTTATTCTATAGGTAGGAAGCTAATCAAATCTACGTTGAAAGCTTTAGAGAACTACAAGTTGCTGAAATTAACTGAGTCTACCAGTTATTTAATGTCTATACATAGGCGAATATTTGAAGAATTTGTTGAACATGACAATTACTCCAATCTGAATGAATTCTTATTAGCAGTCAACGGTTTAGGTGAATCAAAAGGTATCAGTGAGAAACGTAAAATCATTGCTTCCCTCACGCTAATAATATTTGATGAACTCACTGCTACAGATGGTAGTGAGTTAGTTGCAAAACAAATTCTAGGTGAGGAAAGTAAACTACTTTTTGAGCTTTTGGTTCCCCTTTCTCAAGCAGTAAATATGGAAGAAACTACATTATTACTTTCAGGATCCCTTTTCTCAATTGATATATACAAGAAGTTATTTCTAAATCACTTGAAGCTTTCCAAAATTTCTTGCAACATTGAGGTTATCTTAGACCCGTCCAGAAAATTGTTTGATAAATTAAATAGTAAATAAAACGGCATTAAGAACCACACACATAATTCTATATTCTATAACTGTATTACGTACCTATCTAACTACTATTGGGTCTTATGAAAATCAGCATATACTTTCTCCTTGTTTAATCGGCTGTGACCTCCGATTCATAATCTAACAATATTCTGTCCTGCACAAATCTTCCTCAGAAGTGAGATCGGCGTAAAAAAATAACATCTTATCAGGGCAGGATTTATGACAAGATAGGTGGAAATATTTGACATATAAAGACTATGACCATCCTTTAAGATCACAGGAATTGCACAGTATAATAAGTATGAGCGTAGACAAAGTAGATGCAATTATAAATAATGAAAGTGTTATGAGTGAATTACATGAAGACACAATTGAACTTAAGGATCTTAAATGGTATCAATATTTTAATCGTCCTTGGTTTCAAGTTTGGTTGATCAGTATTGGGGCATTTTGTTTACCTGGGTATGTATAACATGATTCAATGACTTAGAGCAAATTGGTAAGACTCGTTTGTTGCTATTATTCAATAGTGCTAATACTAACAATAATTATAGGATGTATAATGCTTTACTGGGTATGGGTGGATCAGGTCTTCTTGAACCAACTGTTGGGGCAAATGCCACAGTAGCCTTATTATCAGGTGGTGCGGCCACTGGTGTTTTTTTGGTGGGACCTTTAGTTTCAGTAATTGGTCCTCGTTATAGTGTTATGATTGGAGGATGGACGTACGCTTTATATTCTGGTTCTTTACTCAACTATAATCACAGACAAAATGGTGCTTTTGTTATCGCTTCAGGCGCTATTCTTGGAATTGGTGCAAATTTCTTTTGGGTTGTTCAAGGTATGATTATGACTCTGTATGTCGATGAAAAAGTAAGAGGTAGAGCTATTGCATTATTTTGGGCAGTGTTCAATCTTGGTGGTAGTATCGGTGCATTTGCAAGTTTTGGGCTTAATTATCATAGTAAAAGTGGTGGAACTAATGATTCCACTTATATTGCTTACATTGTCATTATGCTTTTTGGTTGGTTGTTAACATGTATATTTATATGTTCACCAAAAGAATTGAATGGCAAGTACCATGGTGAAAGAATTAACGACGTCAATAAAATCCACAAAGAGGCCTTTTCTATGAGCAAAGTTAAAGATTTAGCTAAATATACTGTTAAGATTCTTGCAGATTGGAAATTATTATGTGTATTTCCTATGTTCTTCAACGCTAATATTTTTTACGCATACCAACAGAATTATGTTAATGCATTAAACTTCAATATTAGAACCAGAGCATTGAATAGTGCCTTATATTGGTTTGCTCAAATGTTTGGAGGTCTTTTAATTGGATCAATTCTTGATTTAAAATTCTTCAAACGTGGAACTAGAATAGTTATTGGCTGGTCAGTTTTACTTGTCACAGTTATGGTCATTTGGGGCGGTGGTTTCAAGTTTCAACGTTGGAGTACTGCGAGAATTGCATCTGGTCATAAACAAGATATTGATTTTACTGATAGCTACGCTGTTGGTCCAATATTTTTATATATTTTCTATGGTATGTATGATGCTTTGTTCCAAGGTTTTTGTTATTACTTTATCGGTGTACTTGCTGGTAATAAACCAGCAAAAAGTGCCACCATTGTAAGTTTTTACAAGTGTATGCAATGTTTAGGAGCTATTATGGCATGGCGTATAAATGCTCTTCATAGACCTCCAATGGCTCAATTTGCAATGACTTGGGGTATAACTGTTGGTTCATTAATGATTGCGTTACCTTCCATTTTGTATTATTTCAAACATACAGAAGATGTTCATGATGAATTTGATAAAGTGGATTCTGACAAATTCGAAGAAAAGGATCTTCAAACTAGTGTTTAATAATGTTGAATGTACGTGAATAAGATAATATAAATAAAAACTAAAACTATTAATTACTATATAAACCAAAACACTCTATAACGAATATTTAGATCTAGCTCTTAAATTTTCTCCATACCACCAAAAGAATACTGGAATTAAAACCATCAAACTAATAAGTCCAACAATACTTGCACCCCATCCAATTGGAAATTTTTTAGAACCAGTATTTTTGTATAAAGCATTGGCAAATAATGGAAAAACACTGGCAATAACTGACCTGAATAAAGCATTAAATGCAAAAGTTGAAGCTATGAAACGATAAAAATTAGCTCCGAGATAATTGAACTCAGTTTGAAAAACTACTAAGGAACCAGCACTAAATATGGCTACCCCGATCAACGGAGGAAAGCAATGAAGTTCTGGAGAAGCAGTCCATGCCAAGATAAAAATACCAGTTGGAATGCCTAAAGCTCCAGCAATTGAAGGAAGGATAAATACTTCAGGGACAAATGGTTTCCCATTCACAATTGGAATTGTAAAACTTTTACACATATACGGGACATACACAGCCGCACCCAGTAAAACCCCAACGGCGACAGAAATATAAGTTAAACCAGTTTGGATATTATTAAATCCTTGAGGTGGACTGAGAATAATTGGGAAAGTTTCAAAAAGGAGATAAATCACTGTATAAATCAATGATATATGAAGGTTGATTAGTAAAACGAGTGGTTCATTTATGGTGATTTCAATTGGCTTCGAAAGGAATTCCACAAAAAGTTGATGGAACGTTTGCCCCTTGACATCTAAATGACCTTGAGATGTAATTTTTATCATTATCTGTTAATTTTCTTAATCTTTGAGCTTTACTATATAATAATGTTTCCCAAAAGTTTCTGGCAAACAGAATCCAAGAATAATCCAACTGACACCTGAAATCCTAACCTTCAAACAGAATGGCCACCGCCAACCATTACCAGGCTCTACAGTTTCTCCGCCTTTAATAATTGCTGCACCAATCAAAGGACCCAAGCTTGGAGCACACACGCCACCAATTACCCAATCCTATGCTAATAGCCATGAACTTTGAATCTCAAATTCCAGATACGCTTTACTATAGATGGGAAGCAAAGGTATATCTCAAGCAGAATAGTCTCTACCTAAGAGTTCCCCACTGTTTACGTCTTTATTCTCTTTTCTAGATAGTAAGCCTTAAATATCGTGTGAATTACATTTGAGATTTTAGGGTAGTAAGAACTTGGACGGGGCTTTCATGCCAAACTCAAACTTGTATTTTTTTTAATCTGGTAGTGTACATAAAATAAGAGAAGAAATTTAATTGTAAGGAGTAGAGAAAACATTTCCATGAATGGTTTAAGGTCTTATGACTCCAAACACTTAGTAAAGCGTTTTTCAAATAAAATCAGTATAGTTAGAGTTAATATGTTCAAGTAGAAACTGTAACCGTTAGGATGTCTTTTTCCCCAAAAGATACATATTCAGTGAATATCTTTGATATCTGGTTTGGTCAATTCAATTTTTTAACTCTAAAAAGCAAAGAAAAACGATTTATCAGGAACCTTCAACTTGTTCAGAAACTATGATAGTGTGATAATTGACAAAATATTTGTAACAACTTTTTAAAACACAATGTCTTATTACTGGAGTTCACGTATTATCCCAATTTATATACAAAGGTGCAAGCTAGAATCATTCATTTTTCAATTCCCTTATTATTGTAATATTCATAGCTTTCGTAGGTATTCCCTTATTATAAACTACAGAATACACCAGTACACCACATCAGTAAACCCACACCACCATCAGAAACACCACAGGTTTTTAACTAATGGAAATGTAGCCTGCCAGCACTACCTCCCTTACCCAAAAACTGTTGAATGATGGTAATCAATTGAGAATAAAAATTGAACCTCAACATAAATCCGATAATTGACACAATAGATGCTAAAAAATAAATCTAAGATATGAAACTATAGGAGGTGAATATTAAAGAGAATATCCAATTGAAATGTTGAAACTTATCTTAAATTGAATTGATATTTATTGTTATAAAATAGGAGTTGATTAAATAAGTTTCTTGGTGAAATTATATTGATCTTTAAATACTATTTTAGTAATTGAAAATTTATATTTAATTGTTAAGTTTATTTCATGGTAAATAATGGTATGCTTTTATTAATTGATATTGTTGAAATAATACTTGACTGAAATTAGTTATTGTTTTAATGTTGCTGGATAAAGTTTTCTATTTTAATTGGTTAAAAAATTAATTTAACTTGGAATATTGTTCTTAAATAGATATTTAGATAAATTATAAATCGGTAACAAACTAAGAAGATTTAAACCACTCTTTCTAGAGTATCTGTTAGTGTTGAATATATATTATTTTATTTAGCAAAGGCTTTTCTAGTTATAAGAGATCATTTCGTTTTTTTTTTTTCAATAATTTAAAAAGTACCCAAATAAACATAAACCAAGTATCAAACTCTTCTTGACAATAATCTGTATAATTTTAATGCTGAGTGCAGGTTAATGTTTATTCACCAGAAGGGGAAACCACAATTACATACTTGCTTCATTGGTGAGCTGTGATTATGAAAAAAGAAAAAACCAAAAAAACTATGCTCTACCCATTTAAAGTATGAATTAAGCAGAATTATGCGATTTGATGTGGGTATAGCAGAATTATGCGATTTGATGTGGGTATATGTCTAAGAAGCACTGTTGTAGAAATGTGAATTTTAGAGTGAAGTAAACCATGACGTGCTATAAATAGGACATAATATTTTAATTCTTATAATTATTGACTTTAGTCAAAAATAATATAGTCGTAACAGGGGGCTGTCACTGGTGGCCTTACAAAAACCAGTGTACAACAGAGAATTCCCAGTATTCCCTTTTGTATTTTTTTAATTCCTTATTAATAAGGAGTGGTATTTATTTTATTGAGATTTGTGTTTTTTAAAATTTTTGGGACTTATGAAAGGAATAAATGGTAATTTACCTTTATCTTTTTGCTCTATGAATATTCAAGTAAACTACCAAATTAGAATAGGGAACTTTATTTTGTTTTTGAAATCAAAGTTGTCTTATTTTCAGTAGTCTATCTCTAAGCATTATTTTATTACAATCTGTAATCCTGAATTGTAGAGAGGTTTAAGCATGCAACAGAATGAAGTCAGACACCTGAGCCTGTTTCAATTACCAGTTCCTTATAGAAGGAAAACGTTATATATATAACTGGAGGCTTTTTAGTTTGATAATACATTTCCATGGTTGCAACCATTAATTTTCGAAACAAAAGTGCTTCAAATTAACTACCTAAACCAGATTAATTGAAACTTATAATGAACCCAAAGACTGCAAGTAGCTCTTTCCATTATTTCGCACTTGACCCAAGCGAAAATAAATATTTCTCTACGTCTTTTTTAATTCTTGCCTAAAAAAACCGTTGAGGAATTACAAAAATCAGTTTAATTTAAGGTAACTTCTTAGGAATGGTACTAATAGGTCACTCTAACAACAGATGTGAAATGGGAAGCATATGCTTAAATTGTTATAAATTCATGGGAATCCCTTGAAAATAAATTTTTAATTCACCACCACTTTTTTATTGAACATGGGTAAAGAAGTTCCTGAAAAAACATCTTCAAACACAGAGAGTACCAAAGACAATGAAAAGCAAGCCAACCCCGCTAAACCAGTGATTAAAAGACTAATAAAAGAGACTAATTTATCTAATGGTCAAGCTAGTTCGTTAAGAAAAGTCACAAATAATAGCAAATTCACCAACAAAGTAGGAAAAAATCATAAATCTACAAGAAAAACCCATGTTGAAAAACCTGCTTTGAAGATTAAAACTAACCCTTACAGTCGGTCTGATACTTGGAAATCTAAAACAGCAATGTATGTGCCACCTAAAGATTCCCAAGATCCTGGTGAATCAGGAAAAATTTCGCCAACTGATTTAGTTATGGCAACATCTTTGGATTGGTTTAAACTTTGCCAATTTGAATAGGTATAAAAATGCCACCTTTAGCTGTCACTGGTTAAATAGCAAACACCCCTTATTATAAATAGGTTCTTGTACGGTTATTTGTTGACAAGAAATATTAGTTGGAAATTGGGCATATATATTAGCAAATTGAGAAAAAGTAATAAGAACTTTTAATAGTCAGAGACCACTAACTCCGAAGTAATAGAAGACATTGTATATTATAATTTAATGGTTTAGAGTATTTTTCCTCCTTTAATCTATATTGTTGAGCCTCCGAACCTTAGAAAGGCATTGAAATGTGCCAAACTTGAAATTTTACATAAGTTCCAAATATTTTGAGCCGCACAATTATCTTCCTTAATTTGGTTTATCAGGAAAAATAAAGGATTATACTGTCGGAGAACAAGAACTCTTTTTTCACAAATAGGAACCTCCTCCTGAACCCATACTGTTTAGATCGAATGATTATTATTAGTTAGTTTCGAAATCCCGAAAATTCTATCCGTTTCTATATTACCAAGTTCAACACACATCCTATTAGCAAAATTCTTGGACTAAAGGACACCCTACTATTTCCCGTGAATTTGTGATAGATTTGTTTTGCTTTAAAAAATATTTGGTGAATTTGACTAGTTGCTTACTGATATTGTGTAACCATTTGTAATTTTATGGCGTGTTGCCTAATTCAGGTATAAATCCGCGGCCGATATTGTCGTTATACCAAGCTGATAAGAATACACTACTTAATCTGCGGGATTGCACTATTGATTTGAAGATATCAGGTTTAAACCTTTAATAAAGATAAATAACTAGAAAGAAACTGAAATGATTGACCAAGTGGTCAAGAGAGTAGCAGTTATTGGTGGTGGACCAAGTGGGTTGGCACTGGTAAAAGTTTTAAATGCTGAACCCTGTGAGTTTGAAATTGATTTATACGATTCCCGTAGTAAATTAGGTGGAATATGGAATTATATGGAAGGTAAAGAAAAGTACTATAATGATCAACAACTTATTGATGCAAAAGAATATAATCATTCACCAATGTACCAACGTTTAGAAACCAATATTTTGTACCAATCAATGGAATATACTGGTGTCAATTTCCCTGAAGAGAGTGAAAATTTCCCATTTAGAACTGAGGTTTTAAAGTACTTAAATCACTATTCCGAAACCATTGGTCCCTGTAATATTTTATTAAATACCAGAGTTGATTCAGTTGTTAAACAAAATAACGTTTGGGTCGTTGATAGTTTTAGTACTGTGAATGATGAGAAATCCACCAGGACTTACGATGCAATTGTTGTTGCTAATGGACATTTTGAAGCTCCAAGAATCCCAGTTGTTAAAGGTTTAGATGAATGGCAAAGAAAAAGTCCTGAAACCGTCACTCATGCGAAGTTTTATGATAATGCTGAAAAGTATAAAGGTAAAACTGTTTTAGTAGTTGGAGGTATTGCTAGTGGTAGTGATATTGCAATTCAAGCAAGTTTAACGGCTAAAAAGGTTTATGTATCTTGTGATGAAACTACTGTTTTAACTAAAATTGATAATCCCTATATTGAAATCATTCCAAGAATTGAAGAATATAATTTTGATGAAAAAACAATTACATTCAATCAGGGGGGTCAAGGTCTTAAAGGAATTGATGAAATTCTCTTTTGTACTGGTTACTTATACGATGTTCCATTTTTAAAGAATGACATTTGTAACGAAAGATATATTTCTGAATTGTATAAACAAATCTTTTATGTCAAGGATCCTACCTTAACATTTGTTGGTTTAAGTAAAAATGTTAGTCCTTTTCCATTAGCTGAATCACAATCTAGTATTCTTGCGAGATATTATAGTGGTAGACTTAACTTACCTTCTGAAGAAGAAATGCAGAAGGCCTATAAAGAAGAATTTGAATCAAGAGGTATTAATATCCATGAAATGAGATTTCCTAAAGAAGGTGATTATGTTAATGGACTATTTGAATGGATTAAAGATCAAAACTTAGTTGATGAAGGTTTTATATTTGATATTTATGATGGTGAAAGAGTAACTAAAAAATTAGAAGTTGCTGCTGTTAAAGAAATTAGAGTTCTTGCTATGAATAAAAGTATTTTAGAAACTAGAAAAGAACAAGAATCTAAGAATATTCCAGTTCAAACACAATTATAAGTATGTTTATTATTATTGATGGGAATTATTTAGAAATATATATAGTAAATTAATAATATTAATAAATCAATTAAAACCTTTGAGAGCATTAAAAGTGAATTAAATAATTGGCTAAATTCAAATAAACCAAATTCTAATAAGGATATGAATAATTTATCATTTCATATTTCTGAGGAATGGTATTATTCTAGATATTATCATAACTTAATACTTAATGCTTTTGATATAGACCAAATTATTTATACCCACATGCATCAATACATGAACTAAGCTATTTATAAAATTGTTTCTGAAAATATTAAACTCACACATCATTTATTTAAATTAAATCTTCTACCATTTAATTGGATTACATTATACAACTTATTAGGTGCAAATACTGCATATGACGATATTTTAAAACATGATTTAAATGATATACTTTCAATGTTTAATGAGAATTATCAAGTTGAGTAGTTTTTTAAAAGGTGATACTATGAAAATATTTTCAGGTAGGCATTGTTGGACATGTTGGCAAGAATTGATTAGTAAGAGACTTTTAAAATGTGAAAAATGTTAAAAATTTACAGGGTTTTGAAAATGTTTATGTTTGTTTTTTTGTTCCATTATCCATTATGTGACCGTTTTACCCTATTGTTTCTTATTGTTTCTTATTGTTTATCTAATTTTTTTTCATAGCTGGTACATCCGTAATAATGTGACGGAGATTTTGGTACGTATCTAACAGGATATAAAGCAGATACTAAATAATGTATCGATTATTAATTATCCAAAGTGGTAATTAACGATAAATGGGGAAACGTTGATTTGTTAGATATGAAAATTATAATTGTATAAAAAACGCCAGTTCTATTGATTTTGTTTCTTCATCTTTACATTTGTCTTTAATTCTTTAACTATGTGGTAATTCCAATTAAACTTCCTCTAAACTGCCTTTAAACTGAAAGTAGCTAATAAAGATACAAAATCTAATTAATGAGATTTAGAGGGTTTAAAAGTTAACTGGTTTATATCGAAAGTTTACGACAGTGGAAAATTCCAATTATGTGCGATGGTACAAAACCGAAGAGACAAAAAAATTGCCTATTTCGGACTTACTCGAATATTTGAAACTTTTAAAGAACATCGCAGTAGGACTAGAATCGAATTATAATTAATCAAATCGAGTCTAATTAAGTTTAATTTAAAATTGTATATAGGAAATTTTTATAGTTAATTTTTTAGTTTATTCGATTACTTAACTTTAAAAATTTATGTAAGTTTAAGATTCAATAAGAGACTTAGTTGAAGGGTTCAAACCAAAAAGAGGAGAATAATGAACTAAAGTTGTTGTTTGTTAAAGTAGGTACAGAAAATAAAATATAAAATAATAAGTTTTGATTAATCTGTTACTTAAACACAGATAAAATGTCGTTATTTGATAGACTGTTGCGTTATTAACTAAAGGTGCATTAAGGCATTTAATAGCATACAAAATGTTCTTGATTTGAGGTAAGGAACGATTTTCGATATGTTCTTTTGGTTCACTGTTAAGTTACCACTGCTCATAACTTAACAGTGTTTATAATTTACCCATAAACTTCCAGAATTTCGGTAGAGATAAGAACGTTTGGAATGCTATTAGAATATTGGGGTAAAAAGAATTTGAATGAATTCAAATTATTCTCTTATAAGTCTAACCCTCATCACGCTAGTTATTTGTAATGTTTACAATTGAAAAGAATTAAATTCGAAGGACAAATATAATGCATGGATCCAAAGTATAATTTGCAACAACATAAAATATTCTTTAAAATTGTAAATAATTAACCAGCCCACCAATCTTTAAATAGACATCAAAAAAAAAATAAATACAAAAAAAAATAAATACAAAAAAAATATTACAAGAGTATTAAAAAGAGGGTTAACTATTCTGGAACCACTTTTAAAGTTTTAATAGAATCTCATTAAGCCTAACAAATACCCCTTCCCCTTAAATCCCCTTACTTAAAAATAGTCAATTTTTACCGTCTTATCCTATGGTAAACAACAACTTTTACATGATTTTACACTACATTAAACTAATCAATTACTCGTCTAGATAATCAAGTAATATTTTATAGTTTTGCCTTAACCTTGTTACTAAAAATGGATACTGCAATATTCTAATTTTTAAATGTTTCAAAATTTTCAAAATAAAGGAATTTTCTGATTAAATTACTGGTTATTTTTCCAAAACAAAAATTCATTGTATACCGTTTCAGATTTCATTCAACAGTGCGTTGTTTCACTTGAGAATTTGCAGTGTTTTTTGTGTGTGTTTTTTTTTTCAAGTGGGGCCGAGAGACACAAAGGACTTGTGGGTCCATCTCTTTGTAAAAGCAAAGAACAAGGGGATCCACCCATTAATATTAGCCTTATAGGTATATCTAGCGGATATCAATAGAGAAACATATATATAAGGGGGTAAATATCTATTCCCACTCAGATCGTTAAAAAGATTAACGAGACTGCAAAATTAAAAAATATTTGTGAAACAACGCATTCAGTTTTAAAACACCTCAAAAAAAAATTAAACACATTTTTCCTCACTTGGATCTTTTAGTTGGTGTTTAGACTAAATATATTCATTCGTTACTGAAGATTCTATAAGATCTATTTCATATAGTTATAGAACATCTTATTTCATATCATATCATTCAATTATTAATATTATTCCAATTGAATTAACGATCCCACTATTTAACAGTGTTTTTATATTAAGGTGGAATTCGTTTTACTGTACCTAAGTCTGTGTGTTTTTCAACGGGATTTGTTTCAAATTGTATTTTTTGTCATTTTACAAGGTTTTTTTGTTTTGTTTTAGTCAATTGGGTGAATAAATAACACTTCATACTAGATTGATTTAATTGATATTCCCATTTATTCATTCCTTTATTTGATTTCATACGTGTGTGTTTTTATAAAAGCATTTCAACTTTCTTTCAAATAAATACAAATTACTCGTGTGTGTGTGTTTACTTTGTTTTTATATTGACTTAACACTGGCTTTTCCTTGTGATTTCATTCATTTTGTACCATTATATCATTGTATCATTGTATTGCTGTCCTACTAAACTTGCTAATCAAGCTCAATATTCCTTATCATTTAAAACTTATGAGTAATTTTTGAAAAACAATAACCCCATACTGAAAAATCAAAAAATCAAAAAATCAAAGTATATATAATGTCAGAAATTGAAGATTTAATAAAAGAAAAATTACAAACTGCTGTAATAACTGATGAAGTTAAAGATAGTTTACGACTAATAGAAGATTTAAGATTTTTTTTAAATCATGCTCCAAGAGATTGGCAACCAAGTCAAGTTATCAGAAGATATTATCTTAATCATGATGAAGGTTTTGTATCTTGTATTTTTTGGAATAATTTATATTATGTTACAGGTACAGATATTGTACGATGTATTGTTTATAAATTTCAACATTTTGGTCGAAAAATTATTGATCGTAAAAAATTTGAAGAAGGTATATTTTCAGATTTAAGAAATTTAAAATGTGGAGTTGATGCAACTTTAGAACCACCAAAATCTGATTTTTTAAATTTTCTTTATAAAAACAATTGTTTAAAGACTCAAAAGAAGCAAAAAGTCTTTTTTTGGTATAATGTTTTACATGATAAATTAATGAAAGATGCTTTAGATAGAGATAAAAAGAAAGAATTGGCTGGTCAACAACCCACTACTATAGCTGATAGAGAACCTGCTTTGAGTTTTGAATATGGTGAAGAAAGAGCTTTATATAATTATTTACTTTCTCAAGATCAATTAAAATTTGCAAATGATAGTACTGATGATGCTAATACTACTTCATCAACCAATTTAACATCTTCTTCGGTTAATGAAAGTCAATTAGATAATAATACTGCTATTACTACAGATACTAATGTTGATACTGATTATCAAAATGAAAATGAAATTGCAAACCAAAGTCAAGGTCAAGTTGACGTTCAAAATCAAGTTGATGGTCAAGGTGTATCAGAAATGGTAGAAAATAAATTATTAGATTCAAGTTCTAAAGATAACAAGGATCCTAAAAATAATAAGAAAAAAAGGAAAGATAAAGTTAAATTTGCAATGGATGCATCATCACCAGAATATAGAACAACAAATTTAGCAAGAGAAGAAGATAGTTATGCATTTTTTAATCAAGAAACTCCAGAAAAATATAAAACTAATCAAGATGATATTGATGGTGACGAAGATGATTTCCCATTAGATTATTTTGAAGAGAATTCTAATGATTATATAACAATTGATCCATCAATTCCAAATTATCAACCATTTTTTGATCGTCAGAATGAAATTTATGGTGGATATTCAACTAATCAAGTTGAATCTAATGATGAATATTTAATTGAACAAACTATTCCAATTAGAGCTCCAATTCAAGTACCAATTCAATATTCTGGTAAAATGAATCCTCAAGAAGAATTTTATGGAAATTTCATTCCTCCTCCTCCATTATCTGCAAGATTTCAATCATTCCCAAGATCAAATTTGGATCAACCATTCACTCCAAATCAACAATTTACTCCAAATCAACCATTTTTCCATATGCTTCAACCAATTTCGGCCAATCAACCTTTTTTCGGTTTAGCTTCTGCAACTACATCTAATTTCCCTCCTCACATCCATCATCAACCACCTCCACCTCCTGGTCAACCACTACAAGCTCAACCACCATCGCAATCACAACCTCCACAGCCAGGTCAAGGTCAGAACCAAGCATTGAATCAACAACAACAACAGCAACAACAACAGCAGCAACAACAACCACAGCTGATTCCAATGCAACAAGGGTCTTTATCACAATCATCTACTTTACCTCCACATGTTGCAGATGGGTGGCCACCGCATGATCCATCAGGTCAACCTTATATGATTATGAATGAAAATAATGAACCAATGTATCCATATATGAACCCTCAATTGGTTCCATATTACCATGCATACCCACCTGTTCCACAAATGGGTCCACCACCTCCATCTCATCAATTACAACAGCATCAAACATCTCAAAAGGGTAATTCAACTCCAAAACCATCATCAATCCCATCAGTTACTGGTCCTCCAACCACTACTCAAACCTTAACTATTCCACCGTCATTACATGGACATGGTCCAATTGTATCATCTTCGCCATACACCGCAACTTTTGGTGGTCATTTCCCTTATGTGATGAGTCCAAATTTCCCAACAGGTCCAGGAATGAGTCTTACCCCAGGTTTAGGACCTGGTCCAGGTCCAATGTCATCATTGATGGCCCAAGGTCCCCCAACTTCAGTATTTCCTCCAATGTCAAGTCATACACCAGTACCAAGTGAAAGACAACAAGCTGTAAGTGCTAATATGATGAAAAAGAAACGTCAAATGTTGAAACCTCCACCTTTAGTAAATCTGAATAATAATCAAAGCATTGGTACTAGTTCAACTGATCCATTACATTTCACTAACAAAGGAGGTATTTCGAAGCCTACTAAATCAAAATCAAATCTAAAAATTTCAGTTAATAGAACATTAGAGGATCAAACTGGTAGCTCAAATAGTGGTGATGGAGGTGTGGATGTTGATGGTAAAGAGATTGTAATTCCAACTCCTGAATCCTCATCAGGTACACAATCAGAAAATAAAACCCTGTAGTTGTGAGTATAATAGGGATTACAAAAAAGTTTGAAGTTACTTCTGGGTCTTGTAAAAAAAAAAAATTGTTTGTCAAATTATGTTATTTTAGTCATTGCATATATGTATTTTATTTTTTATTTCTGTAAATTGTTTTATTTTAGATTTTCAATATATTTTATTACTTAATCGTGTATTTTTGTTTCTATTAATGCCTATAAATACATATAGTAATATTATTATTACTATTACTATTATTAAATATTATGATTTGTAAATGTTTTACAATTCACTATAATATTCAATTAATTTCCTTTGTGATGATGTGAATTTCATCGTTATTTGATCCATATCTTTATATTCTTTAAATAATTTCCCATAAATTAAAATTACTGATCTTCTAATTTCAACTTTTTCATTATTAATAAATTTACAAATACTTTTATCAATTTCATTAACATTTTCTTCAATTATTAAATCTTTTGTTATTATTTTATTTAAACAATTAAGATTAAATAAAATTTTATCTAATATTAAACTTTCATTATTATTTTCAATTATAAATTCTTTATTAATTAATTTTAATAAATTTGTTTTCAGTTCAATAGTTGTACCAATCATTTCATCAAATATTTCATTAATTGCATGATCAAATTCATTTAATAAATTATTTTCATTAAATTTACTTAATTCATTTAATAATTTAAATATTTTATTATAATTAATTCTTGTTTTATTAATCAATAATTGTTTTAAAATTATTAAACCATTTAATAAATTTTTTTTACTAATTTTTTCAACATTTAATAAATTAATTTCAAAAAATTTCCATAAATTTAATTCAATTAAATGAATCCCTTCACTATAATAATAATTTGTAAAATCCATATCAAATATCAGACTACTTTGTAAAATATTTAATAATTTATAAAAATTTTTAGATTTAATTGAATTTAACCCTAATTCATTTGCATAAAATTTAAAATCTTTTTTATTAAATTCATTATCTTCAATTGTTAAATTTGCTAATTGAAAATTAAACCAATTTAATTCTGTATAATCATATTTTTTATTAATTGTTTGTTTATTTGGTGATCCTCTATAATCTGTATCATCTTCAAATATATCAATTGGTTTATTTTTATCAGCTATCAGTCTTAATGGATCAACTTTATCGACTATAGTTTGTAATGGATCTCTAATTATAAATTTCTGTCTTTCAGTAATACTTACTTGTTCAAAATCTTGAATTAAATCTTTAGATTTATTTAAATTCCTTATACCAGTACTATTTGTACTTGTGGTTGAAATTGAATCACCTGTATGATTTGGTTTTAAAAATATACTATTATCATTTTTAACATCTTCTTCTACTTCTACTACTTCTAATTCTTCAACTTCATTAAATTTAGGTGAAGGTTTTAATTGTAATTTACTAGAATTTGAACTTGATTCTGAATTTGAATCTATTATACTTGAATTGGTAAAATGATCAATATCCATTAAATCATCCTTTACCGTATTATTATTGCTATTCATTTTTATTGATTTAAATGATTCACCTCCGTTAACAGGTAATAACATAGTTAAATCACTATTAATATTATTCTTTATTGGAGAAATTTTTAAATCATTATTATTAATTGGTAATATAACTTTAGTTAAATCAAAAACATTTGCTAAATTTAAATCTTTATTAATTTTACTACCAAATTCAGTTAAACCATCAAAATCAATTATAAATTCAATTTCTTCTGTTATTTTTGAATTATCTAATTGATTTAATTCACTTATAAAAATTATTTGATTTATATTATATAATTGAATTAATAAATTTGAATAATTTTCATATATTGGAGTTGATTTAATTATTGTAACTAAATTAAATAAATTTATAATTGTCGATGAAAAATAAATATCAGTAATTGGTAATTTATTACTTCCACAAATTAAAAATTCAATAATCAGTTTTATAATAATTGATTTATATTTAATATATTGATTAGTTAAAGAAGTTTCAAGATCTTTTAAATTTTCAATATATAAACAATATCCAAGTATATTATTAATTGAATCATAAATATCATTTAATTCAAATATCTTAATAATTGAATCAATAAAATTTGTTGTAATTGGTATATTAAGTAAACAAATCATTCTAAAAAAATCTTCAATTTTAAATAATTTTGAAACTTTATCTAATGAAAGATCATTAAAAAGTGGTTTTAATAATTCAAATTCATTCATTGAAATTTTAGTTAATAAATTATTAATTGAACTAGGTAATTCCTCATTACCTTTAACAGCATAAACTAATAAATTAATACCTTCTTTAATTAAACTTGGGTCATCAGATGATAAAAATTTAATTATTGGATCACTTTGAATATCAAATGTTGATGGCATTTCTTCTAAACTAGGGGATTGATCTTTTTTAGATATTAATTCAACTGGTTTAAGAATTGGAGTTTGTGAAGTTAATGTGGTAGTTGTAGTTGATAATGATGACACAAATGGTTTGAATTCCTTTTTACTTGGTGGGGTAGGAACTTGGTTTTTTGCACTTGCTGTATTGGTGGTAGTAGTTGGTGGTCCAGACATTGAAGATCTCCAATCGGGAATTGATGGTTTTGGAGGTGGTTTCTCATTATCTGGTTTTGAAAGACTTCTAGTATGTGACAAACTTTTTGAAAGTCTTGAACTTGATCTTTCACGTACAACTATATCAGCTGAACTTGGATCTGAATGAATTCTTGATGCTGGTCTCAGTAATTGTTCCCTTTGTCTTTCTCTTAATTCTCTATTTTTAGCCAAAATGGTTTCCTTTATAGATGGTTTGGCCTTAGATAATGTAGGCTTCGAGTACATTGAACTTGAATGAGGACGTGATGGTGGGATTGATTCTTGTAGTTGTTGTTGTTGATGATGATAATTATTACTTTGACTGTTATTCAAATGTGAACTTGATGCAGATTTCTTATGTACAGGTCTGGCAGAAAGTGATATTGAAGAAGGAAGTGATTTTTCAATACCTTTGACAATATTTGGTTCAAGTTTAGATAATACCAAATCTTTCTCATGTGGGAAATACTTTATAAATGAAAAATAAGTATCTTTTGAACTCAGTCTAACTGATGGATTTGGATCAGATAATAATTTACAAAGTGTTTTAAAACAAGTTTCAAAATTATTTTGTGATGATTGACTTGATTGTGATTGTGATTGTGAATATGATGTACTACTAAAATGCCCATTAAATCTTATCAACATAATTTGTAACCATGTAGCACTATAAGAACGTAATTTAACATTTTTATCATTTGAAATTGAATTAATTCTATTCATAAACCTTGTTGAAAATGAACAATTTATAAAAATTGAACATACTGCAACATGTGCATTAATTGACGCTATATTTTTAGTTGCTGAACATAATCTGATTAATGTGGGTAAAAATAAATCAACTAATGGATCAAATGATTCTTTTAAAATCATTGATAATTCTTTTACAAATTGACATCCATGACTTGATAATGTTGTTCTTAATGATGATATAGATTTACAAATTCCTTCACTTAATTCTCTTAAATGATTTTTAAATTCTTCAAAATATTCAGTTATTACATTCCCTCTAATTAATTCTCGAAGACTAATCATTGATTTTTCTCTAATACTCCAATTTTGTTCAGTTTCTTTACTTGAAAATGCAGGTAATATATGATTTACAATATAATTTAATTCATCTAAATTATAAACATTTTTAACTTTAATAAATTTATCAAATTGATAATTCGTTAATTTGGAAGTGACAGCTTCTAATTCTATTGTTTCATTCACTGTTATATCTTCATTAATTTGTTCATATTCTTCATCTATTAATGTTGAATTATTCAGATTTTGTGAATGACCCAATTCTTTAATTTCTTCAACAACTGGTTGAATTAATGGTTGAACTGAAATTTGATGAATATTATTACTATTGTTGTTGATATTACCGTTATTCCCTATGCTTTTAGCTCTGATCATCAGTTCTGATCCTATATTTTCCAAATTTACCGATCCAATAGCTAATTCTATTTTATCTTTTAAATTTTTATTGACTGACTGTTTTTCTAATTCTTTTGATAAATCATATTTATATAATTTATTCCTTTTAAAACTATAATAATTACCTAAAAATTCAATTATTGAATCAACTACATCGTTTTTGGATAATATATTATTCTTATTTATTGATTCAACAATAGATTTAATATAAGGTTGTAAATCAAATTTAGTAGATACATTATTTATATGATTTAAAAAATCAATTGATTGTATGACAACTTGAGAATTCCTATGGGTTAATGCAGTATCATTAAAGATTGATTCAACCGCCTTAGGGCATTCAATAAAGTAAGCTTCTAATGCTCTTTTAGATGATGAAATTGTATGATCACTTGAATCACCTAATCTATTAATTAATATAGGTAAAACGATAAACCCTTGTTTCTTTAAAATCTCTTTACTCCTATCTTGCATCGCCACACGTTTCACCAAATGACATAACAATGTAAAACTACTCAACAGAACTTTTGAATCACTTATATCACAACCTAAAACTAATGAATCAAAGTATCTTGAAGCTTGAGATAAATCCACATTATCTCTTTTAACATGCGACTTGAGAGCGTTGATTGCTTCTAACTTCTTGGAATTAGGGATTAAATGTGAACTAATCGTTTCAAACAACGAGTTTCCAGTTAATGGTGACGTTGTTGAGTCCATTCTAATGATTTTGGATAGATCTCTTTACACACCTCTATGTTATGTTTCTGTACCGCGAAACAAAATAAACACAATTATTCCGCGAATTTTAGTAAGAGTTTCAGATCGATTTAGATGATTTACTGTGGGGGATTAGTGGATTTCTTATTGATTAGTGTTATTGTAGGATTGTGGGATTTTAGACATTATCGTTGGAATTGGGAGATCAAATATTGTTGTGGTGAAAAGAAGATGTCTTTTTGAGGGATATTCACTCCTTTATTCTACTTTCTAGGTTCTCTCTTCAGATTCTCTCATTTGGTATTATTACCATTCGTATTCTTATTTATTACTATATCTAGATTCTTAAACTCCAATTCTTGAATTGATATCATAAAATCGTATAAACTAGTATGTTAACGTATCAAGATGAACAATTACCCGATTTTGTAGAAAAATCCTTTCAATTTCAAATTTATCAGAGTGAAAATTACAAAAAAGAGGAATTGCAAAATTTACAAATTATATTATTATACCTAATTGGCGATTATCCAAAACCCAATGATTGCAGCGAAAGATACTAAACCAATCACCTTTGTTTGCATAGGGGTTAAATCAGTTAAAGTGTTTTTATTCTCTTTTGAATAACTTAAAACATCAATACTTGCACTTTGTACAGGTTTTAAGATTATTGATGAATTTTCTTTAAAATTTAATAAATTACCATTTTCATCATGATTTGCAACGTAAAGTATATCGTCTTCTATTTCATCAATAATAACATTTTGAATATTACCGAAGAAATCAGTTAATTTAACAGTTGAAATATCTCTTTTAAATAAATCAGTTCTAAATCCAGGATTTGAATGAACATTTTCATATGTATAGACTTCAAATAATTTATCTATTGTAGTAGTTGAACTTGGCTCAATTTTTTCTAAGAAATCTAAAGTATAATAAGTAAATCTATCAATAACCGCAACACCAATTTCTAAATCTGAATGATGAGAATATGATGATTCTTCAATTTCTGATGATCCAACAGCTAAAATATTTGGTGAATAAAATCTTTGATACATAGTGTTAGCTTGACAAGTATCAATCATAAAAAAAATTTCATTATAACGTTTCATTTCATGCATTTGTGCAAAAGCATCAGCAATATCATAAGATCCAATTTCTTCAGCATCTTGAAATTTTAAAAATTCATTACCTCCATGACCTGTCATGTAAATGAAAATATTGGAATTCTCATCAGTTAATAATCTTTTACTTCTTGGATGATCATCATCCCATCTATCAGTTAATAACCTAATAAAATTTTCAACTGTAACTTCATAACCTCTATAATCAACTTCAATCAGATCTCCATATAAATCAATTGCTTGATTCATATTATTGAATACTGTACCTGGAGCTGCGTTTCTAGGGTTACATGCAATATCATCAGGTAACATAAGAATGATTTGTGAATCTGGAATACCCATTCTTTTAACAGTTCTATAAAGACTAAGAACATTAGCAATATGTCTATAATTGAACCAAAATCTCGACGTTGAAACCAAAACTGCCCAGTTATTCGTGTGGCCGGATTCACTTATGATGTTTGCTGCTTCCTCCGTATCCACTACTTGACTTAGAACAGATAAAAGTAAAGTAAATATGATTACTAAGAACCTCATTCTGATCTGTGTACGTATTTTTTTTTTCCTGATCTCGAATATGTAAAATCTCATAAAAAACATTCGTGTTTAGGTGAGTGAATGATAATTATAATTAATAAATTTTTAGAGGTTTATAAGATAATAGAGGTTTATAAGACAGTATATAGTTATATGATATAAAGTAGAATAAGAAGAATAATAAGATATTGTATAACTCATCTATTTCGTATATTTACAAGTTTCAACTTTCCAAGTAGAAGTTACCCCCACATATTTACTATTGGAAAATAGATGTTACTGAAGAATCTAATTCTTTGTTTAAAGGAAGATGATTCTTAGTTTGAGTAGTTACAATCTTTTTAATTACCCTTGAAGACTTTTTATTTGGACCTAACATTTTTTGTAATTCCCATTTCACATGTAATGATTTAACTGTATACATTGCAGCAAAAATTAAAAGTTTAGCTCTTAATTTATTAAATTCACTTAATTTACTAACAAATAAACTTTGAAGTTCAGGTGTACTTTCATAATTTGCATTAATATTTTTAGATAATTTCCTTATTAAAAGGTCAGCCTGTTTAGTAGTAATTTTAGCACGTTTGTCATCTGGCGAAAAAAAACTTTTATTCGAATCAGCCCAAACTTCAGCTCTAATAATAACTGATTTTAAATTAGTTGAATCCATTATATGATGCCCTTTACCAATATTACTAATTTTAAAAGATGATGCAATTTTTGCACTAAGACTTGTAAATGTATTTACCACTAATTGAAAATTTGTGATATCAGTCTTTTCATCCACTGAACGTTTAATTAATAAGAAATTATTATCATTATCAATTGGTGACCCCCAAACATCATATTCCAACCTTACCCAATCTAATTTTGAATCTTTTAAAGTCTGATATACATTTCTAGAATCTTGATATTCTTCAATATCTCTTGCTTCAAGTGCTAAAAATCCATCAATTGTTGTGAAATTAAGAACTAAATCATCTTCATATTGCTTTAATTTCTCGTATGTTTCACGTTCATTATTTTTCCTCTGTATTTCATTCTCTATCTCATTTTTTAATTTTTCTTCTTCATATTCCTTTTTCTTTTCATACATTTCTTCCATACTTTTACCTTCAATTGGGAAATCCAGTGGTAATTCAAATAGGGTTGGTACTGAGCTAATACCTGTATGTCTAGTATCAGCAATATCAGCTACATGACAAATTGTTTTATCTTTATGTAATCTTAACCCTCTCCCAATCATTTGAACCAATAAAGGTTTTGATTTGGTTGGTCTAACTAAAAATAATGAATCGATATTGGGTATATCTGTACCTTCTGTAAAGACTTGAACATTACAAAGAACATCAATTAAACCATCTTTAAAATCTTCAATGATTTGAAGCCTTTCAGATCTAACTGTCTCACCAGTTACATATTGTGCATTTATACCTTCTCTTTGTAATATCCCACATAATGTACGGCAATGTGCAATATCTACACAAAACATTAAAGTTGATTTAAATCCATATTTTTTTTGTAATCTTTTATAAGATGACGCAACAACTAAATTCGTATTGGAATCATTAACAGCTTTTGATAAACTTGAAGTTTCAAAATCATCAAACTTAGTTTTAACTTTACTTAAATCCAAATCAGCTTCTAAACTAGTGAATTTAACATCTACCAATTCTTTATTTTGAACCATAGTTAAAAGACTTCTTTCGAAAACAATTTCATCAAATACTTCACCTAAAGCTTGTCCATCACTTCTTTCCATAGTAGCTGTACATCCAATTACATAAATATTCAGCTCAGGAGTATTAGCTCCGAAATACTTTAAAATTTTGGTCCATGATTGAGCAGTTGCATGATGACATTCATCAAGAATAATAGCTTTAAATTCCATTGGATTATATTTTTCAAGTCTAGTCTTCCTAATTAACGTTGGCACAGATCCAACAATAACATCAGCATCTGCACTAGGCTTAGAATGCCTCATATCAATCTCAACTCTCAAATTAGGGTTTAACCTTGATATTGTTTCTGTAGCTTGATTTATCAATTCCATCTTATGAGCTAAAACCAATACTTTATTACCTCTTTCTGGAGAAGTTTTCGGTATACGAGGAATCAAACTTGAAAAAACAACAGTCTTACCGCCACCAGTAGCTAAAACGAATGCTGGACGCCTTACATTTCTTTTAAATGCATCAGTTATTGATTTTATGGCCTCTTTTTGGTAGTCTCTTAAAACTACTGATTTATTAATTGACGTTGTTGAAATGTTTTTTAAATGTGGAGTGAGACATGACAGTATTAATATGGTGTGTGACGTCGTCAGCCGTATCATTTAGGCTGATATTTCCTTATGTGGTAATTTCTAATCTAGTTGGGCCTTTAAACCAAACTGCTATAGTAAATAAAATATACCGCGAAGACTAAAAGTTTGGTCCAAGTACACACACAGAGAGTTTTACCATACCATACAAAAAAAAAAAAAATATTATACATTAACTACCAAAGCTACTTAAATAATTTAACTCTTATAAATATCTATTCTAGATCTTTTGAATACATTATGATAACATAAATCCAGCTTTTCATCGATTTTTTCAATGTTTTCAGTATCATCCAAACTTGGAGGTTTAGTATTCATAACAACATAAGTACCATCTTGTTTTGAATCGTCTCTATAAGGTCTAATGAATGGACCAGGATTGATGACCACCACATTCTTAACGACTTTCGCAAAGTACTTTAATTCGGAAGGTGATATGAGAACATCAGGCAATGAATCTCCGAGTTCTGCAAGACCCATATAACTTACTTCTAATGAAGACCCACCAATTTTAGTCTCTGAAACTTCACGAGCCATTAAACCATCAGTTTTTTCAATTAAAGTTTTGGATTCATCAGATGACATTGGTTTTCTTGAAAGTGAACCAGGGAATGAAGGGTAGTACCGTCTTTGTTCGAAAATATGATTAACTATCCTTTCAAAACGATTTGATAAAATTTTAGAAGAATTATCAATCTTGGAAACATCTTTTAAATCTTTAAAAATATCCAAGTTTGAACAACCGAATAATATTTCATTAATAGCGAAACCATTTGGATTTGGGAAAACTTTGATATTTTTAGGTAATCCTAAAAATTTCCTATCGAATGAATCTTGTGGGTATGAACAATGTTTAATAGTTGCATCTTTTAAAGATGGAATTAAAATAGTTTGTATTTTAGGATTTAATTTTTTTAATATTGGAGTAATAGTTTTTTTGAAAACATCATCTAAATTCATTGGTTGAATTTTTTCATTTGGTAATTCAATATCACCATCAATGACAGATTTATTATTCAAATCAATAAATGGACCACATAAAATAACTAAATCTGGCTTAATATCTGAATTTATCCTATCTATAAAACTTTCAAACTTTGAATAATCTAAATTAGTCAGATTTGAAAATGGTCCACAAGCAATAACGAATTTTAAACCATTATTTGAAGATGATTGACTAGATAATTCTTCCACGGATGTGATAGGTGCACCTAATTCGGGGAATGATAAAACTTCTTCAACAATAAAAGTTTTACCAGTTGGATTTTTACCCTTCAAGCAAACAATTTGACCAGGGAAAAAACTAAATTCCAGTAAATTTGATAAATCTAATGGAACTCTTTGACCAATACCTGATAATCTTGAAGTTTCCAAGTACAAAGAAGTAGGATTCAAATCATGAGATAATAATTTATCATATGATGGTGAATCTGGTACAATTCTACCACAGCATGTTATATCGAATTGTGAAGATAAACAAGGATTAGCGAAACTAACATCTTTATGAGCATTTTGATAAATTTGACTCATATTATCGATTTGTTCATCTAAAACATCTGCACTTTCAAGTAATTTCATTGACATTGTACGGAATTTGTATTTAGAAGCATCAAAATTAGTTGAAATTGAAAATTTGGAAGATTCTAAGTCATAATCATTTTCAATTTCATCAATATGATCATTTAAAGTTTCAATAATTGTATTTGAATCATTTTTGGTGGATTTAAATGGTGTAATACCTCCATTAATTGGTGATTGTTGGAAAGTATTATTAGCAGTTTTATAATCTGGTGAAGAATCTAATTTCAAATGTGTACCTGGAGTTTTAAATGGAGTTTCACCTAATTTCCTATGTTTAAAATTTGGAGTTTCATTAATTGGACTTGATGAATTTATAGGCAATAAAGGTTTCCTTTTCAAGGCACTACCGCCGAAATCTTTTGATCTTTTGATTGAAGGAGTGTTCTTAGTCATATTGGATAATTCCTTTTGTAAGTAAACTTGGAAACCTTCTAAATTAACATTATTTAATTCAAGATCTTGTTGTACTTCATTAACATTATAAGTTTCCCAACG
Source organism: Yamadazyma buinensis (assembly GCA_030571035.1). NCBI lineage: Eukaryota > Fungi > Ascomycota > Pichiomycetes > Serinales > Debaryomycetaceae > Yamadazyma > Yamadazyma buinensis. The sequence continues at coordinate 337,010 of JAJLWZ010000001.1, read as the reverse complement.
AACAAAAATATCATCAGTTGTGAGATTAAAAATCAGTTTCAAAGTGGATAACTTGTTTACCACCTCATCATTCAAACTCTCAGACGGCCCAAAAGCAGCTATGATCTCTTTTGATTCACTCATCTTTTGTTTATTTGAAATATTAAAAGCTCAAACCCACTAAAAAAAATAATTAAAAACTCGCGTACGCGTAGTTGCAAAAAATTGAGTGAGACAGAGAGAGTTATATTTACACATATACAGAAAAATATGCACTAATTACAAGAAAACTATTTAACTAATCTACACTTTTTATTTTACTTTATTCAGTAACATTTGGAACATCTTTTGATTCTTCCTTATCTTCTTTTGATTCTTTTGATTCTTTTAATTCTTCTTTTGGATCAGATTCAGATTCAATTGCTTCATCAACATTTTCAATCTTTAAATCATCTTTTTTTGGTCTTTTATCATTTTTACTACCTTTACGGAATTTCTTTAAATCTTGTTTATTATTAGTAAAACTATTCTTTCTTTTAGTAACTTCATTAACACCAAATCTTTTACCATTTTCTCTCATTTCTTGAAATGTTAAAAGTGACATTTTCTTTAAAATATCTTTCTTTTCAATATCTTTTTCATTTGATTCATTAATTAAACCAATTGGATAACTTATTTCAATTTCTTTTAAGAAAAATTCAGAATCTTCTAAAGTCTTGAATTCAACATCAACAACTCCAAAAAATTCTTTGGTTTTCCTATTTCTAATTCTACGAATTGAACAAATAACTTTCTCATTTGGTAAAGTTGGTGCAATCTTATTATTTAAGAAATCTTCAACTTCATCTTGACTTAAATTACTTGGGAATCCTTCAATATGAACTGTAAGTTTCTTTCTTGAATTTTTTAATTCTGATAAATCTTTAATTGGATCTTTTCTACTAATCATTTCATTATTAGCTGATAATTTTAATTTTTCACTTTCTTTTAAAGCTTCAATAACTTTATCTTCTGGTCTATATTGTCTCATTCTACCAAATGTTAAAATAGTTTTTAATTCAACCCATCCATCATTTGATTCATAAATTTTCCATAAAAATCTATCAGATTGTAAATTTGAATCAGAAAAATAAAATTCAACTTGTTTTCTAACTTTATCTTCAAAATCTTCTCCTTGATAAATCTTTTCAGTCATCTTATTTATCTTAGTTTTAATATTAGTTTTTTCCCTTAGTTAAAGAAGAAAAAAATTATTCGTCGATTTCCTCATCTCAATTATATTGACTTCACACGTAAAGATAAGTGAGAGTCATAAATTCTATCAACTGATCTTTAAAACCTCAAGACACTTTTTAAAATCTTAACTTTATATATAGTGAATTAATAATATTTGATAATATTTAGAGATGGCTTCATTACCAAGTATAACAAGACAAAAGGAACTTTTAGCAAATTATGAAAGAATACTGAAAATTGTAAATGAAACAGCTAAAAAGTATGTTAAACATCAAGTAGATTTAGTTGCAGTTTCTAAATTAAAACCTTCAAGTGATATTTTATCATTATATAATGAAGGTGTTAGACATTTTGGAGAAAATTATGTTCAAGAATTAGTTACCAAATCCAAAGAATTACCATCAGATATTAAATGGCATTTTATTGGATCATTACAAACTGATAAATGTAAAATATTAGCTAAACAAATCACTAATTTATATGCAATTGAAACAATTGATTCAATTAAAAAATGTAAGAAATTAAATACTTTAAGAAAGGAAATTAATGGTGAAGTAATTAATATTTTCTTACAAATAAATACATCAAATGAACCACAAAAATCTGGATTTTCAATTTTAGAACACGATAAAAATTTAATTTATGAAACTGTTGATTATTTAGTAAGTGATGAATGTACTCATTTAAATTTCAAAGGTTTAATGACTATTGGATCAATTAGTGAAAGTTCAAAAGATGAAGAAAATCAAGATTTCCAAAATTTAGTTAATTTAAGAGATGAATTGAATGAGAAATATAATCTTGATTTACAAACTAGTATGGGTATGAGTAGTGATTTTGAAGAAGCTATAAGAAAGGGTAGTTCAAGTGTTAGAGTTGGGAGTTCAATTTTCGGTTCAAGACCACCAAAAACCACCTAACAAGATACAAGATAGGAGATACAAGAGTAAATAAATGAATAAATATAATTAAAAAAAAAAAAAAAAACTCTTTTATATTTCAGTTATATAATGTTTCTTTACTTTCTCTTTAAGATTTTCTTTAATTTACTTCTCTTTTTTGGTTTTGAATCAGTTGGAATTGAACCATCATCTTCATAATCTTCAATATCTTCGATATCTTCTTGACCTTCACTATCAATATTAGCAGAAACTATATCTTCAACTTGGAGGACTTTAGATTTCGCTTCAAAATCTTGTTGGTATCTATTTTCAACTTCATTAAAATCATGTTTTGGATCAATATGTTTAACATTATCAATTGTTGCAAATTGTTTACCACCAGTTACTGGATTTGGAATTTCGATAATTTTATCAGTTTTATCTTTAATTTTATTTAATCCTTTTATTTCTTCTAATTCAGAATTAGTTTTTGAAATTCCAGTTGATTTAACAACTTTTGAATTAATTTCAATTAATTTTGGTGAATTACCATTATTAATTGAATTAATTTGAGAAATTGAATCTTTAGAATTTGATAATTCCCATTCACCATCACTAATAATTTCAATTGATCCTTTAACTTTACTAGAATAATAATCATGTCTTAATTTAAGATCATTATCAGTAAAATCATTTTCCCATTCAACTTTTGTCTTAAATAATTGGAAAATTCTATTAAAAATAAACCAAATTATAAGAAATGAATGTTCTGATAATAATAAAATTATAATTAAATGTGAAGTTTGAACATTAACACTTGCTTTATCTAAAGAAAATTGACCCATTGATTTTGGTGGTAAATTACCATGTCTATAAAATGTAGTAATAGCTGGTGAAATAATTGAACCTAACCAAGTTAAAATAAATAAAGCATAATTCCATGGATAGATAGAATCAACTCTTTCTGGAACAGGTGGTTTAAAATATTTCCCATTTAATAATTTAAAATAATCTAATTTAATTGTTAAACCAAGGAAAATTAATGTAAATAATGGACCTAATGACCAAACTGGACCAAATAAAACTATATAACCATAAGTAATTATAACAAATCTTAAATCATCATTAACATTATAACTTGGTAATGATACATATTTTCTAACATTTGATAAATATTTTGATTCTTGTTCATTATCTTTTGGTAAATAATTATCTTTAAAAATTATATTAGTGACAAATGAAATAATTTTTGGTAAAATATATTTTAAAATTAATTGAATAATTTGATTTGTAACAATAAAATAATAAAATTGTAAATTTAATCTTTCTTGATTAATTTTAAAATTTTCTTGATTTTTTAAATGAATTAAATATTTATAATAAAATGTATTATTATTAAAATTTGATTCAATTGTTGATTTAATATGAATTAAATTTGGTTTAATTAAATGAGCAAATGGTAAATAAATAAATGAAGTAATAATTAATGGCATATAACTTGTTAAAAAATTTAAAATAAATTGTTTAACTAAAATTGAATTATTTTTAGTATAAGAATTATTATGATTTTCAAATTTAATCATTAAATCAGAAATTAAATTATAAATAATTGTTAAAATTGGTACAAATACTGATAACATAATAGTTGGAATTAATGAAATAAACATTTTACCTGGACCATCATAAATTTCATTAATAAAAATTTCTAAAACAAAACAACCTAATTGGAAACTAATTAAAATAATTGTAAAAATTAAAGCAATTGGAATAAAAGATAATTGTTTTAAAAATTTAAAACCTTCATAATTTGAATTATGTTTATAAGAAGATTTAGTTTCAAAATATTCATTAATATCAACTAATTTTAATTTATGTTGTTGAATTTTATGATAATTTTCATCACCCCAAAATGATACTAAATATTGTTCTCTTTTTTTCCAAAAACTAATAAATAATACCCCCCAAACTAAACTAACAATACAATAAGTTAAAGAATAAATATGTTTTGATTTAAAATAACTAATTATACCAAATATTGTTAAAAAAAATAACCAATTCATTAAAAATTTTAAAAATTCAAAATAAATTGCAATATGAGTACCAAAATTTTCTTTTATAAAATTTGAAGTTGGATTTTTAGAAGTAAATAAATGATTTAAAATATCATGATAAATTGTTGAATCTTTAATAATTGAAGTAATTGGTGTTAAATTTTTAATTTTATTAAATTTATTTAAATTTAAATCATCAATTGTTGAACCAGTTAAATAATCATTAATAATTCTTAATTTATCAGCTTGATTATTAATTGGTGAAGTAATACCAAATTCATAATTTTTAATTAAATCTTTTTCAGCTAATTCAATATATTTAAAATTTGAAATTTTTAAAAATATTAATAAAGATTTTGAATTAAAATCTCTAATTTGGGTATAAATTCCTTTATCATGTAATAATTCAATAATTGAAATCAATTGATCATCAGTCTTATCATTATAGACAAATACATAATCAGGTTCTAATTCTTTAATTGACATTATTTAAAATTCAAATTTAGTTGTTATTGTGTATTTGGAAGCAAACTGATTTTGTTTTGACTGTGTTATATTTTAAGTGAAATTTTAGTGCGGTGAACGTCACGTGAGTGCGCAATTTCAAATGATCTCTGGTTACTCCACACAGTTTTAGAAAGGGTTGTGGTGTGGATTTACCAGAAAGATGAAAAACTATAAAAGGCATTGAAAATCCTCAAAGGACAGAAAAAACACAAAGGATAAAACACAAAGGATAAAATTAATAAAATTACACAGACATAAAGGATTATTAGACCAAAATAAGTTATAAAAGAAACAGTTTAAATAAATTATAGTTAATGGAAGATTTACCTCCCTAATCGCAATTTCTTAAGTTTCGATATCTGGTAAGTTTTCTATTTAATAATAATTACTTTTTTATGGTTTAACTCAAATTATAATAATATATTTTTTCTGTTTTCACTTATTCCTTATTCATAATATCACATTTTTTTTTTAATTTTTCATTTTCCCACTTTTTGATTTAGTTTCATAGACCCTTGAACAAAAAAAAAAAAACACAAAAAAAAAAAATTCTTTGCTTGTCAAAATTACCTTCCCACTCAGAGATTCCATTAAGTTTCCATAATTTTCCTGGTCGCAATCAAATATGAACTTTTTCATGAACCAAATTCAATGATTATCCTTTTAAACTGGTACTCTTTTTAATGGAGTCTCTTTTTCCATTTACTAGTTTATTTAAGTTTCCTTATTTTGGTCTTGTATACCTTTGTGTCTGTTTTTTATATATATATATATATAGTTTTTTACTCTTTTATAGTTTTATATAGTTTTTAAATAGTTTTTAAATAGTTTTTAAATAGTTTTTAAATAGTTTTTAAATAGTTACATATATTTACCAATCAACATATTCTTTACTAATAGGTCTAAAAACTCTTATTTGACCACTCTTCATTTCACTTAATTTATAACTAGTTTCTTTAATTTGTCCATTATATGATTCAAGTACTTTAAATTTTTCCTTTTTAGAATCAAATTCTTCAATTATTGATGCATAAATTTCTTCATCTCCAATTATCATTGTTTTAGAACTTAAACCTTTATGAATTTGAAATTTACCATTCTTAATACATAATATATCACCAGATTTAATTTCATCTAATTTTAAAATATTATGATTATTAACATTTTTATAAATATTAACACCAAATGATTTACTACCAATTGGTGGTAAAAGTTTATTTAATTTATTAAATATAATTGAAATTATATCAATATTTGAATTATTAGTTGAATTAATTTTAATTAATTTTAAAATTTCATTACTATATTCTCTATGATATTTATCTAATAAATCTTTTCTAAAAATTGGTATTGATTTACATTCTAATTCTGTAAATTTGATTGTTGATCTTGGATCTTCTAATTCATATTCTAATTCAAATGTAATTTGACTTAAATCATAAAATAATATATAATAATCTTTATATATTTTAGTTTTATTACCTCTTTTAATAATTTTATTATTATCAACTTCATAAATTAATTCAACATTAATTTTACTTGTTAAAAAATCAGGTAATAAATCTTTTAACCACCAATTTGTTGATTTTAAATTATTTAATTCAATTTTAATAATTTCTAAATTATATTCACCTTGATTTTCATAATCTTTTCCTAATCCTGTTGATGTTCTTTTAAATGATTCAATTGTTGAACCTGTATGATTTTTTGTTAATCCTGATTCAGTTTTGGCTCTTTGTATACCAGGAACTGGTACAACTGGAACAGCTGGTGCAGAAGGAACTGGAACCGATGGAACTGGAACCGATGGAACTGGAACTGATGGGACAGGAATACCAGTTGGAACAGGTGGTGGTAAAGTAGTTGGTAAAGTCATTGACCTTGAAGGAGGACTAAATTCAAAATCATCATCATCATCCTCATCAACATCGACGTACTCAAAATCATCGTCAGCGACAGGTGCAGGCACTGATGGTGCTGATGGTGGTGGTGGAGGTGGTGGTCTAGTGCTTGGTTGTGGTGGTTGATTTACACCAGGAATTGGTGGGACTACACGATCAATTGGTGTTGATGGTGCTGGTGGATTATCTGGAATATCTGGTACATCTGGTACATCTGGAACATCTGGAACATCTGGAACATCAGGAACATCTGGAACATCAGGAATTTTAGGAATATCTGGAATCTTTGGGATATCTGGAATTTTAGGAATTGGAGGACCAGAAGGTTCAGGTGAAGAATCCACTTTCCTATCTGAAGCATCAACATCAGCTTCATACCCACCAAAACCTTCATTCTCCAATTTACTCTTATCGATATGTAAATCATTGAATTTATCGTCTTCTAACCCACTATCGGTACTTACGTCATGGTTCACCATCACATGTCTAGTCTTAACCACTGGTGATTCGACTTGGTCATCCTCACCCATGGATGGTTCATCATCGACTTTGGAGGAATCCCCAGTATCTAGGGCGAGACTAGTGGTTTTCTTCTTCAATTTCTCCAAGGCGGAAGGATCAGCGAATGGCATTATTGGAATTGCTTTAACTTCTGGTTCAGGTTCATCAATCTCTTCTTCCGTTGCTTCAACTGGTTCAACTGGTTTTACTGGTTTGACTACTTTTTCCTTCTTTGGTTTTGTTGGTGCTGCACCTCCGAATGGTGACATCCCCATCATACCAAACATGTTTCTACCACCGGACATTTTCGCCATTCTTTCAACCAACTTACGTCTTTTCAAATCCTCATCATCAACCTCTTCTTCTTCTTCTTCTTCTTGTTCTCCAGCCTCTTCCACGTCTTCCTCATCTTCTTCGGCACCCTCTTGAACTTCTTCGTGGATTGGTTTATGTGATTCTGAATCTCCACCAATTGATCCACTTGTATGATGAGTGTCGATTGATTTCCTAGACCCACCAGTATTCATTGATTCCAAGGCCTTGTTACCGGAATAATTAAACTCAAGTGATTTTTTAGATGAAATATCATCATTATCATGATCAATACTACCAACATCATCACCACCATCAATATCATCATGTGTAGCATTCAAAGCAGCTTCTTCACGTTGCTTTTTAACTCTTTCCCTCTCTTCAGCGGCCTTTTGTTTTCTCGCTTCTTGTCTTTTCAAAGCTGCTGCTTCTCTTTCAGCCTCTTCTTGTTGACGCTTTTGTAATAATGCTATACGTTCTTGTAAACTTAATTTAGCTTCAACTGGTTCTTCTTCCTTTGGTTCAGATACATCAGTAGCTTTAACTACTTCTGACGCATGGGAGACTTCAGGTCTATGACCACCAATTAAGAAAGAATCATCTCTTGGTTTAATTTGTGGGATATATGAAGATTTTGAACTTGCTATGAATTGCTTCTTAATAGCGTATGGATCATCTCTTTTTTGGTTTGGGAAAACTGGTTGATTTGGGAAGACTGGTTTAGCATCGATTTTATGTGATAATTGTTCAACTTTATGTTCCACAATTGGTTCAACTTTTGGTTCCTCCTTTTGTTCCACAATTGGTTCAGCAATTGGTTCAGGCTCAACTATTTCCTCTTCATCTTCAACTTCACCTAATTCTTCAGTTTTTTCAACAACAGGTTCAATTGCAACAGGAGGTTGAGGTACTTCCCTCTTAGGAACCAATTGAACGAAATTCTTAGGGAACATCCCAGATTTCCCATCATAACTACCATTATACCAATCTTCATCCTCAATTTCATCAACAACTATAATTTGACCAATTTTAAAATTTAAATCATCTTCATGACCCGATTGATAGTCATATATCGCCTTCACTTTGAATGGAACTTTCAAATCCTGCATCTTGATAACTCTCTAGTTTCTTTACACTGGTAATTGATTGTTTTAAAAATTGTTCTATCAGCGTCAATTTGGAATCAAATCAGTTGGAAAGTGCGATAATGATTTTAACTTCCCCTAACTAATTTTGTGTGACTTTTTCCCCCTGTCTCTTTTCTTCGCGGCAGTTTTTCTTTTTATTCTCACAGTACCAAAAAAATTACTGTGTGAAAAAAAGAGTTAAGAGAGTTAAAGCTTCAGAAATGAGTTCAACTGTAACCATCTCATCTAAACTATTATCGAGTCTATCACCTGTGAAAACATTCAATTACCATAAAGGTGCGAGTATAACATCCTTGGATTTCGATGATTCAGGTCAATATTTGATTTCTTCAGGTATCGATAAATCCATTCAATTATATGATGTACACAAGGGAATCCACTATAAAGATATCCAATCTCAAAAATATGGGTCACATATGGCCAAATTCACACATAAAGACCTTAATTGTCTTTATATCTCCACCGCATCCACCGATAGTCTCACGAGTAATGATTCTGGTGATGTAGAGGACGCGATACGGTACTTGTCATTATCTGATAAGAAATATATACGATACTTCAAAGGTCATACGAAACAAGTGACGTGTTTGGAGGTGGATCCCGTACATGATAGTTTCACCACGTCGAGTATGGATGGGACAGTTAAGATGTGGGATTTCAGCAGTCCGAATTGTTCAGGGAATATAGAAATTAATGAACCGAGTTTAGTAGCTTATGATCCACATGGTGTGGTTTTAGTTATTGGGAAACTAAATAGTTCTGAACTTGAGTTTTATGATGTTAAAATATTGAATAAACCATTTTTAAAAGTTTCAATTGAAACTAAGTATACATGGGTTAAAATTGAATTCTCGAACACTGGGAAGTATATCCTTATCTCCACAAATGGGAATGAAGATTATATAGTGGATGCATTTCTGGGTCAATTACTAACTATTTTAAGTACTGGACATTCTACAAACGAGATAAATTCACAGTACCCGAATTATAGCAGTTCATGTTTCACAACTGATGGTAAGCACGTAATTATTGGGTCTTCAAATTCTAGTTTCCTGATGTTTGATTTATCTAATATTAAGTCAACTGATGGGATGGGGGGTGTTAAAGATATTGATAATCCAAAGAAATTATTACCTTTTAAAAGTATACATAGTAATCAAGGTGTGCCTAAAATAGTATCATTTAATCCAAAATTATTCACATTAGCAACAGCAGACAATTCTGTTTCTTTATGGCAACCGCAAGAGAGACAGGAGAAATAAAGGGTAAAAACCTTTTTTTTTAAAAAAAGTAAAATTGTATAGATATTGTATAGATATTGTAAATAGATAGAATAAAAAAACTTCGCATCATCATGATTAAACAGTTTATAAAAACCAATGTCAAAATACGGCCACCACAAACCCCCAATCCAATAATCAAACCCTTTTCGTTACCGACCCCATTTAAATCCCCATCAAACCAATATGATACCGTTCCATACACGTCGAGTTCAGATTTCTACAAAAAATACAAAACACCGAATTTTCTTTGTGATACTATGCCAAAATCAATTGATGAAATAAAGGGATTAGACGCATTAATATTCAATTGGATGTACCAGATCCGTGTAATGACTAGACAAACCAACATTTACGAAGACGAGTACTTGAGAATCCATTATTATGGTCCTGAATCATTGGTTAGTAGATTTAGAAAATCAAATGTTGCTTACGCTTTGATGTCTTTGAATTTACCAATGTATAACGATAAAGGGATTGATGAGGCTGTTATGAAGTATAAGGGGAAGTATAAGAGGAATAGGTTTTTCCAAGAAAGAGGGAATCCATTCAGTACCGCCGTTGGTAGGAGAAGATTCAAGAGACAATTTAAGTATTGGTTGTTTGATGCTATAAAGGATAAAAATATCGATCAAGTTAAAGGTGTGTATTTGGTATTTCCTAAAAAATTCGCTGTCAGTGATGAAGAGAAGAAGATGGTTGGTGAAAGTATGAAAAAGATTAGATTTGGTTCAAGTAATGGTGGGTATCGTGGGAATAACCAGAATCGTGGGAATAATCAGAATCGTGGGAATAATCAGAATCGTGGGAATAATCAGAATCGTGGGAATAATCAGAATCGTGGGAATAATCAGAATCGTGGGAATAATCAGAATCGTGGGAATAAAATGAATCCAAATACAAAAATACCGTTTAAACTTTATAATACTTACAATGAACAAGTTTTACCATTAAGTTACAACAAATTACCATTTAAAAATTAGAAACACCATTTAGGAATTGTAGTTTTAAAATCGAATTGGAAATCTGGATGATTGATTTTGTATCGGTATGAATGAAGATAAATGAATGATAATTGTTCGTTTACAACAGTTATTTGTCTTTTACATTCTGGACACACTTCACCATTCTTGTAAGTATCAATTTTCTCCCTTGAAAGTTCTTTGAATTTTGGGATTTTATCTTTCACTGAATGTATATATTTCTGTATATCAATTTCAATATCTGAATTTTTCAAGTCGTCCAAATCTCCCAACTCTGAAGTACCTAGTTGGAGACCTTTGAAATCTGGATAATCCTTGTATATCTCATTATATATCTCCAACTCAATTTCATTCTTTAACAAGATATCACCATCGCTATTCCGAATATTATAGAAAAAATCATTCACAATAGGGAACCCCAAATTCCTCAAATGGATTCTAATCTGGTGCATCTTCCCCGAAACAGGATTACACTTCACGATACTTTCATTCAACCTCTCGTTATATGATACCTTCTCGAAATTCGTAGTTGACACAGGCAAGATATTCGAAGGCATGATATACCCATTCAACGCATTGATTTGAAACACGGGACACAGTAATCTAGTTTGACCCTCTGGGAAATCACCCTCCACTCTAGCGTAGTACTCTTTCATACTGATGGATTTATCAGGAATGAGTTGCATCAAAGTATTAATCAAATCCCTCCTCTTACTGAATATAAGCACGCCCGATGTGACCTTATCCAATCGATGGATCGGCCAAACATCGATTTTCAATTCGTGTTTCAAGATCTCGGAGATCGAGTTGTACTTGTAATTAGCTGATGGGTGGGTCGGTATACCAGATGGTTTATTGATCACTAACAAATCATCGGATTCGTAGACTATAGGGAACGAAGTCCTTTCATCACCTTGGATATTCGGATCTATCCACACTGTGGGCTCGTGCATGTGTTTTTCATTGCATACTACATCGTGGTGGTTTATTAATCGATCAAATAGGATTGGTCCCTTTATATCCCGTTGTTGTTTAAACCCATGTCTTTCAATAATATATAATTTTTCATCTGTTATTTCATTTTTAAGTATATCTTTCAGTTGACCTAGTTCCGATGAGAATACATCTAGCAATGTTCTCCCTATCCATCGCTGTTTGATATGTGTTTTATATAAATTGTAATAAGGAATTATCGATCGTATACCATTTTCAATATTGTACATCTTGAAAATTCAAAATCAAAATTCAAATAAATGCGAGAGATATAGAGAAGAGATGCAAAACCATAAAAACCATAAATTTTCAATTTTCCAATTCTACCATTTTTAAAACTATAAAAGGTACTGGACACTATGCAAGAGGTAAAACATTAGCAGCGTTACGGCCAATCACATTACCAGGTGGATTATACTCACAAACAACATAAAGCCCCCATCCTTCCGCTTTACAATCCTTATAAGCGCATCCCACACCAGTACTCCCCTTCCAAATCACTTGTGTGAAATGATCATACGTGTTGGCGGTGGTATAATCATAGGTTTCACCTTCGTCGTACCATGCCTTCACGGCCGCAGGACCATCAGCGAACCCAGCAGCAAGGTTTTCACCGTATGGACCGTGGGTATGGGTTAAAACCCCAGAACAATCGTAGGAATCAGCGTTTGATTGGGCGTATGCGTACGCGTCTGAGTCCCAGGATAATGCTTCGGTGTCATGTGCGGCACGGTAACTGTTGTGTGAGGCGAGAATCGCCAGGGCGAAAGATGGGTCTGATCCACCGACTGTGGATGATGATGTTGAAGTGGTGGTGGTGGTGGCGGCGGTGGCAGCCGCAGCGAATACTACTGGTGTTGTTGTGGATGCAGTTGAGGTGGTGGTTGGTGCAGCGGATGGGGTGGTGGATTGAATTTGAACAGATGATTTGCTTGGCCAAGTGAATGATGGGAATCCGGTGTCGGTATTAATTCCACCCCCGGATGTAACTGTATTTGACGATGGTGAAGCAGCGATATCGAAGAATGCAAGCCAATTATCTATATTTGAAGACAACAATGAATCCAAATTACTTTTTGAAGTAGCGGATGGTTGAATGTCGATTGGAGTCAGTTGAGTTGCTACACTTTGAGCTGGTGGTGGTTGAGTAGATGATGGATCACTAATGGAATTATCGAGTAATGTAAAGAATGAACCGTCGTCTTTTGTTACTTGTGTAGCTGTTTGCCATATAGTTGAAATAACTGGTGCTGGAGCGGCTTTGGATATTGAGTAAATCGACAATGAAATAACTAAATTTAATACTTTCATTATTCTAAGTGGGAAGGAAATGTAAATGATATCTGGATCAGAATGGATATGTGAACCTATTTATTTCAAGATCTCCACTATTTGTACTTCCCATTACAGGAATTGGTTGCAAAATTGAGAAATGTTCGAGATTGCCTATTTAGGAATAGTAATAGAATTTTAAGTTTTCAGATTTGGAACCTTGAGGTTTTACATATGCGAATTTTATTTTAGTATATAGTATATATAATGTTTTTAGTTTAGGTTTGGGTTTAGTTTAGATGGATTTAAAACCCATTATCGAAGATCTCCTTGATGACTTGCCCGATCAACTCTGACACACCACCACCTGTACATTTCACAATGACTTCGAAATTCTTACCAATATCACCGACACTCTTGACACTGACCAAGCATCCAAAATTACCCAATTGGGTATGCAAGATACCTGCCCCCAATACCAAGATCCCCTGCGTTTCAGATGAGTTCTCCAAAATAATTGAGAAATTGAGTCTTTGGATGAGTCTCACGATGTTCGAGGATGTGTATCGGATACTAGTTGTTGACGTGAGTGTGTACTCCCCCTGTTCGAATAATTGGTTGATTTGGATCCATCTAGTTTTAAACTCTTCGAGTTTCAAGTCAGTTGGTGTGAGGGACTTGATCAAGTTTACGGGGAATTTCAAATTAAGTTGGTTGAATGAGCCACCTACGTTAAATGTAACTGATAAATTTGGAGACTCATTGGGTTCAATTAATCCCCTGATTTTTACAGAGACTTCTAAAACGGATTTGTCTCTGATGAGTTGGTCAGGTAAGGAATCGACGTTTAGGAGGTAATTCGGGTTCACGGTCTTGTAATTTGGTTGTCCAAGGTTTAAAATTTTGAAATTTGAAAGATTATTCTTGGTGGTTTTGAAAGCATTGTTGATTATTGTGAATTTATATTTTAAATTGAATCCATCCCTTTCAATACGGAAAGTTATCTTGATTAATTGGTTTTCATAGAATATCCCAGCATCGAAATGTAACATCCTGCAATACCCTGGGTATGAATTAGGGGATACAACGAAATCATTAAATGGATCATCACCTTGATTTGTCCTTGATCCTGTCTCATCTTCTGCGTTTAAATCTTTTGGTGCAGCAGTCAGGGTACTAGTACTAGAAACATTTCTTGATCTGGATGTAGGAGGTGATGGTTTCAATTTAGGAAATTTATCAATATTGACTTCACCACCTACGATTTTCTCAACATTACCAATCCTTGAAAGTAAATGATTCCTCTCAGATTTGAAAATTGGTAAAGGATTAAGTAATTGTAAATTGCCTGATGTGAACATCTTCAAATACTCATTTGACCTAGTTTGAATTTCTAAATCTAAAGAATTTGATTCCACCTCATATAAATCTAATATTACGGGGACGAAATCTTCGTCTGGGTAAAACTTTAAAAACTTCAAGAAACTGGATAAAATCATTGATTTGGAGGTTAAATTAACTTTAAAATAACAGTCGTATAAGATCTTGAATTGGAATGAAGGTTGGAAATCGGAAATTATCAAGTAACTGAATTCACCGATTATGAAACTTGATAATTTGATTAAATTATCCAGAATCATCAGGTGTGAAGTGATTAAATTATTTAATTTTGTAATTATTGATTTTATTGTAGGTTTTTGAATCGATGCATTATTGATTAATATTTGAACAATTCTTTCCCAAATCTCATTATTTAAAATTTCATTATTCAGTTGAATGGAAATTAATTTAATCATTATATTCACATACCAATTTGAATCAGTGGCGAAGTTTTCAATTAATATTGCTATCTTAATTGATAATTCCAGTTTTAATTGTAAATCACAATTAGGATAATAATCTATTAATTTATTAATTAAGATTTTATAATTTTTCGTATTTGTGATAATATATAAAAAATCTAAGGTTTTACTTCTAATACTTATATCTTTATCATTTAAATTATTGAAAAAAACATTTAAATTATTATTATCAATTAAAATATTTTCAAATTCTTTACTCGTACTGGTGGAAGTATTTGAATTTGAACGTCCAATTAATTTAATTAGTAAATTTATGGATAAATATTTTATATTGATATCTGCATGATTTAATGATAATATCAAAGCATTAATTGAATTTATAATAGTATCATCATTACTTGAATTTTGTAAAAAAATCACTAAGGAAATTGATTCTAATAATATACCAATTTGACAATTATTCCTATTAGATAAATTTTTCATATTACTTGAAGATAAATAATTTTTGGAATAATTTTTAATAATTTTTGTAATTATAAGTTTTAAATTATTCATATTTTTCATATCAATTAATAAATTTGGATTTATTAAGAAACATTTTTCAATTAATTTTAATAATTTAATAATTAACCATGGAGATTGGATTTCATAATAAATATAATATTCAGGTCCATTATTTTCAATAATTAAATTATTTAAAATTAATATAACGGAAGGTATAACACTATTTATAAAATTCGGTGATAAAGTTATAATTATTTCAATTAATTGAATTGAATTGAAAACTATTGATAAATCTTGATTTGAATCGATTAAATTAAGTAATCTAGGAATCCAATTACTATTATTTTGTAAAATTACCTGAGGGTATAAATTAACCATTACTTTAAGTGAATTTATTGCTTTCTTCTTAATTGTGAAATCATTAACTGGTGATATAACAAGTGAATAAAGATTTTCAATTATCTCTTCTAAAATCGATGAATTTGAATTTCTATCATTTATTTCATATTTAGTGTTACCATTTAATCCACTAGATTGGAAATTAAAATTATTTGAAATAAAATGTAATGCTAAAATATTAATATTTTCATCATCAATTTTTAAATCTAATAATAATTGATTTGAAGTTAATGAAAAAATTTCATTTAAATAATTATCAATTTCTTTATTTAAATTACTATTACCAGTATTACCACCAATAATTGATTTAGAAATATTAGTACCTTTAATACTA
Organism: Yamadazyma buinensis; assembly: GCA_030571035.1. Taxonomy (NCBI): domain Eukaryota; kingdom Fungi; phylum Ascomycota; class Pichiomycetes; order Serinales; family Debaryomycetaceae; genus Yamadazyma; species Yamadazyma buinensis. Next base: position 320,927 of record JAJLWZ010000001.1, on the reverse strand, counting down.
ATCATTAATGAAAAATATAAATACCCTAATTGTTTTTCACTTAAATTCTTCGACATAATCAATTTTAAACATTCTTTAGTTCCAAAATCAATTAATTCATCGTATCCAAGTAAATAAATATAAAGTATTTTAGAAATATATTTCTTTCTTTGATAATTATTTAATGATCCATTGAACTTGGTTTGAATATTGTTTATTTCAAGATTAATTCGTTTCCTCTCCTCCTCGTTGTCTTGCGTATTACGTATCTCCGTAATGAATTGGTTTAACCCTTTCATTTTTTTCTTATCCATTTTAAAATATTTTGACTTGACTTTGGGTATAAGTGATTTGGATTATATTTGGGTTAGCGTTTAATCGACCGCGAACTCCAATATATTTCGGTGATTTAGTGATGTTTCCCAGATTACCCATTCCATTGGTATACCGGTATAGTAGAGTGGTAATTGGGCTACTAGATGTTGTAAGAAGTACTTAGACACTTTTAAATTTAGAAAAAAGTTGATATTTAAATATTTGAAGTTCGGGCACATGACGCGTCACGTGCGGTAAAATAAATTATTAAAATAAATAAAATTTCAATATAATATCAACATATATAATATACTTCTACGTCCTATATACTTTTCCTGTCACTTTTAACCCATCCTTACATACTAAAATCTGCGGTAATTACCAACCGCCAAAATAACCTCAAATAATTGGTCAATTCAAAACCAAAATCTCATTCGCAGTTTCTTCCAACTGAAAAAAAAAAAAATTCATCAAATAAATACAACGAATTAATTTAAGTATAAACATGTCAGTTGCATCAAAAGTCAGTACTAAATTAGATTGGGCTAAGATTATCAGTACCTTAGGATTAACTGGACAAACCGCCAGCTCCTTAACTGCATTCAAAAAAAGAAACGATGAAGCTAAAAAGGAATACTTGAAATTAACTGAATCACCAATTGAAATTGATTTCGAATTATACAAGACCAAATTATCAAATGTTAAAATTATTGAAGAAATTAAAAGTCAAGTCACCAATTTCAAACCAATTACTTATGATGTTTCTAAAACTTTAAAAACTATTGAAATGTTTGAACAAAAGGCTATTGAAAATGCTAAATTAACTGAAAAATCAGTCATTAATGAAATTAATCAATTACAAGCTTCATTAAAGGATATCGAAGGTGCAAGACCTTTCAGTCAATTAACTGTTGATGAAGTTGTTAAAGCAAGACCAGATATTGAAGATAAAGTTAATTATATGGTTAAGAATGGTAAATGGGAAGTCCCAACTTATAAAGAGAAATTTGGTGATTTAACTGTTATGTAGAGGAATTTAAAAAAGATAATAAATATAAATTAAGCATCAATTGTTTTTCTACCCTTTTCTACCCTTTTAAATTGAAAGTTCTATAAGATGTGTAAGAGGCTTCAGATATGAATCGTATATTTATACTTTCTTTATATTACCTTACCTTGTATATAACTTTCCTCTGATTCACCTACTACCCATATTTTTTCTATTTACATTGGGAACCTGGGTTATTCTGGGTTTAGTAGTAATTAATTACTATTTATTATTGAACCTCAATTAATTTATTATATGTATAATACTCAATATACATCATTTAAATATCTTATATTTAATATTCTTCTATCTATATCCTTTACCTATCTTATGTACTTAATTTACCCATTTTGTCACATGAAAGGTTTAATTTGTATACCTTTCAAATAGTTTAAATCTTTTAATTTATGTATAATACCCCAGTCCAAATATTTCATTAACCTATCTGATATTCATATCATTGATTCTAGTATTCTATCGAATGAAAGATTTATAGATTTTGATTTATGTATAATAATCCATATTATTTCATTTACATTCTCTTATATTTTACCTTGATCTTAGTATTTCATCAAATTCATCAATATGATCTATATAAGGGGGTCTTTAAGCTGAATTCTTATTCAGTCTAACCTTATTTATCCTTCAGTTTCTATTTTAGCTTTCTAGTCCTAGTTTACTCCTAGTTTACCCAATTTACCTTACCAATTAATCTTACCTACCGGTTTTACCTGCTTATTTTGCTTACTATTTCCAAATTAAAACCAAATTTTTTCTATCACTTAATACCATGTTTTACCAAAAAAAAAGTCTTACCAATTTTTATCTCTAATAAGAAAAATAGGTATAATTCTTCTTATAGATCTCAATTAACGTTGGAAATATCATTTAAAACTTCCCATTTTTCTTTAAAAATATAATAATTATCATTATTAATATATAAATAATTCGAATTAAAATATCTAGCAGAATAAGAAATAATATTTAAATCAATTGAATTATTTAAAGAACTTAAATCAATTGATTTTAAATTATTATAACCTCTTTCAAAATTTAAATCCCATGCAAAAATTAAAATATTACAATTATATAATAATTTAATATCATTTAATAAATTTGAAATTAATTTAAAATTATCAAGTTTATTAGATGTATTTAATGACCAATAAAATTTTGAAATATCATTTATAATTAAACAATTTAATTTAATATTTTCACCAATTTGAAGTAAATGATTTAAATGAGATAATAAATCATCAAATGAGTTTAACTGTTTATTTACTTTAAGATTAAGATTAAGATTAAGATTAAGATAATTATCATTACAAGTATCAATTAACCAAATATCATTAGTGTTAATGGTTTGTAAATTATTTAAAATATTTAATTTATCAATTTTTGAATTTAAAATTATAAAATAATTATCATTTTTTAATAATAAATGTGTTAAATTAGTTAATTGAAGTGGTAAATTAAATAAATCAATTATTTTTTTTTCAATCATTTCTAAATATATGTATCTAAATATATCTTTATCTATCTTTATCTATCTTTATCTATATCTATATTTACTATTTACTATTTACTATATACTATATTTACTATGAAAAAAAATTCGCGTTATTTTAAACGGTTTAAACTAATTGATCCGTGTCCCGTGGGGCCATTTGGCTGGAGGAATTGGCGGTAAATTTGGGGAATTGGGGGCGGCAGGATTTTTAAGGAGAAATTATTCTCATTATCACTATATATATACTATAGTATATAATACGCTATAAAATTATTATACTATTGTAGTATTATTATACTCTTACTATACTCTTATTATACTATACATTATAAAGACTATAAATACTCCATAATAATGATAATTTCGGAAATATTAAGTGGCTTTAATAACCTCTAAAATAACCACTAATCTCTAAGATATAAAATCGTGTAATAAAATGATTTGACACATTTATAAGTACAGGTACAGGATTTTACAAGTAGTGTAGTCTCGTGAGATAATGTATATTGGGGTAGTATATAGTATAGTAATATAGTATAGTAATATAGTATAGTAATGTAGTATAGTAATATAGTATAGTAATATAGTAATATACTATAATAGAATACAGTTATATAGTATATAGTAATATACTATGAGTATATGGTATATGGGTATATAAAGTATATGGTAGAGAAAAAGAAAAAGTGTCAAAATCAAATTCGGTGTTCTATTTCGGTAACAGATGTGTTATTTTCGGTTTAATATTTTGGTTATTTTTTTTCAATTTCTACACGTATTAGCACAGCCTTCAATCTTAGAACTACCTATTGGTGCTATTGACTATCTACTACTATCTACTACCATCTACTGCCATCTACTACTATCTTGTATTCTCTATTATCTACTATCCATCCATCCATCTACTATCTATCTATTTAGCTATCTATTTAGCTATCTATCTATCTATCCACTTATAAAGTACTCCACAAACTTGTGATGCCAAAAAAAAAAGAAAATAGAAAAAGGAAAGTCATCTTGTGCCATCATGTGCTAAGGGATTTTTACTCTCTTATATAACACTACCATTTATTGGATATTCCAATATCGTACTGTATTACTATTGCTACTACTGTTACTACTACTGTTACTACTACTGTTACTACTACTGTTACTACTACTGTTACTACTACTGTTACTGTTAACTGTTGTATTATTACTGTCAAGATAAGAGATCATTTACCTCATTACATCATCTGGTAAAAAAAATTTTAACACTCACCTTTTTTTTTTTTGGTTTTTTACTGCCTTCTTTTGACGGGTCCGAAGTATTTATTTACTTTTATAAATACAACTCGAAATTTCAATAAATTTTTATTTTTATTGGAATTTTTTATTTCATCTTTGATACCCACCACATCCAACTGGAAATACCCCCCATAACATAAGAGGGAAAAGTTCTCCTTTTTTCCAAATAGATTAGCATTTTATTACATATATATCACCATATATATAAATAACACAAAAAAAAAAAAAAAGAAAACCCACTAAAAAAAAAAACACAGAGATGTTACCAAAATTTTATAATAAAAGGGTTAAAATATTCCTACCTTTCATATTAATATTCATTTGCATACTTTATTCAATTCAAAATATTTTATTTTCTAAAGTAAATCAAGAAGAATTAGATAAAAATACAATAAATTTAGTAAAATTTAGTACTTTTAATCCAAAATTTATAACTCATGAAATTATTAAAATTATTGCATCATCTGATAATCTGAATAATAAAATTATTAATAAACAAAATAAACAAAATAAAAAGAATAAAAAGAATACAAAAAATGATGAAAATTTTGATGATTATGAAGAAAATCTGTTATTAGGTTCAATTAATGGAATTTATTTCCATTGGGATGATTGGGTTGATACTTATCCTGCTAATTCTTTATTACAAGATTTTAAAATTGATAATTCACCTTGTAATTGTACTTCAAATTTACAATCTTTTGCTTCAGTTAATGGTTATTTTATTGAATCATATAATAAAAAAGTTTTAAGAGGTATGACAAATTTATTTTGTAATAAAGAAATTCCATCAAAAGTATTTTTAACAACTGATTATAATTATATTGAAATTCCAATTATTGGTAAAAAAAGATTTGGTAATTCAATTTTTAATAATGATGATTTATCATTATTTGATCTGATTAATAAAGAAGATTTAGATTTTTCTCAAATTGAAGAAATAGGTACAACAAATAATGATAATGATAATAATGATAATAACAACAATAATAATGATAATGATAATGATAATGAAAAACACAAAGAAAAACTTAATATAATACCAATTAAAAAATTAGAAAATACAAAAAATATTGAAATTAATGATTTTTATTTTGATCCAGATTTTGAAATTTTAAAATTACAACAATTAAATAATTTAAATCAATTATCTAAAATTGATCAACATCATTTAAATACTTTGAAATATGGTAATACTATAGTTGATAAATCTGATAGATATTTTAAATATCCATGGATTATAACTGATATTGTTCAAGGTAATTCTCATCATTTAGCTTATCCATTTTTTAAAAGATTTATATCAATTAGAGAAAGACAAAGTATAATTCAACATTTAGTTAAAGCATGGTTTCAATTTCTGGAATCAATTGATATTCCAACTTGGGTGAATTATGGATCATTATTAGGTTGGGCTTATAATGGTATTAATATGCCATGGGATACTGATGTTGATATTCAAATTCCAATAAAATATTTAGATATTTTAGCTAAACATTATAATAATTCAATTATTATTGAAAATCCAAAATTTGGTAATTCTAAATTTTTCTTAGATATTTCACCAACTTATATTAAACAAGGTAATGGTAAAAATTTTATTGATGCTAGATTTATAGATATTAATTCTGGACTTTACATAGATATTTCAGCTTTAAGTCATTCAAATTTTAAACCACCAAGTTATTTTGATCAACCAAAATTTGAAAATGAAATCTTAGTTCATTGTAAAAATTTTAATTGGCATTCATTAAATGAAATTTTACCAATTCGTAAAAATTTATTTGAAGGTTCATTAGTTTATATACCATCAAATGTTTCATCAATATTAACTAGAAAATATGGTAAAGATTCATTTACTACTAAATTAAATTTCCAAAATTATAATTATCAATCTGATATTCATTTATGGGTTAAAGATGAAATTTGTGATTCATCACCATCTTATGCATTTAATAGATTTACAAATTCTGATAATTCAACTTTAACTTTTGAAGGTGCTTGTCAATCAAATTTATTAAAAGATGAATATAATATAAATCAAAATTATATTAAAAATCATTTATTATATAATCAAGATATTGATAATTCATTAGATTTATCAATGGTTAATGATTTACCATTAACTAGAAAAGATTCTTGGGATTATTTTAATGATATTAATAAAGGTAAAGGTGGTATTGGTGATTGGTTTCATGAATATAAATAAGAAAGAGAGAGAGAGAGAAAAAAAAAAAAAAACAAAGCACTATTTTACTCATTTATAGTGTGTTTTATAGAGATTAAGGGGGTTAACTGCATATTATACATTGTTCATTTAGTCTTTCTCTTTTCTTTCTCAGTGCTCTTTTTCTTTTGCAGCTGGATCTGATGCGGTAGGAGATAAAAAAAAATGGCGGGGATAACAGTGCATATTTTCACATTCATTTAACATTTGAAATATGATTTCATATAAAATGATTTAACTTCCAACAACTCAAAAAACTTCAACTAGTATGGATAAAACAATTATTTTAAAAAGTGGTCATTATAACCATACAACACTTTCAAATAATACCAATTTAAATGGAACTTATTCAAGAACATTTATATTAATTCATGGATTCCCAGACGATAATTCAAGTTTCCAAGAACTAAGTGAATTTTTAATCTCCCAATACCCTAACCTGTTAATTCTAGCACCATTAATGAGAGGATATGAACCACTGAGTTACCATCCTTTCAATGAATATCGTACCGGGGATTTAGCTGACGATATCCACAATTGGATTGGACAATTGGGTCCCAAAGTCGGTCCTATCACATTAGTTGGTCATGATTGGGGTGCAATTGCAACGTTTAAAGCAGCAAGTAAATACCCAGAAGATATGGACCTGATTGTAACCTTGGCGATCCCATACTTGCTGAACTTACACGCCCATGATTTCATCCTTCATGCGCCAGAACAATTATGGAATCTGAGTTATATGTTTACAATGCAGTTTAAATGGCTTTATTCCAAGTTGGAACAACATGGTGGGGGCAGTTACTTGAATAGATTGTGGCACTATTGGTCGCCAAATTGGAAGTTTTCAGATGAAGTGGAACACGTCAGGAAGACGTTGTTGGTGGAGTCGACTTTGGATCATACAACAGCGTATTATAGGTGTTTATTCAACCCAATGAATATCAGGCACGTTAAATGGAACGTTGATTTTAAGAAAGTGAAGTCGATGGTTTTGGCGGGGTCATCAGATGGGTGTATGAGTGTTAGATTGGCGGAACTAGAGAAAGTGAAATTGAAAGGGTTATCAAGGGTTGAGATTGTTGATGCTGGTCATTTCTTGCATCGTGAAAACCCACAAGCCGTTGGTGACCTCATTGTAGATTTCCTCAAGTAAATAATCTAGAAATATATATATTTAGAATGTTCTAATTCAAGCGTACTGATCCTTTCTTATTCCAAAGTACCCATCAGGTGCATTTTTAGGATCCAACCAATTTAAACCACCTTTATCACTCTCAATACCCATCTCCATAACTTGATTCCCCCACCATTCTAACTTCACACCCTCGTATTTCACAGTTACAAAGATAGATAATGCTGAAAACGCAACACCAGCAGAAAGTCCCGATGTAAGGATATAATTGTACTTCTCCCACCACGGCGTGTACTTATTTTTCAAATGGTTCATGAAGAAGTAGGATAAGTAAAGTCCCATGGTGTAGTAGGTGAGGTTGTATGGTGCGTAGTATAGGAACCCACCGATTATAACTGTTGGATTAAACACTCTTGTGATTCTTGTTGGACCATGGCGTTTGAACCATAGACAGATGGGGACGAGGAGGGCACCGATGAGGAAACAGTATTTTAAAATTGGGTATACACCATTGAACACTTTGTGTGGGCCAATCACTCCGTATTGAACACTAGAATAAAAAAAAGTGTTTGCGCCAGGACAAGTGAGTTTCGAAGATTGGTGATGTTCACATAAATCGTCGATGTTGGACATTTGCCAATTGGAAATCACTAGGGATACACCACAATTGAGTAGCGTCAGAAGGATTTGACCTTTGAAGATCGCCCGTGGTGGGATCTTGGCATAATGTGCTAGTTTCTGGTCCGTTATATAGTTCGATGCTTGATGGTCGATATTCGTCCCGTACGATTTCAAAGTAATCAATGCAAGTCCTGAGTTAGGGATCGTATACCCGACTATAAGTTCCACTAAAACGTTTAAACCGAATGAAAACCCAGTTACTGAAGATATAGCGGTGATAGGTATCAAAAACAAGAAATTTATCCCGATAGTGAAGAAAATCCCCCATATTGGTGTCTCGACCGGGTAAAAAACCGTCCCCACGAGACCTAATACCGTACTAACCACTAAAATCATAGTGAACCACCAGTCGGGGACCTCGTCGTACTTCGCCATCATCTTACAATGTGGATCATCCATGAACTTCCCATAAACATTTGAGTTCTTGAACTTGATCGAGTCCCATAACGTATCAATCACATTCAAGAAACTCTGTCTCACCGACGACCATTCAGATACGAAGTGGTAAATGATGGCGAATGGGTATAACGCAAAGTACGCTCCATAAACCACTAAATTGGCGGCACTGAAGTACGGTGGACCAATCTCTCTATACTTCTCATGATCGAATTGGTTCTTCGAATTCAAGATTTCTTGAACGTTGTAGATCCCACCTTTGTTATTGAATAGTTCATTCGTGTTGATTGGTAAGTACCCAGTCCATCGATTATTAGTGTAATACAAAGTTAAAATCGTGAAAAATCCAAGTACTGAGCCGATATATTGGTTTACATACGTGATGTAGGGGATGGTTAGGCATCCACCAGTGTTTATAACGTTCCAATCGAAAGAAGGTAATGGATTGAGTCCTAATCCGATGTTGGACCCAGTTATATTGGATAAATGAAGCAGTTGGGGCAGGAACCAAGTTGGCCAATTGAAAGTTGATAATGCTTTGAAAAAAAAACTTGGGATCCAATTATAGAAGAAACTTATAGTTAAAACAACGAAAAAGAATGAATATTGTGAGATCTTCCATCCGTAAATATCATGATTTCTCTTCCCTTTCCCCCTACCATAGTCATCATAACTATCATCGACATCGACATCGACATCGACATCGACATCGACATCGCCAACATCATCACTATCACTTTTCATTAAAGCTCTGTTCAACGCTATAGTTGGTAAGATCGTTGGCCAAAGAGATTTCACAGGGTATATACATACTTTCCTCATCACACCAGCGAATCCAAACCCTAAGAATTGAGTCAGTAACGTAAGAATAAGTTGGTACTTCCAATCGACCCATTTCAACCCATAAAATTTATCCAATTTCATCACCAAGATATTATATATCGCGTACGGGGTACCGTTTGCACACAGGTAAATGATTGAACTCAACATCATCTCTTTATAGTTCCATTTCCCAGGATTTAAATTGTACTTGTGATTGAAAATTTGGATTGTGTAGTTTTGCGGGATAAGTCTCTCCCATAATTTCCCAGATGGTAGGAGAAGTAATTGGATTGTATGACCACCAAGTGAAATCGATGGCATACGATGAACGAAGAAATTATTGATTATTGATCCGATAAGTGTCCAGAAAAGTCCAATTATGTATACTCGAAGGGTATCAACTGGTAAATCTGTATCGTAAGGATCAGTAAGTGATCGTATTTCAGGGTATGGTGAATGGAAATGGATTAGACAGGATTCGGTCTTTAATTGGATTTTAAAATCTATTATTTGATGGTGAATTTTTGTTTTTGATTTCTTATCTAGTTCATTTCCCCCCACTAAATCGTCCTCTTCATCCTCTTGATCTTCATCTTGATCTTCATCTTGATCTTGATCTTGGTCATCATCGTAACGAGAACTATCACGTACTAGTTTTTCAAGGAACAAGTAATCATCGTGTGGGTAATTGACATCATCACGATGATCAGCCAAAACATCTCTCGCAACACCTAAAGCTTTAGTGATAGTCATATCTTGAATTTTCGAAATCATGAATTGATCAGTTTTCAGAAGGATGAAAGGGGACTTCATCAAGTATTCATCTTCAGTGATTGATCCTAGACGGAGTAGTATAAGTCGGATTTGATCAGGTTTTAATTTTAGTGAAGTTGTGTCAAAATTCGTTAGTTCTATATAATCCATTCCTGTGAGAATTTTTGTTTTGGTTGTGAAATCTCCACAATACCTTGAACTTAGATTTTTACATTGTTTTAAATATTATGGATAAAGAGAAGGATATAAAGAAAGGAGAAAGGATATAGAGTTTATTGGATGAGATGATGTATTTCAAATATAAAAGTTTAACTTACTGAGTTTTCTAAAGCACGTTTCAAAACATCTGATATGAAATCACCAAATTCTTCTTCGTTTATCTATTTCAACATAATTGTAATCTAAAAAGAGATCTACCACAATTGGTGGAGATTTAAAATGTTTCATTGGGTAATGTAATTGCGTATTTTAGTGTAATCATTTTCTCTCTGGATATGTCTTTTTAGTGTAAATTGGTGTAAGTTGATCTATCAAAAGTGGTACTTATTGAAAAATTTCTCAGTATCTTCGTCTCTTTATAACACAGATTGAACTTACAATATGAAAAATAAGCTACATGGGAATCAATATCAGCGTTACCGTCTATAATAACACAATCAATCAAAACACCATCAATGTAAACCTCAGGGAATTCATTAGCACTAGCTGATCTAGTACGTCTATCAAATTTCATATCTTCCGCAACTCCATTCTCTAACCTTTTAAGTTTATCTTTAGTTTTAACAGTTAAGATTTCCAATATGGGTTCCTCGTCAAATGGTAAATCAATCTTACTAGTTATACAAATAATAATTTCTTTATAAATTTGTGTACGAGTTTTATCATCAGAATTACATATATCACATAACTTCTCTTGATTTTTAAAAATTATTAAGGAAATTTCCCAATATTTCAATGATTTTAAATTAATTGACCTAATCAATTGACTTATAGCTAACATTATTTCAGTTAAGTAGACTGAATTAGGGTAACATGGTTGAACTACATGAACTAAATTATATTGGAACTTACCTCGATGTGTCTTTTGAAGTTCAGGAATAACTTCTTAAAAAAGTATTTCAAAAAACCTAGAACTATATTAACAGCTATAATGGACGTAACAATCTACTGTTGAAGGTGTCATTTTGAACTTACTCCATGGGTAGTTTGAATTAGTTAAAGCGTATTTGTGTGAAATACCCATTCTTTAGACGAAATAAATGAGATTTTTGTGAAGTGTTTCAGATTCTTAAGGGATCCCTACAAGGAAAATTTGATTTCCTTTGATCTGATACATTTTTCGTTTAGTAGATTGTAATTGATGTGTTTAGTTGGGATTAAAACATATTATTAAGATCAAGATATTAATTTTTTGGATAATTGAAAAATTTAATCTTTTTAGTGTCATTTTTGCAATTTCTACTTATATGATTACCTTTTGTAAAGAGTTGGAATAAAAAGAGATAAGATATTTTTACTTTATTTCATAATAACTATAAACCAAACCATAAAAGATATTTCATTTTCATTTTCATTTTCATTTTCATCTCATTCCGTGATAAACCTACAATGACAGTTCGAAAATTTTAATTAAATCTTCAATCTCTGTTCCACTACTAATAGAATCATTTTGAATACCATTAACACTAACAGTAGGTGTCATATGTACACCAACAGTTCTTTGGTACCTTGTAAAATATTTCATATCGGCCATAACACTGTTTCCATAGTGACTATATTTAGATTTATCTTCGGCTTGAGGAATTAACAATTTATCCAACAATTCCTTTTCTTCAAATGGTAAATCTAATTCACCAAACAAGACTTTACAAGTATCTTTATAGATTTCATTACGACCCTTATCAGAATTGGCGTTATCGTAATACAATGAACTATTCTTGAAAAGTGAATTTGAAACTTCCCAGAATGTAGATGAAGGTAATTCCTTTTCTCTAATCAATTGACCAACAGCCATGGCGACTTCATGCAAGAAAACAGAATTTACATGCCATGGTTGAATCACATTCATCAAATTGAATTGGAATTTCCCAGGGTGGGCTTTTTCAAGTTTAGGAATCACATCATTGTAGAATTTGAAGAATATTTTGCCACTGAATGGACAAGTATAGTCTACGTATAAATGAATTGTTACTGGACTGGTCTTGAAGTGACTAATTGGGTAGAAAGAATTGGTAAGGGCGTATTTAGGAGCAATCATTCTTATGTTAACTTTACAAGTCTTATCGAATCTATTTTTTTTTTTTTATTGGAGTGACAAAATTTGAGAATCAGATTATTAATATTATTAATATATTTATTATGTAATACCTCTATTGACAAATTTAACTCTGGAAAAAAGTCCTACTATTAACTTTATCCTCTTCATCATCGGCAATAATTTCAACTTGTTGAACGATCCCACGAGGGAATTGATCGTTTTTAGAATCTCCTTCAGATTCAGATTCTGTGCTACCTAAATCACTATACCCAGTATCATCACTATCCACCATATCTTTCTTTGTATATTCTGGTTCAGGTATAATTGGGACTATAGAATCCGTTGGTTTGGGTGATGGTGGCGGTGGTGGTGCTGATGTTGGTTCTGATGTTGGTTCCGGTGCAGCTGACGATGCCGGTTCAGGTTCAACAGGTGGTGGTGCTGTTGTAGGTGCTGGTGGTGAAACACTTTTATCTTTCTCAGTTGAAGTAGCGAATAATGGACTTTCTGAAAGATCTACTTCTTGTTGGAAGAACTTTTTAGATAAAATATTCGAAATAGTAATATCTTCACTAACTGAATCTTTTTCTTTTTCCCTCTCCTTCTCCTTCTCCTTCTCCTTTTCCTTTTCCTTTTCCTTCTCATTTCCATTTTCTGATGGTGGTTTAATTGGACTTGTATTATCAGGTATCTCTGATTCACTTTCAGATTGTGCAACGAATAATTCTTTAGGTTGTGAATCAGGTGGTGGTTCAATTTGGCTCACGACTGGACTTTCTTCGATTTGATCACTATGTGCTTGGGTATTGATGTTAAAAGGATCAGAATCATCACTTATAACAGGATCTTTATTTTCTTGACTTTCAACTTGTGAACTTTCAATTTCTTCAACATCAACTTTTGAAGGTTCCGCTTCCTTTCTATCTTCGTCAATTTCTTCTGGTTTCTCTTTATCTTCTTCAATATCCAGTGCCAGTCCAGCATTCGAACTCAAATCAATTTCCACTTCCCTTTCCATAACTTTCGAGTTCCTCTTCGGATCATTCTTGAAAATACTTGGCCAAGAATCATGAATTAAAACTTCTTCTTCGGATTCACTAGCAATCCCTCTTAATCTATTAATTTCCTTCCTTAACCTCCTCTTATCAGCTAATGCTTTTAAAATCTTTTCTTGACCTCTATGACTACGTCTAATCCCATCCTTTTTAGATCTTTTAAAATGGTGTTCAGGCATATCATCATCATCATCTTCTTCTTCATAGAAACGTGATTCTGTAACTTCTATATCTGATTCTGATTCTGATCCTGACTTTATATTTTTAGTTTCAGGTTTATGCATTTCTTGATTTCTTCTCTTTCTTCTCTCCTTCCTAGCTTCACGTCTTGAAAGTTTGTGTGTTGGTTCCTCTTCATCTTCGTCAGAATCAAGTATCACAGGAACACTAGATTTTGAATTTTTACCAGATTTTACAATCTCCCTTTCAAGTTGAGAATCTTTAGATCTTTCCTTCTCAGCTTCACTCCCACTATCGTGTTCTTCAATTGCATAATCTTCATCTAATGGATCACTTTCCATCTCGGGTGGGAAATCTATAAATTCTGGGATATCGGATTGAATAGGTATTATTGGCATATGGTGTGATTTTAAACCATCTTCTTCCACTTGTGTTATTTCTATTTCTTCATCCTCCTCTTGTCTATCTTCTTCTTCGTCATCATCATCATCAATTTCAATGATTTCTTCAGCTTCAGCCTCTGATTCAACTTCAGGTTCAGGTTCTGGTTCTGGTTCTGGTTCTGGTTCTGGTTCTGGTTCTGGTTCTGGTTCTGGTTCATCAGATTCAGATTCAGATTCAGATTCAAGGTCTTTCTTTGCTTCAACTTTCGGTATGACAAACGGTATACCATTCCTCACTCTTGGTGGCGTAGGAACCAATTCTTGATCGGTATCTTCATCTTCAAAATCAGAAGGATTAATTCTTACAAATTGAATTAAATCATCAACGCTAATATAATTTGATTCTCTTAAATGTTTCTTTAATTGAATATCTCTTGTACGTTTACTACGTCTTAAATAATTTCTATTCTTTCGCCTATCATCTGTACTACCATTTGAAACTGTAGGTTTAGTTTTTGAATCTTTAGATCTTGTAATTCTTGTAACTTTTGATTCTGTAATTTTAGGTGTTATTTTAGTTGATGCTTTCTCTTCTGGTGATTCTTTCGTAACCTTCTTAGGAGGTGATTTCTTTTGTATCTGTGATGGTTGTGGCAGTTGTGAAGGTTGTGAAGGTTGTGAAGTAGATTGTGCTAATGGTACTGAACTAACCCTATCACCTTCAGACTCAATCACTTCTAAATCATCATCTTCGTCATCATCACTAACACCTCCACCCTTACCATCTTCCACGACTTCCCTTTTTAATCTCTGTATTAATGAATCCGTATCAATTCTACTCGTCACCGAAGGTTTCAGATATGATTTAGATGCATTCTTACTATGTTTTAGTCCTTGAGATCTCTTAAATGGTGAATTCCCTGTAGACCTCGTCAACTTCACGTTCCTAAACGGCGACGACACGTTCACCGACGACTCCTTCAACGTACTATCCGATGGTCTAAATGGTGACGATGTCCCTGTACTTTTAGGTAGTTTCGTAACGGTTTTGTACTTGGATACTGGAGGTATCAGAAGCGGTAAGATTTCGTCGTCGGAAGACTCAGAGTCGAGAAGGATCAGTGACTCCGAGTGGTGTGTGGTGGGGTTTGTGATTGTGGTGGTGGTCCGACTGGGGCGAATTATGGACGTCAATCTGTCCAAGAAGTTTCTGTTGTCTCTTGAAACTGGGGCATTCATGGTAATTAATGTAGACCGCGACAGATGTGTGTTTTTTTTTTTTTTGGTGATACCTGTATCTACATACCTTGACACTTTAAAAATTTTATATTTCTGGAACTGAAATATATATATATATATATTAAATGGGCGAAGGGAGGGAAGAGAATAGAAAAATTGGTATACACCTGTATATTTGATGGAATATTCTTTTTTTATTTTCCCATTTCTATTTTCATTTCTTATTTTCTTTTGAATTTATCATTAAGCTAAAATACATAATTTACATTTATCATACAATAAAGAATGAAATTTATCATCATTATCAACTTCCATAGTTTTTAAACTAATTAATTGATTTTCATTGAAATTATAATCATTTAAATTATTCTCAGATTGGAAACTATCTAAATCATTCTTTAAATAAATTTTAATTAATTCTGGATTAAATTCTTTTGCAGTTTCATTAAGATTAAGTCTTTTAAATAATTTAGTTTTTAAATCAAGTAATCTTAAACCTTTAGGTAATAATAAGACAAAAATATCATCTTCATAATAAAATTTTACTTTAACTTTGGAACTTGGTGTCTTTTCACTTGTTGTATTATGTTCTGGATTATTTGTAATTTGATTTAAATCAGTACTTGCATTTGATGTTGGGATTGTAGCTGATACTGGGATTGGTGCTGCCACTGGTGTAGCAAGTGGTGCATTTGATTGTGATAATGGAACTTCTCCTTGTGTTTGTTGTTGTGTTTGTGATTGTGATTGTTCAACATTACTTAAAAGGTTACCTGAAGAACCAGATAATCTATTTAAATTTGAATCTGAAGAAATTGGAGTACTTGATTGTCTACCATCATTAACTTGACTATGTAAATTAGAATATTGAGATATTCTATCTTGTTGATAATTTGATCTTTGACTTATTGGTTTCAGTTGTCTCTCTTTTGGATTTGATTCATCAATTTCTCTATCATAACCATTTTCTAAAACTTCAAATAATCTTAAAACTTCTTCGCATCTTGATATATGTACAGGTAATTGAATTAATTCCCTTATATATCTATCTAATTTTTCTCTTCTTAATCTTGAAATATTATCATTAACTGTGAAAAGTGGACCTGGAATTGATGGAATTGTTCTTTTAGAATTTTCAATTTTACCAGCTTCATAAGGGAATAATTCTAATAAACTTACTTGTAATTGATAAAAATCATCATAATATCTATATAAATATCTTGTTTTACCATTACTTAATTTTGCAACAATTAAATATTGATATTTATTTGAATCTAAATGATAAGAATCAACACCTGCTTCAAGAATAGATATATTTGATGAACTTAATGATGATCTATTTGAAGTTGAATATTCACCATTTTCATCATAATGTTTATGACTACCAATTTGTCCTGGTCCAATTGGTCCTGAAATTTTTAATGGTTGTGATGGTGAAGTTAATGGGTTGTTATTATATGATGATGAATTATGATTATTATAATTATTATTATTACCATTATTAGGGTTATTATTATAATAATTATCATCAATTGGTTCAACGGGTCTTGAAGATGCTTGATATCTTGCAGTTTGAGCTTTCCATTGTTCAACAGTTGGAATTTTAAAAGTATTTATAATTTTAATTAAATCTTTTTCATCACTATGATTTAATACATTATGAGGATTAATTAAATCAACAATTTTAACATAAGTTACAGGAACTAAACCAGGACCTCCAGTTCTATTAATTGGTTTTGCAATAAACCATTCATAATCATGATGAGCACAAATAATTAAACTTTCACCAGTATTTATTGCTAATTCATCTTCTCTTTCAGCTTTAAAATCATATAATACAACTGCATAAAGGGTTGGACTACTATTTCTATGAGATGAACCACTTGAAAGTGATGACACTGATGCTTTTTTGGGACTAAATCTATTACCATTAGTATTTGGATAATTACCACCATTTGATATTTGTCTTGAATGATTACTGATATTTGAATTATGATTATTATGATTATGATTATTTTGATTATTATTTACATTAATATTTTCATTTGTTTTTGGTCTTGTTCTATCAATTTTTTCAAAATATGATATTGGTACCATACCTTTTGCATTAGTCATTGGATTAATTGCTTCATACCAACCATTTTCTTCATTTTCTTCATTTTCATTCATTACATGAAAGAAATCACCTCTATTAAAAGCTAATTCATCAGGACCTTGAGGTTGATAATCATATAAAGCTTTTATAACAATTTTTGGTACATTTAAAATTGAATCTGTAAAATTTGCACCAGATGGTACTCTTGAAATTTGATGTTTAATTGAATCTGAAGAACTTGACAGTCTTTTTGGTCTTCTAAAGGATTTAATCATTTATGAAAAATTCTTTTATATGTATATATATATATATGTGTGTGTGTGTGTGTGTGTGTTGAATATCTGGTGGATATTTGACGATAGGTTATTTTAAAAAATATGAATCAATTATATAACTTGATTGGGACTAATGTATTAAATAAAAAATATAAAAAAAAAATAATGGTTTAATTAAAGGATCAATGATATATGCCTTGTTTCTTCGATTTTTCCCACAGATCCCAATAATTGAAATCAATTTAGCCAGATTCAAAAAAAAAATAAAGATTCAAGTCAAAACTAAGCCAATTGTAGTTATAACTCTATATGTCTCCTTGAGTATCACACTTCCAAAGGGGGTTTGAGTGTTTTTGGGGGTGGGTGGGCGGTTAACTTAGAAAACTCTTATCCTTATCCTATCTCTCCTACCTATTATCACTCTCTTATATCAAGATATATAATAAAGGTATAACAATTGTGTTGGTGTGATTTTTCTTCCAAAAATATAATTTTGTAAAATCACCAAATTTTTAGTTTAATGTAACTAATTTAATCTTTTTGGAAAAGCAAATTTTTCGAGACTTTTTTAGTGCGGGTTGTGTTATCACCAATTTTGTTTCAGATTCAACTCCTTTGAAATTGAGAGAGGGTAAAGTTAGAACTATCCATTTTTTATATAGTTTATTATATATTATTACAAGAATGAATGGGATATAGTACTTGTATTAAAAGAAAAATGGAATTACTTTCTGGTAATGTTACTTTGGAATATCATGGATATATGAATAAAAATAAGGAGTTTTAGATCAAATAGACGCGATTGATTTAACCCTACAGGATCTGAAATTTAGGTTGTCAAGTTAAAAAGGAAAGGGCTAAAACGTTATTTCTATTAATAAAACACGTAACATTTCTATTAGTGGTATATCCTATTAAACTTATATTCTATTCTATATTCTATTCTATATTCTATTCTATATTCTATTCTATATTCTATATTCCATCAAAAAGTATCCCTTCTTGTAACTTAAAAATTTTTTACACTTTTTAACACTTTGTACACCAATTCTCCCATCACTTAATCTAGACTTTTTATATTGCCTATAATAAAAAACAAAAATTTTTTCAAACAAATTAGACTAATAAGTGAAAGTACTAGTATTATTAACTAAATTATTATCTTTTAAATGACTTAAATATTCATTCCATAAATTATCATTAATTAAACATTTATAATCTCCAATAAGTATTAATCCATATTTTGCTCTTGTTAATGCAACATTTAATCTTCTTGAATCGTTTAAAAATCCAATTTTACCATCTTTATTACTTCTAACACATGAAAATATTATAAAATCTTTTTCTCTACCTTGAAATGCATCAATTGATGCAATCATTATATCTGATACTGTATGAATTGTTAATGGTTTTGATTCATTATAAATATCATCTCTATCAACTTCAATTTTAATTTCTTCCCTTGTTGGATTAATAATTTCATTTTTTTCTAATTCTTTAGAAATTAAATCTCTTTGTCCTCTATATGGTGTAATTATACCAATATTTTCTCTTTTAATATTTTTACTACAAATTAATTCAGTTAATATTTCAATTATATTTTTAATCTCTCCTGAATTTATATATGTATATCCATTATCTTCTCTTGTTCTAATTTTAACTCTTTCTTCTAATTTCTTACCATTTGTATCCCAAAATTGTACAGGTTTTAAAATCAGTTCAATTAATCTATCATTTTCATTAATCCCATCTTTTAATAATCCTTTATAAAATTTATTCCTTGGGAATTCACTAATCATTGGATGCATTCTATATTGAGTATCTAACATATGAGCTTTTTTATAAGTACCATTAAGTAAAACTCTTTCAAAAAGTGATAATGATAAATTTGGTACTTGAGTAAAACTACTTAATTGATTTTGATCACCAACAAATACAAATTTTTCAACACCTGGCATTGATAATGGAATTAAAGTAATTGATTCTGAACTTTGAGTTGATTCATCCATTATAACAACTGGGAATTTTTTAATTGATTTTAATTGATTACCTCCTGCAACAACTGATGTTGTAAATATAACTCTAGCTTGAGCAATTAATAAATTTGATAATTCAACTTGTTTACTTTTAATTTTTTTATATTGATTTAAACTAACTTCATTTGATCTTGAAGTTCTTAATTTAATTAAATCTTCCTTCATTTGAATTGGTAACATATCATGCATCTTATGATGTAAACAAATTTTAGATAAATCATGTTGTCTATTATAATCCAGTTCTTTTTCATTAGCAACAATTCTTAATAATGATCTTTCATGAGTACCAAGTAATTTTTCAGCAATATTATCAATTGCAATATTTGATGCTGCAACAACTAAAATTGGATAAGTATTTAAATTATTTAATAATTGTAAAATAATTTCATGAATTGTTGATGTTTTACCTGTACCTGGTGGACCTTGTAAAACAGTAATTGAATTATTTAAAACTGATTGTATAGCAACTTTTTGAGAATCATTAAATCTACCAGTTTCAGAAAATTTAATATAATTATTAAATTCAATTTGCCTAATTGTTTCTTTACCTAATAACATTTTTTTAAATTTTGGATTATCAATTCTTGTCATTGCTAAGAATACTCTTGAAACAGGTATTGATGCTGGTAAAAGTTTTAAATGTTGAACATTAACAAATGTTGGTAATTTTTGATAATTCCATTCAAAATTTTCAACTATAATCTCTAAAACTTCATCTTGTGATCCTCCTCTATTCCCACTACTTCTACCTCCTCTTCCGCCTCCTCTTCCCCCACTTCTTCCACCTCTTTTACCACCTCTCCCACTCCTACCTTCATCTCTGACTTTATTCACTTCAACTAATGCCATTCTACCATACCATGCAATTTCATCATTTAAAACCAAAAACATAGTTTGATCAACTGAAAATGGTTCTTTCCTAAATTTTTGAATATGTTTTCTTAAAAATTTATCTTTTAATTCTTGTGTTAATGGTATTTCAATCTTATAATTTTGATGTTTTTTATCTTGTTCTTCATACCATGATAATATCATTTCATTACTTTCAATATATGAATTATTATTTGATGACATACTCATTTTTTCTTCTAAAAATAAATTATAACTCATTTCTTGGTAATATTCTGTAATTGAATCGTAACTAATTGGTGGTTCTTTTGATGGAGTATATCTTGTTATACCATTAGGTAATTGAAATTCAGGTTCTTTAACTTGTTTAATTTCTTTAACTTCTTTACCTTGTTTAACTTCCTTAGATTCCTTAGGTTCTTTACCTTGTTTAAGTTCTTTAGGTTCTTTGGATTCCTTTGGTTGCTTCTTAGTAGATTTTGATTCTGACTTTGATTCGGGTTTTGGAGTCAGTTCTCTCTTCTTTGATTTACCTTCTTCATCTTTAGAACTTCCTTCTTTCTTATCTTTAGATGATCCTTCCTTCTTATTTTTTGATTCTTTCTTATCCTTTATCTCTTTCTTACCTTCACCAACCTCTTTCTTCTTTGGTTCTGGTTTTGGTCTATCAATTACTGGTTTTGGTAAGAAATTCAGTGGTACAGGAGTTGATTCTCTTGATTGTCTTGCACTATTTTTCGGCGTTGCTTTAGGTGTTGCTTTGGGTGTTGGATTTGGTGTAACTTTCGGTGTCTGTTTTGGTGTAGCCTTTGGTGTTTGCTTTGGTGTAGGATTTGGAGTAGCCTTTGGCGTGGCTCTTGGAGTAGTCTTTGAAGGAGCTTGTTTGGAAGAACCAACTTTTGAAGATGATGATGATGATTTCGAAGATGATGATTTCGAAGATGAAGACTTTGAAGATGATGGCTTTGAAGAAGAACCAGTATCATAACCTAAAGCTTTAACGGTAGTACCACTTTTCAACTCTTTTGATTGCTCCAATTTCGAAAAATAATATTCTCTCCTCTCGTCTGCTTCCTTTTGTTTCTCTGGACTAAGAACTTTAGTCCTCTTAGAAGATCTTTTACCACCTTTCATAGCTTTCTTACCCTTTCTACCCTTTGATTTAAAATTTTTATTTGGTTTAAATTCAGTCAATCCGAACAACTCAGACAAGAAATAATCATCTTCATCACTTACGAATTTCAAATTTGGGAATTTTTCACTGAATTCAGGTAAACAATTTTTACAAATTATCAAATCTTCATTATCATGTTTGGTAATATACAATTTCTTATCATTTGAGCACACTTTACATTCCAAATCCCTGAAAGTGTAGTACTGTTCAATCTTCTTGAAGAACGAACCATTGGCAAGTGAATATTGTACCGAAGGTTTATCTTCCTTGTTCAAACACGTTTGACAAAGCAAGGACATATCATTCAACCCAAACCTAAGAATTTGTAACTGATGAATATTCGTATCATCACAATCTTCACATTCTACAATCTCATCAAGTGGATCATATTTAACTATTTTATGTCTTGTACTAGATAAATGTTTAGATATTTCATCTAAATTACATGTAATTTGACATGTACCACATGTAGCTGTTATACTTGAACTTGACATATGCTAGTTTTTTTTCTCACTTCACATCGCATAACTTTTAAACACACACATTTTTTTTTTCAGTAGATAACAGAGATAAAGAA
Source organism: Yamadazyma buinensis (assembly GCA_030571035.1). Taxonomy (NCBI): domain Eukaryota; kingdom Fungi; phylum Ascomycota; class Pichiomycetes; order Serinales; family Debaryomycetaceae; genus Yamadazyma; species Yamadazyma buinensis. The sequence goes on along the minus strand of JAJLWZ010000001.1, from coordinate 298,636 downwards.
ATAGTGAGGGTACCTAAACTATGTATATTAATTATTTTTATTTATTCTCTTTGGATGGAGTTTTAATGAGGGTTGGAAGGGGGGTTTACTTAATGTTGAACTGGCATTGAGGTTGAAGGAGTGATGTAATCAAATTTATCAGTTCTCCATAAAGTAGTAATGGTTTTTGGTTGAGTTAAGAAAGTGATACCTGCTTTACCATAAAAGTTTAAATCACCTAAGAAAGAACCTTTATTACCTGTGAATGAAAACATTGGTAAAGGAACTGGGATTGGGACATTAACACCAACTTGACCACATGCAATGTTTTTAGTGAATTTTTGTGAATTACTACCTGATGTAGTAAATAATGAAACACCATTACCATATTTATTTGAATTAACTAAACTAATAGCTTCATCAAAAGTATCAACGTTAACAATACTTAAAACTGGGGCAAAGATTTCTTCATCGTAACATCTCATACCTGGTTTAACATTATTAATAATGGTTGGGAATAAGAAATTACCTTTAGCGAATTGTTCTGGCATAGTTGGATTTCTACCATCTAATAAAAGTTCAGCACCTTGTTTAATACTATCTTCAATAATTTCATGAGATTTAGTAACACTTGCAGGATTAATTAAAGGACCTAAATCACTTGATGAATCAAACCCACTACCAACTTTTAATTTTTTAGCATCTGCAACAATATCAGCAACCCATTCTTTTGATTTACCAACTGTGACTAAAACTGAAATAGCCATACATCTTTGACCAGCGGCACCAAAGGCAGCACCATTAAGAGCGTTAATGAATTGATTTTTATCAGCGTCAGGTAAAACAATTAAATGATTTTTAGCACCTAAATTAGATTGAACTCTTTTACCTAATGAAGTACCCTTTTCATAAATATATTTACCAGCTTTATCACCACCAACGAATGTAAGAGCTTTAATTCTTGGATCTTCAATTAATTTGTTAACGGTATCATGTTTACCATGAACAATATTTAAAACACCTGATGGAACACCAGCTTCTTTTAATAATTCACAAATAATCATTGCAGCACCTGGAACTCTTTCACTTGGTTTAATAATTGCGGTATTACCAGTAACTAAAATTAAAGGAATTGACCATAATGGAACCATAGCTGGGAAATTGAATGGACAAATTGATGCAACAACACCTAATGGTTCTCTAACCATCTTGGTTTCCATATCAGTTGCAACTTCTAAAATTGAACCCATCATATCATTAGTGATATTACATGAAGCTTCAGCAACTTGTAAACCTCTTAAAACATCACCTTTAGCATCAGCGAAAGTTTTACCTTGTTCTAAAACAATCATGGCAGCTAATCTATCCCAATTGGCTTTTAATAATTCAACAAATTTAAAAGCAATACCTTGTCTTCTGATAATACTAACATTTTTCCAAGTATCAAAAGCTTCATGAGCTGATTGAATAGCTTCTTCTAATTCCTTTTCGGTGGATTGAGGAACTTGACTGACAACATCATTGGTGGCTGGATCATGAACATCATACCAAACAGTACTTTCAGATTTGAAAAATTCATTATTTGTGAAACTTGGGGTAACATATTTTTCAACAGCATGAGATTTTGGGAAATTAGTAGTGGTAGAATTTAATGATAAACATTTAATAAATGTTAAACTTCTTGGTTTAATAGATTTAACTGATCTAGAAAGCATCCTTGAAAAAAAAAAAAGCAAAAAAATTTATTATTGGGAAAATTTGTTCAAGTTCCTTGTGGTTTAATTTATATGAAAATTTTGTCTGATTGGATTTGTAGGAGTTTGGTTCCCGTCTCCACAATTCGCATTTGATCTTTGAATTTGAACGAGGGAATGTATTTGTTTGAATGAGGTTTGGTAGTAGTAGTAGTTAGATATATTCTGTAGATCCTCTTTTGTATGGTGTAGAGAGTGTATGGGAGAGTGCAGTTATGGGTGTACTTGAAAAGAGTAGATTAGGTTTAGTGTTTTTGTTTTCATTTTTCCAGCATTAAATCTGAATAATTTTTGTAATTTTCACGTTAGGAGTATGGTTCCCGCAACTATAATGGTTGAACAGATAAGTTATTATTTCTAATATTTCTATACTAAACATACTTGAAAAGTACTCATAGTGTTAGTTTCCCCATTACATATCACAGATCACACTTTAAATACTTAGTAACAATGACAATTCTTTTGAAATCACTCAATATGTGATATTATAATTCTCAGCCGCATATTTTTTTGTTTATCAGAGTAACCAAAAAATAGGCGTACAATTTAAAGAGAATTAGCGCATCAAAATGGAAATACTATTGATATTTTACCGAATTTAAGAACACTGCATATTTTATCAGATTCTAAGATTTATTACTTTATATGATCTATCCATTGACCCTTTTTGATCTCCAAACTTTCCAATATCAATAATTTTATTATAAATATTGAGTCATGTGATAAACTGTGGTTAGGATATAAAAGGGTGTAACCACTGATAATTGCGGAGGATCGATCCAAAAAAAAAAAAAAATCAAATTATAACTGAACAAAAATTGATTATGTCATTTGGAAGTAAAGCAGCTCAAAGATTAGCTAATAAAGTAGTATTCGTAACTGGTGCATCCAGTGGAATTGGTGAAGCCACCGCCAAAGCATTTGCAGAAGCATCAAATGGTAAAATTAAATTAGTGTTAGGAGCTAGAAGAGTTGAAAAATTAAATGCTTTGAAAAATGGATTGATTAAAGAGTACCCTGAAATTAAGGTTCATTCTTCAGTTTTAGATGTTACTGTTAAGAAATCAATTAAAGATTTTCTTAGTGGATTACCAAAAGATTTCTCAGATATTGATGTATTAGTTAATAATGCTGGTAAAGCATTAGGTTTAAATAAAGTTGGTGAACTTAAAGATGAAGATATTGAAGGTATGATTAATACTAATTTAATTGGATTAATTAATGTTACAAATGAAGTTTTACCACTTTTCAAAAAAAGAAATACTGGTGATATTGTAAATATTGGATCTGTTGCAGGTCATGAAACTTACCCAGGTGGTAGTGTTTATAATGCTACTAAAGCAGGTGTTAAATTTTTCTCAGGTAGTTTAAGAAAGGAATTAATTAATACTAGAATTAGAGTTTTAGAAGTTGATCCAGGTGCAGTTGAGACTGAATTTAGTATTGTTAGGTTTGGAGGTGATAAAGATAAAGCAGCAAAAGTTTATGAAGATACTGAACCTTTAGGACCAGAAGATATTGCTGATATCATTGTTTTCGGGGTAAGTAGAAAACAAAAAACCGTTATTGCTGAAGTTTTAGTTTTCCCAACTCATCAAGCAGGTGCTGGTGCATCATCAGTTTTTAAAGGTTCATTAGACGGTAATAATTAAGAGTTATTTTATATAGGGTTTTATATATTTAATATCTTCGTTACAGTTCATTATATTTTCTTGATAATTTCTTTTAATTTGTCTCTTTTCCTTTTAGGTTTTGAGCTAGAAGTTGATTGTGAACTTGTAGTTGAAAGACTAATCGAGTCAAATGCTTGTACTTTCTTCTCAACTTCACTAAGGAATTTCTTCTTTTCATGTGGAGTTTCTGGGGTTGGAACCTTCAAATCAACTAATGTTTCAGACTTTTCAGTTTCTGGAGTTTCAGATTTCAGAAAAATTTCAGATACTTGTTTATTGACAGTATCAGCGATAACACGTTTAGTATCATCCAAATCATTTTTAGAATCAATTGAATTATTTTTAGAATGTTGGATTTGATCAACTTTATCAATGAAATTTTGTGTGACTTCTTTACCTACATTGATTATACTTGCTCTCCTACTTTCAATTTCCTCGACTTCTTCTTCTTCCAGTTCTTCGTCTTCCAGTTCTTCTTCTTCTACCAATTTCTGAGCTTTTATCTTCCTATTAACCAATTCATTACCACTAACTAGCCCCCCCAGATGAGTTTTATACTTCCAAATAACAAACTGCACAAAACTCTCAAACGCCACCTTATCCGACCTAAATAAATTTGCCAGATCGATATTTAATGGAGAATCTGGCTCTGGATCATCAATCAACATCAACACAGCTCCAACCAAATTAAATAATGTCCATGCAGGCGACCAATTCTCCATCTTCAAAATATCCAAGCATATCTCGCCCGTTTCAAAGTTTATATTCGGATGTGAGATCGGTGTGGTGGCAACAAACTTGATCTTAGGTGGTTGAATTGGGTATTGTGGCGATACTACGATTTTCAAGTCCCATTGACCTTTATAGTATGGTGAATCATCGGATTTTTTAGTTATTGTGGATTCCCATTCGAATATATTTTCAGGATCTGTAGGTTGAAGTTTCAAGATTTCAGGGTTTTGTGAAGTTATTGGAGTTTTGAATAGTTGATTGTATTCTTTTAATAGCCTTTTCTCTGCCATGGTATGTGATTGAATGTGAAATGACTATGAAAAGTTTCAGCTTCGCACCCCAGGATTTATTCCTGCCGTGGTATTAATTATATTATGGTAATTACAAGTAAGTAGATGTAGGGGGGGATTTTTGTACTATACAAGTGGTAGTAGATATTGTTATGGAGAGTAGCTAATAGTTCTGAGAAATTATACTATGATCTTTTAATCAACTTTTTATACAAAAAAATATGATAATAATCAAATTTCCAAAACACATCACGTGACTAATTTTAATTGAGATATAAAAGTACTAAAATTTCAGTTTAAATCTTGTGAAAACTCTCATTTAAACACTATCACCTACCAAATAATCCAATACCATTCTTTCCCATCACCTCTAGTTAACTTTTAAAAATAGGTAATCAAACATATTCTTATTGGCTACAAAGCAAACTTGAGAAAAAAGAGCGGTACAGGAGAGAGTGAGTCAAGTGAAAAAAAAAGAGAAGAGCTCTCTCAATTTGAGAAAAAACGATCTAACATTTCAAACTAATGTTTAAACAACTCAGAGCATTTAGCCAAAGTGCTAAAAGTTTGGAAAAGAAACTCAACAAGTACTCAGCGATCGTCACTGAGGATCGTACCCAAGGTGCGTCCCAAGCGATGTTATACGCTACTGGATTCGAAGAAGAAGATTTCCACAAGGCACAAATTGGAGTTGGTTCAGTTTGGTGGTCTGGTAACCCTTGTAATATGCATTTAATGGATTTCAACAATAAATGTAGTGAATCCGTCAACAAGGCAGGTTTAAAGGCCATGCAATTCAATTCGATTGGGGTATCTGATGGTATAACCAATGGTACTGAAGGTATGAAATTTTCATTACAATCTAGAGAAATTATCGCTGATTCATTCGAAACTATGATGTTGGCTCAAATGTATGATGGTGGTGTTGCCATCCCATCATGTGATAAGAACATGCCAGGGACATTGATGGCTATGGGTAGACATAACCGTCCATCAATCATGGTTTATGGAGGTACCATTATGCCAGGAAACACAACATGTGGAGCTGGGAATCCACATATGCCAGAAAGAGTTGATATTGTTTCAGCATTCCAAAGTTTAGGTCAATACTTGTCCAAACAAATCTCTGAAGAAGAAAGAGTTGATATTGTTAAGCATTCATGTCCTGGACCTGGAGCTTGTGGTGGTATGTATACCGCTAATACTATGGCTTCAGCCGCTGAAGTTTTAGGTATGTCATTACCATATTCATCATCAAGTCCAGCTGTTTCAATTGAAAAACAAAGAGAATGTGAAAATGTTGGTGCAGCTATGAAGAATTTATTAGAGTTAGATTTAAAACCAAGAGATATTATGACTAGAGGTGCATTTGAAAATGCTATTAGATATATTATCGCCACTGGTGGTTCCACCAATGCTGTTTTACATATGATTGCCATTGCATCATCAGTAGATATCGAAATTACTATTGATGATTTCCAAAAAATCAGTGATTCAACCCCATTAATTACTGATTTTAGACCAAGTGGTAAATACGTTATGGCTGATTTACATAATTTCGGTGGTACTCCAGCTATTATGAAATTATTGTTAGCTGAAGGTATGCTCGATGGTGAACAAATGACCGTCACTGGTAAAACCATTAGAGAAAACTTAGAAAACTTACCTGGTTTACCAGAAGGTCAAGATATTGTCAGACCTTTAAATAACCCATTAAAACCAACTGGTCATTTACAAATCTTAAGAGGATCTTTAGCTCCAGAAGGTGCCGTTGCCAAAATCACTGGTAAAGAAGGTACTTATTTCAAAGGTATCGCTAAAGTCTTCAACAAGGAAGATAATTTCGTTGAAGCCATTGAAAATGGTGAAATTAAAAAGGGTGAAAAAACAGTTTGTGTCATTAGATACGAGGGTCCAAAAGGTGGTCCAGGTATGCCAGAAATGTTGAAACCTTCTTCATTATTGATGGGTTACGGGTTAGGTAAAGACGCCGCCTTAATCACTGATGGTAGATTCAGTGGTGGTTCCCATGGATTTTTGATTGGTCACGTCGTACCAGAAGCTGCCGTCGGTGGTCCAATCGCTTTGGTTGAAGATGGAGATGAAATCGTTATTGATGCTGAAAACAACACTATTGATTTACTCGTTGATGAATCTATTTTAGCTGAACGTAGAAAGAGTTGGGTCGCTCCAGAACCTCGTTATAAGAGAGGTACTATGAAGAAGTACTATAATTTAGTCACTGATGCTTCTAAAGGTTGTGTTACCGATCTTTAAAGGCACTAAACATTAAACACTAAAAACTGAAAAAAATTAGAAAATTAAAAAATTTATAAAATAGTAAAAAAAATTGGTATATATATATATTTATTTATATACTTATTTCACGGGAATGGTCATTGAAAGACTTTTTACATAGATAATTTAAAAGGATGTTAAGGAAATCCTAAGGAGAACTTAATTCAATAATTTTATGAATCAACCATCTCTTATCTGATTTCAACTCTGGGTAAGTATACCTTGAATTTAACGAGAAGAACGGCACACCAAATGATTTTAGTAAACTTTCAGTCTCTAATTCATATTTCTCTGATATTCTTAATATTTCAGAATCTATAGTTTTCAAATCTTTGGAAATTTGACGTTTTTCACGTATGTGAGATTGGAAATTATTGTGTTTAGTAATTAGTTCTTTGATCATGAATTGTTTCTCTTCATCATTGTAGATATGTTCCATATAGTACTTCTCCGCTAGGTGTCTGTTAGTTATGACCAGTGGATCTATACCTAAATTATCGATTAAACCATCATTAATTGAAGAATTTAATAATTTATATAATTTTTGAAGTACTGAATGTTTTTGTGAAATTAAATCTTTAAATTTTTTAGAATTATTGGAATCATTTAGGGATTTGGAGATTTTATGAATGTTTTTCCGGTTTAAGTTTGATAAAGATTGTGATTTGGAAATTAATTGGTATTGTCTGATTTCTTCCTCTACCGCTCTATTCAAATCCATCTTTTAAATGCGTGAAAAAAATTATAAGCTGCAAATTAAAAACACAGAGAGAGAATCAGTAGGAAACAGGGTATAATAGGGGAAAAAAGGATATATACTATTTAGTTCTAACTGTGTAATCATCTCCAGATTGAGTAATATACCTAACCCAAGGATAAGATTGGTACTGTAATTTCGGTTCATTAATTCTCAAATACCTAACTTGAATTCCAGAAGTTGTAAAATAAGGAATCAGGAAATTAACCTTTATTGGTTTCTTCATTATGAAATCCTGGGTTGAGTCTACGGCAGGTAAACCCAATTCCGCCTTCATATGGAACTGTTTACCTCCTGGGAAAGTTTTTAATTTCCAAATTATACAAGATTTTTCAGGCACCCATTTAACGGACCCGTATTCAGGGAAGAATTTGGGGGTGTCAGCATCATCTGGGATCGGAATGATGATTTCGACGTTATTTGCTGTTGATTTCTTCTTTATCTGGGTCTTTGCAGAACACAAGATCTCGATTCTTGAATGTTTATGGACTTTGGTCTTACAATTGATAGCGATTAATGGTTTCATAAGGAACTGAGTGGATGATAATCTGTACGACATCAAGGTGAATTCACCATCTGGTGGGATAAATGTGATTATTCTTTCATTTTCAAATTTAGAAAGTCTTACACATTGATGGAATTTTATATCTTCCATTTCAATCCCCTTTGCATTTGAACCTGATGGATTACTAGATGATTCCTCATCATTGGTGTTAGTGTTGAAAATCCCCTTATCATTAAGACCTAATCTTAAATCTGGCATACCAGATAAATGAGATTTAATTTTAATATCTCCTAAAATTTCACTATTTAAAACTTGTCCATTAGCATTAATCAACATATTTATACTTTCGATAACATCCAAAAATGCTTCATTTTTCTTATAAGAAATTCCATCTTTTCTCCAACTTACCAGATTTGTAACAGCGTTCGGTGGTTGAATAATTCTTGATGGTGTATTTTTAATTAATTTATAGTAATTTTGAGTAATATATTCTTTTAAAATCTTGGTATCAGTAGTTTGAGGTATACCAAAATCCATCATTTCATCTAATAATTCATAAATAATTACAAAATTATCTCTAATTGATTCTTCTTCTAAATTTTTAAAATATTGAGTTAATACTTCAATTAATTTTGAAAGAAATATAATAATTGACATAGTATTCTCATTCTTCCTAGTTAATGCACATATATATAAATTCTTATGTTGAATAAAACAATAATTTATATTCTTAAAATTTATAAATGGTTTATAACTTGAATCATAATCATCATTATCTTCAGCATTATTTTCCATTTCTAATAATAATAATGGGAAATCTTCAATTGCATTGGTTGGAATATCCCCCTTATAATCCCTTGATAAAAGAGGTTTCCCCTTGATATCTAAAAAATGAATCTGTGATGCCATTTAATAGATGTGTTTCTATAAGATCTTTGAGTATGGATATTTGGAAATTTGTGAGAAACAACACGAACCTTTGAGATTTGATTTCGATCATTGCACTCTCTTACAAGTTATCTTATCTTATACCAATTATACCAATTATACGAATTATACGAATTATACGAATTATACAACCTTATACAATTTATATCCTTATAAGTAAACTTATAGAACAAGGTAAATATGTATGTGATGATTAAAAGAGAAGTAATACTAAAAAGAAAGTTACGTAATCTTCCAGTTACTTTGTACCTTTTGTAAATTTTTGGGACGTGTAAAATTGGAAAACTTTTGAGGCTTGTTGGTGTACGGGTGTGTACCCACTCGTTCCAAGAACCAAGCAAATCTAATTCATATTGGGCTTATAACCTATTTATGTTATTACTTGTTATTACACGTCTAATTAACTAATATCAATATAATATATTACCTATACAAACCAATTATTAAAATGTCTACTTTATATAAAATTTGTAAATTCTGTAAACTTTTTAAAATTCTATTATGTTTCATTTCCATTTAAAAATTTCAGTTTTCTACCCCAGGAAATGCAATGTGATGCAGAATAACAAAATAACAAAATAACAAAATAACAAAATAACAAAATAACAAAACTTATATTACACGAAATATTTATTATTATTTTTGGTAAATAGGCAGTGTTAAAAATACTTCTTGGTCAGATTGTTGATTTACCTTTAGTAGGTCTTGGTATTATGATATTCTCTCATTTCTTTTATTTCTTATACATCTGTGCTGATACCATCAAAATTTTACTTGATGTCTAAGACATTTACCTTTGAAATATTTACAATAGGCGAATCTAAAATAAAGTATAAGAAAAAGGAAGTTATGTCTCGTTTTAAAGTATTTACGTCTCGAGTCTCGAATGGATTTAATGATTTCACAATACACACAATAATATACTTTCTTGAAAATTTCTTGTCTGACTTATATAAGAAGTGATTAATCGTCACTTTACAGTTACAGTTTTTTGACAAACAACCAAAAATTATTCATTCGCTAGGTTTCAAAGATGTTACTTATCATATTATACTTAATCAACCTTGTTATCTCGATTAGTCCAATTGAAGTTAGAGGTAATGCCTTTTTCGTACTGGATACAAATGAAAGATTTTATATTAGAGGTTTAGATTACCAACCTGGTGGATCATCAAATTTAACAGATCCTATAGCTGATACAGATGTTTGTGAAAGAGATATTGTTTATTTTAAAGAATTGGGAATTAATACAATTAGAATTTATTCTATTGATAACACTAAGGATCATAAAGAATGTATGGATAAATTAGCAGATGCTGGTATTTATGTTATATTTGATGTTAATTCACCATATGCATCAATAACTAGAGGTAATGATTCAGAATGTTCATATAATACATTATATTTAAATGAAGTATTTGCATCGATTTTAAAAGTTGCAGATTATAATAATACTTTAGGATTTTTCGCTGCTAATGAAGTTATTAATGATGATGAATCAACTGGTGCTGCAACTTATGTTAAAGCCGTTGTTAGAGATATGAAAACATTTATAAAGAATAGGAAATTAAGAAGTATACCAGTTGGGTATTCAGCTGCTGATGTTGAAGAGAATAGATTACAAACTGCACATTATTTCAATTGTGGAGATGATGAGATGTCTAGAGTTGATATGTTTGGATTCAATGATTATTCTTGGTGTGGAGATTCAAGTTTTAAAACTTCAGGGTACGATAAAAAAGTTGAAGATTATTCAAATTATTCGATTCCTTTATTTTTATCGGAATATGGATGTAACAAGATTAGACCAAGACCATTTAGTGAAATTGAAAGTATTTATTCAACTGATATGACCCACGTTTTTAGTGGAGGTTTAGTTTATGAGTATAGTGAGGAAGCAAATGAGTATGGGTTGGTATCAATATCTGGAGATTCAGTGACTACTAATTCAGATTATGATAATTTAAAGGCAATGTTTGGTAATGTTTCAAATCCAACCGGTGACGGTGAGTACCAGAAGGATTTAAGTATCAGTGAATGCCCTGAAAAGACTTCCAAATGGGCAGCTTCAAATTCATTACCTGACACGCCTAAAGGTGCCTTAAAATATATTGTTGCTGATGCTGAACCATCAGGGAATGGGTTTAAAGCATCGACTCAATGGGCTTGTATAGCTGCTGGGAACGATGATGATGATTCAAGTGATTACAGTTCTCTTTCTGATGCTGTATTACCTACTGGATCCTCTAGTTCAAGTACTAGTAGTAGCTCTAAAAGTTCAAGTAGTTCAAAATCAAAAGATGGAGGTGAGTCTATTAAAGTTGGTGGAATGGTTACCTTTTTCAGTTTTATTATTGGTGTATTATTTTATTAGAGAAAATCAAAAGAGTGCAAGGGAATAAATAGTTTGTTTTATCTTATTTTAGTTTTATTATATATAATCTAACTCTTTTGTTTAATTCCATACATCATTTCTTCTTTATTAATTAAATGACCAATTTGATCAATTTCTTCTAATAATTTATCAACATCATAACACCAATCATTTAATAAACCATTAAAATCATTTTTTTTACCTAATTTTTCAAATTTAATTAAAGATTTTGGTCTATTTATTTTAGCACTAATCATACCCAGATTAACTAATTCACTAATATATTTTTCAGTTTCATCATTTGATAATTGTAATAAAAATGATAATCTATCTAATTTAATAAAATCATAATAATTATTTACAATTCTTAAATTATGTTCAATAATTCTTTTTTGTAAATTTTGATAATTTTCAGTTTTTTGGAAAATTAATGAATTTTTAAATTCAATTGAATATAAATTTTCAATATTTGACCAATGAATTAATTCATTTGTTGTAAAAAATTCTAATAATTTAAAAATTTTTAATTCAACATTTTTAATAAATATTGAATTTGATTTAATCTTAATAATTAAATCATTTTGTAAATTATCAAATTTTGATAAAATAATATAATAAATTATTGAAATTAATATATTTTTAAATTCATCTTTATTATTTTTAATTAATTCTAATTCAATTAATTTTAAATAATTTTGAACAATTAATATATAATCATTTTCAAATTCATTTATTTCAATTAAAAATTTTAAATATTGTGATTTAAATTCTTCAGCTTTATCAAAATTTTTTAAAGTTTTGATTAAAATTTTTCTACTTAAAATTTTTGCTTGATCATAATCTTTTTTCAATAAAGTTAATTCAATTTGTTTTAAAATATATTCAATTTTTGTTTTAAATTCCATCATTGAATAAGTTTCAACTTGTAAATCACATAAAATTTCAACAGCTTTATCTAAATCATTAAATTTATTTAAATATATTTCACTTAAATTTTTAGAAACTATTGCTCTTTCAACTTCAAGATAAATTTTTTTATCACCAATTGTTCTAATTGTTTCAATAATTTTAATCTTTAAATCTAATTCATTTTTATTATCTTCATTTAAATCATTTAAATATTTAATAATAGTTTGAACAAAATTTTGCATTGAACTTTTCATTTGACCATGTTTTTTAGATAATATTGGTATTAATTCATTAAGATAATCCCAATCATTATTATTAATTAAAGTTTCAATAATTTTAATTAATACTCTTTTACTTGAAATTAAGTCTGATGATTGTCTTGTTTGTTTTTCTAATGATAAATATTTTTCAATTGCATCTTTATAAGGTAATTTAGAGATTATTGGGAATTCATTATCTAATATTGATGATAAATCTTTTTCAGCTTTAATTGGATCTTCTCTTGACATTATCGCCACTAACTTGGATTTGAGTTTTCTTTTCGCGAGTTGTTTTATAAGAGAAATTTTTTGAATGGCCAAGCACGTGATACGGCATGTGAGAATCACATGATACACATCACATGACCATGAGCACATGACTGTCACGTGTATGGTTTTTTTTTTTTTGTAAACATTTTTTCTTTTCTCAGTCCAATGGAAATATGTAAAATGATAGGTAAGAGAATAAAACAAATTAGTGAAAATACACTATAACACTATATAAATAAATAAGAGTATATATAGATAGATCTCGTTTAAGTATATAGGCAAACCCGGGGATCTCTTAATAATCCATCTAATCATAGTAAATAATAGAGGATAATAATAGGGATAATAATAGGGACCCAAAATTTTAATGGTTAATTGCTAAGATTAAAATCTATTATATTACTAAAAGGGTAATTTGAATGCCTTAAAAATTATATCGTCACCAATATCGTCATCTTGTATCTGATACACTATGGAATTATAGAAATAGGTTGTGACTGTAATTATTAGTATACAAATAATACAAATAATAAAAATAATACAAATAATAATAAAGTATTTCTATAAAAACCCCCTTTTGATAAAGCCCATATTAATTTGGTTTTGTTAGCAGTTGCCTTTTACCCAATATTTTTTTTTGGTTGATTACGTCAATATCATTGCATTAAATTTGTATTAAATTTGAGATTCAATAGACTGTTCGTTTATTACTAATTTTGGTGCGAAGATTGGTACCGATGGTGGTAGTAAAAATTAGTGCGACGGATGGTGGTAACAAACGCGTTAAAATTAAACCCAAATTATTTTTTTTGTTGGGATAAACCATTGACAGAACAAAAATTTGATTTTATATAATAGTGAAAAAAAAAGCTTACTTTTAAAACATACTAATATTCAATTGACTTTGAATACTTTTTTTTTTTTGCCTTCTTGTTAGTCGAGTATACAGAGAAAGGGGAGGAATTAGTGTTTTGTTTAAGGGACAATCATTTGGATAATAGATATTTTTAATATTGTTTAAGTATGTATCATTTCTATAGCGCTTAATTTTATAAGTGTTGAATTTTTGGAAAGCTGTTTGTTTTTTTTTTAAAAGAATTGGGTATAATAAAATAAAGGCCCCGTTTAAAATAGATTGGAATGTGCAATGGGTATTGAACTAGTAATACAAGATTTAAAGAAGAGTGAAGAATAGAGTTAATTGTCAATAGAAGTTTGAAGTTGTAAGAGAAGAGATCAGATTTTCCAGTTGTGCACATAAAAAACTTTTGAGAATTGAAAAAAAAACCCAATTTTTTAATGAACAGTGCTATAAGCACAAATACTAACATTTTAAGATTTGTAAATAAAATAAAACTATCACAAAATTCAAAATATTTATATAATTTCAAATATTTAAATCTTTTAAATAATTATAATAACTATAATTTTAAAAATTTTAAAAATTTTAAAAAATTTTATTCAACTAATTTAGTTAATTCAATTAATTCATCACATAATAAATCAAATTTTAAACCAAAAATGTCAGATTATACAAATTTACATCAATCTTTACCTTCACATTTTAAAGGTTTAAATTCTGTTGAAATAGCTGAACCAAGTAAAGTAACTGATTTCGTTAAAGATTTCCAAGGTCATACAGTTATTTCAAAAGTTTTAATTGCTAATAATGGTATTGCTGCAGTTAAAGAAATTAGATCTGTTAGAAAATGGTCTTATGAAACTTTTGGTGATGAAAGAGCTATTCAATTCACTGTAATGGCAACTCCTGAAGATTTAGCTGCTAATGCTGAATATATAAGAATGGCTGATCAATATGTTGAAGTACCCGGTGGAACAAATAATAATAATTATGCAAATGTTGAATTAATTGTTGAAATAGCTGAAAGAACTAATGTTCATGCAGTTTGGGCTGGTTGGGGTCATGCTTCAGAAAATCCAATTTTACCTGAAATGTTAGCTGCTTCACCAAAAAAAATTGTTTTCATTGGTCCTCCAGGTAATGCAATGAGATCATTAGGTGATAAAATTAGTAGTACTATAGTTGCTCAACATGCTAAAGTTCCTTGTATTCCTTGGTCAGGTACTGGTGTCGATGAAGTTAAAATTGATCAAGAAACTAATTTAGTTTCAGTTTCTGATGAAATTTATCAAAAAGGTTGTTGTAAAGATGCAGAAGATGGTTTAATTAAAGCAAAAGAAATTGGTTTCCCAGTTATGATAAAAGCTTCTGAAGGTGGTGGTGGTAAAGGTATTAGAAAAGTTGATGATGAAAAAGATTTTATTACTTTATATAAACAAGCTTCAAATGAAATTCCTGGTTCACCAATTTTTATAATGAAATTAGCTGGTAGTGCAAGACATTTAGAAGTTCAATTATTAGCTGATCAATATGGTACTAATATTTCATTATTTGGTAGAGATTGTTCAGTTCAAAGAAGACATCAAAAAATTATTGAAGAAGCTCCTGTAACAATTGCAAGAGATAATACTTTCCATGAAATGGAAAATGCTGCAGTTAGATTAGGTAAATTAGTTGGTTATGTAAGTGCTGGTACTGTTGAATATTTATATAGTCATCTGGATGATAAATTTTATTTCTTAGAATTAAATCCAAGATTACAAGTTGAACATCCAACTACTGAAATGGTTACTGGTGTTAATTTACCTGCTGCTCAATTACAAATTGCTATGGGTATTCCAATGCATAGAATTAGAGATATAAGAACTTTATATGGTGCTGATCCTCATTCAAGTTCAATTATTGATTTTGAATTTAAAAATGATAAATCTTTAATAACTCAAAGAAGACCAAAACCAAAAGGTCATACAACTGCTTGTAGAATTACTTCAGAAGATCCAGGTGAAGGTTTTAAACCAAGTGGTGGTAATTTACATGAATTAAATTTTAGATCATCATCAAATGTTTGGGGTTATTTCTCAGTTGGTAATCAATCATCAATTCATTCATTTTCTGATTCACAATTTGGTCATATTTTTGCATTTGGTGAAAATAGACAAGCTTCAAGAAAACATATGGTTGTTGCTTTAAAAGAATTAAGTATTAGAGGTGATTTTAGAACTACTGTTGAATATTTAATTAAATTATTAGAAACTCCAGATTTTGAAGATAATACAATTACAACTGGTTGGTTAGATGAATTAATCACTAAAAAATTAACAGCTGAAAGACCAGATCCTGTAATTGCTGTCATTTGTGGTGCTGTTACAAAAGCTCATATTCAAAGTGAAGAAGATAAATTAGAATATATTCAATCTTTAGAAAAGGGTCAAATTCCAAATAAAAATTTATTGAAAACTATTTTCCCAGTTGATTTTATTTATGAAAGTCATAGATATAAATTTACTGCTACCAAGAGTTCAACTGGTACTTATACAATTTTCTTAAATGGTACAAGAGTTATTGCAGGTGTTAGATCATTATCTGATGGTGGTTTATTAATTGCAATTGGTGGTAAATCTCATTCAGTTTATTGGAAAGAAGAAGCTTCAGCAACAAGATTATCAGTTGATGGTAAAACTTGTTTATTAGAAATTGAAAATGATCCAACTCAATTAAGAACTCCTTCACCAGGTAAATTAGTTAAATATTTAGTTGAATCTGGTGATCATGTTATTAATGGTCAAGCTTATGCAGAAGTTGAAGTTATGAAAATGTGTATGCCATTAATTGCTCAAGAAGATGGTATAGTTCAATTAATTAAACAACCTGGTTCTACTGTTAATGCTGGTGATATTTTAGCTATTTTATCATTAGATGATCCATCAAAAGTTAAACATGCTTTACCATTTGAAGGTACTTTACCAGATTTAGGTGAACCAGTTGTTCAAGGTACAAAACCAGTTCATAAATTCCAAACTTATTCAAATATTTTAAATAATATTTTAGAAGGTTTTGATAATCAAGTTATAATGAATTCAACTTTAAATAAACTTGTTGAAGTTTTAAAAGATAATGAATTACCTTATTCTGAATGGAATTTACAAATTAGTGCTTTACATTCAAGATTACCACCAAAATTAGATGAAAATTTAATTAATATAATTGAAAGAACTCAATCAAGAAGTGGTGAATTCCCAAGTAGACAAATTTTAAAATTATTTAATAAATTTGTATTAGATCCTGAATTTAAAGATTCTGGTCTTAATGATATTTTATTACCATTAATTGAAATTGCTGAAAGATATTCAAATGGTTTAATTGAACATGAATATAAATTTTTCTCAAATTTAATTAATAATTATTATGAAATTGAAAAATTATTTAGTGGTTCAAATATTAGAGATGATGAAATTATTTTAAAATTAAGAGATGAAAATAAATCTGATTTAAATAAAGTTGTTTCAATAATTTTATCACATTCAAAAGTTTCTGCTAAAAATAATTTAATTTTAGCTATTTTAAATCAATATCAACCCTTATTACAACAATCTTCAAATGTTGCTAATTCAATTAGAGAATCTTTAATTAATATTGTTGAATTAGATACTAAAGGTACTAATAAAGTTACTTTAAAGGCAAGAGAAATTTTAATTCAATGTTCTTTACCTTCAATTCAAGAAAGATCAGATCAATTAGAACATATTTTAAGATCATCAGTTTTACAAACTTCTTATGGTGAAATTTATGCAAAACATAGAGAACCAAATTTAGAAATTATTCAAGATGTTGTTGATTCAAAACATATTGTTTTTGATGTTTTACCTCAATTTTTAATTAATTCTGATGAATGGGTTGCAATGGCTGCCGCTGAAGTTTATATTAGAAGAGCTTATAGAGCTTATTCATTAAGTTCAATTAAATATCATTTTAATGAAAAATTCCCAATAATACATTGGACTTTTAAATTACCTCATCATGGTTCTTCACATTTTAATGCTATTCAACATATTAAAAATTCTGATAAAGAAGATCTGTCAATGAATAGAACTGCTTCAATTTCTGATTTATCATTTGTTGTTGATGAAAAACATCAAGATTTAATTAGACATGGGATTTTAGTTCCTTGTTTCCATTTAGATGATGCTGAAGATATGATTAGTAATGGTTTAGATATTTTATTAAATCCTGGTGTTTCAATTAATATTGGTGATGCTAAAATGGATATTCAAAATTATAAAAATGTTTTTAATGTTGTAATTAATAATGTTGAAGGTTATGAAAATGAATCTGAAATTATTGATAAAGTTCATGAAATTTTATTTAATTTAAAAGATGAATTAGTTAATTGTTCAATTAGAAGAATTACTTTTGTTTTAGCTCATCAAATTGGTTCATATCCAAAATATTATACTTTTAATGCACCAGATTTTATTGAAAATAAAGTTATTCGTCATATTGAACCTGCTTTAGCTTTCCAATTAGAATTAGGAAGATTAGATAATTTTGATATTAAACCTATTTTTACTGATAATAGAAATATTCATGTTTATGAAGCAATTGGTAAAAATTCACCATCTGATAAAAGATTTTTTACCAGAGGTATTATTAGAACTGGTATAATTAGAGATGATATAAGTATTACTGAATATTTAATTTCTGAATCAAATAGATTAATGTCTGATATTTTAGATGCTTTAGAAATTATCGATACTTCAAATTCTGATTTAAATCATATTTTTATTAATTTTTCAACTGTTTTTAATATTATTCCAGAAGATGTTGAAGCTGCTTTTGGTTCATTCTTAGAAAGATTTGGTAGAAGATTATGGAGATTAAGAGTTACTGGTGCTGAAATTAGAATTGTTTGTACTGATCCAACTACTGGTCAATCTTTCCCATTAAGAGCTATAATTAATAATGTTTCTGGTTATGTTGTTAAATCTGAATTATATATGGAAGTTAAAAATTCAAAAGAACAATGGGTTTTTAAATCTATTGGTCAACCTGGTTCAATGCATTTAAGACCAATCTCAACTCCTTATCCTGTTAAAGAATCTTTACAACCAAAACGTTATAAAGCTCATAATATGGGTACTACTTATGTTTATGATTTCCCAGAATTATTCCGTCAAGCAACTATTGCTCAATGGAAAAATGAAAATAAATCAAAATTACCTTCAGATATTTTTACAAGTTTAGAATTAATTGAAGATGATAATGGTGAATTAACTGCAGTTGATAGAGATCCTGGTTCAAATAAAATTGGTATGGTTGGTTTTAAAGTTAATGCTAAAACTCCAGAATATCCAAGAGGTAGAAATTTTATTATTATTGCAAATGATATTACTCATAAAATTGGTTCATTTGGTCCAGAAGAAGATTTATATTTTAATAAATGTACTGAATTAGCTAGAAAATTAGGAATTCCAAGAATTTATTTATCAGCTAATTCTGGTGCAAGAATTGGTATTGCTGAAGAATTATTACCATTATTTAAAGTTTGTTGGAATGATGAATCTGATCAAGAAAAGGGTTTCCAATATTTATATTTATCAAAAGATGATAAAGAAAATTTAGATCAATCTGGTAAATCAGATTCTGTTGTAACTGAAAAATCAGTTATTAATGGTGAAATTAGATATATTATTAAATCTATTGTTGGTTTAGAAGATGGTTTAGGTGTTGAATGTCTTAGAGGTTCAGGTTTAATTGCTGGTGCAACTTCAAGAGCTTATAAAGATATTTTCACTATTACTTTAGTTACTTGTAGATCTGTTGGTATTGGTGCTTATTTAGTTAGATTAGGTCAAAGAGCTATTCAAATTGAAGGTCAACCAATTATTTTAACTGGTGCTCCAGCTATTAATAAATTATTAGGTAGAGAAGTTTATTCATCAAATTTACAATTAGGTGGTACTCAAATTATGTATAATAATGGTGTTTCTCATTTAACTGCTTCAGATGATTATGCAGGTGTTTGTAAAATTATGGATTGGATGAGTTATATTCCTGCTAAACGTGGTTTACCTGTTCCAATTTTAGAAAATGAAGATCTGTGGGATAGAGATATTGATTATTATCCAACTAAAAATGAACCTTATGATGTTAGATGGATGATTGAAGGTAAAAATCTTGAAAATGGTGATTTTGAATCTGGTTTATTTGATAAAGATTCTTTCCAAGAAACTTTATCAGGTTGGGCTAAAGGTGTTGTTGTTGGTAGAGCAAGATTAGGTGGTATTCCAATCGGTGTTATTGGTGTTGAGACTAGAACAATTGATAATTTATTACCTGCTGATCCTGCTAATCCAGAATCAACTGAAATTAAAATTCAAGAAGCTGGTCAAGTTTGGTATCCAAATTCTGCTTTTAAAACTGCTCAAGCAATTAATGATTTTAATAATGGTGAAAACTTACCTTTAATGATTTTAGCTAATTGGAGAGGTTTCTCAGGTGGTCAAAGAGATATGTATAATGAAGTCTTAAAATATGGTTCTTATATTGTTGATGCTTTAGTTGATTTTAAACAACCAATTTTCACTTATATTCCACCAACTGGTGAATTAAGAGGTGGTTCTTGGGTTGTTGTTGATCCAACTATCAATGAAGATATGATGGAAATGTATGCTGATGTTGATTCAAGAGCTGGTGTTTTAGAACCAGAAGGTATGGTTGGTATTAAATATAGAAGAGATAAATTATTATCAACTATGGAAAGATTAGATCCAAAATATGCTGAATTAAAATTAAAATTAAAATCTTCTTCATTATCATCTGATGATCATGCTAAATTAACTTCAGAATTAATTAAACGTGAAAAATTATTATTACCAATTTATCAACAGATTTCTGTTCAATTTGCTGATTTACATGATAGATCTGGTAGAATGTTAGCTAAAGGTGTTATTAAGAAAGAATTAAAATGGGTTGATGCTAGAAGATTCTTCTTCTGGAGATTAAGAAGAAGATTAAATGAAGAATATGTCTTAAAATTAATTAAAGATGAATTAAAAGATTCAACTAAATTAGAAAGAGTTTCAAGATTAAAATCTTGGATTCCAACTATTGATTATGATAATGATGAAGAAGTAAGTACTTGGATCGAAAATAATCATAGTAAATTACAACAAAAGATGGAAGAATTAAAATCTGAAAATAGTTTTAATAATTTAAGAAAATTATTAAAGAAAGATTCTGCAAATTCTTTAGCTGTTATTCAAGATTTTATTTCTTCTCTCCCAGATGATGAAAGAGTTAATGTTTTGAAATCACTTAAGTAAACTAACTTCTGTTTTACTTATTTAATATGATTCTCATCATTTCTTACTTGTATAGATTTTTATAAATATAAATTATTGTTTTAGAATTTTTTTTTTCTCCTCTCTCTTTTTTTCTATTTGTGTTCAAGTTGGGTGCAAAAAAAATATTGTGTATGGGTGCAAAAAAAAAAAAAAAACTCAAAATATTTACATTTTTATTTACTAAGAAAACTAATTGCTTCTAATTAAAATGTTGTACAAGACTTGGCTTATTATCTTACTTGCCTCACATTCAGTGATTGCCAATGAATATTTCGTGGCTTTAAAAAAGGGTGAAGATTTCGAAGATTTTTATCAGAATGATTATAATTACCCTGAAGATTTACGTGTTAGAGATCACATAACTAATACTTTCTCAATTGGGAAGTTCAAAGGCTTTGTAGGTGACTTCTCAGAGAAGGTTTTAACTAGATTGAAAAGTTGTCCTTATATTTCTGTGATGAGTCCAAATATTAAAGTTAATAGTTTTGAAGAAATCGTTCAAAAACCCGCTCCTCGTCATTTAGGTAGAGTCGCTCAAAGGAAAAGATTAAAGAAGAAGCTGAAATTTATTTATAATACTGATGCGTCAGGTAGTGGTGTCAATGCTTATGTGATTGATAGTGGTGTTGAAATTGGTCATCCTCAATTCGGTGGTAGAGCTAAAATTGGGAAAGATTTTAGTGGTGAAGGGCCAGGTGATAGAAATGGTCATGGTACTCATGTCGCTGGTCTTATTGGATCCGAAACTTATGGTGTTTCTAAGAACGTAAATATTATCGAAGTTAAAGCTTTATCTAAAAGTGGTCAAGGTAGTCTTAGTAAGATTGTTGCGGCTTTAGAATATTGTACTCAACATGCTAGAAGAAGTGGTAGACCTGGGGTAGTTAATTTATCTTTGGGCGCCGATACTAATGAAGTCTTGAATGACGCTGTTGATGCTGCCGCTGAAGATGGGTTGGTTATAGTTGTTGCTGCAGGAAATAATGATAAGAATGCATGTAAAACTAGTCCTGGAAGTGCTGATGGTGCAATCACTGTCGCTAGTATGGACGATAGAACCGATACCCTTGCTTACTTTTCGAATTATGGCTCATGTGTGGATATCTTGGCTCCAGGTGTTATGGTTGAAAGTGTTCATTTCAGAGATATTAAACAATCTAGAGTTTTAAGTGGGACTTCAATGTCAAGTCCTATAGTTACTGGGATAGTAGCTAATTTATTAAGTAGTGGTGTTCATCCTACTGATATCAAGAGAACTTTATTATCTTCTGCCACAGAGGATAAAATTAAGAAAGTTTCAATGATTTTAAAAGCTGGAACTCCTAATAGAGTAGCTTATTATGGTTTGGAACTGATTGATGATGATGGTGATGATGAAGATTATGAAGATCAATCAGAAGATCAAGACGAAGTGGAATCAATCCCTTATACTTTCTCCTCCTGATCTTGAACTTATTTACTCTATATTAATTTCGAAATATATTAACTCTATAATTTTATTATTTTGCAAGATCTTTAAAAAAATTCTATTTTTTTCTGTAGCCTCAAAATATTTGATTTTTTTGATTTTGTGGATTCTTATATAGTCTAGCGGTTAATTTTTAATGTCACGGGAATTCTTTTCTGCCAACCCCTTCCATAGGGTCAAAAGGGCTAGAGATCCCGAAACGGCACTCAGTATGATATACCACCTAACATTGGTAATTTTTTTAAACTAGGTAGATTTTTTAGAGATACTAACATTTTCTCCCTTTTCAGCTGGTCAAACTGAACGTACAATAGGTCAAGATTTTACAGCCCCATTACCTTTAAGTGGATTTAAGACTCCAAAAGTTAATCCGGAAAGATTGGCTGCTATGGGTAAATTGGGGAGTTCGTTATTTGATGCTCCTAGTGGCGGTAGATTTCAACAAGAAAAATTATCTGAATTAGGTGGGGAATCTCCTGTAAGAGGTCACGATCCTTATCCTGCTTGGGGGCCCCCAGAAATTGTACCAGTGTCACTTGATGATATTGAAGCTGTTTTCATTCAATTGACTGAAACTTTTGGGTTTCAATATGATAATACTAGAAATATGTTTGATTATTTTTTAAGAATGCTTGATTCAAGAGCTTCAAGAATTGGTCCTGCAAGAGCTTTAAGAACTATACATGCTGATTATATCGGTGGACTTAATTCGAATTTTAGAAAATGGTATTTTGCAGCTCAATTAGATGTTGATGATAGTATTGGTTTCGCTAATTTAAAAGTTAATGGTAAACCAAGAGATAAATCTATTACTTTAAATACAATTGAAGAATCCGAAGAAAAATGGTATAATAATATGAATACTTTATCTTCAAATGATTGTGTTATTCAAGTAGCTTTATATCTTCTTATTTGGGGTGAAGCTAATAATATTAGATTTATGCCTGAATGCTTATGTTTTATTTTTAAATGTTGTAATGATTTTTATTATTCAATGGATCCTGATCTCCCAGTTGCAAATGTTACTAAAAGTTTTATGGATCATGCAATAACTCCTCTTTATGAATTTTATAGAGATCAATCATTTTCTAAAATTGATGGGAATTATGTTCGTTTAGATAAAGATCATAAAAATATTATAGGTTATGATGATATGAATCAATTATTTTGGTATCAAAAGGGTTTAGAAAAAATTGTACTTGAAGATAAAATGAGATTAATTGATTTAGCTCCTGATAAAAGATATGTTAATTTAAATAGAATTATTTGGAAAAAAGCTTTTTTTAAAACTTTTATAGAATCAAGAAGTTGGTCTCATGTTTTAACTAATTTTAATAGAATTTGGATTATTCATATTTCGATGTTTTGGTATTATACTAGTTTCAATTCACCTTCTTTATATACTCATCGTTATAATCCTGCTTTAGATAATCAACCTACTATACAAGCAAAACTTACTGTTATGTCAATAGCTGGTGGTATTGCTTGCTTTATTTGTCTTATTTCAACTGCATTTGAATGGTCTTTTATCCCAAGAAAATATGCTGGAGCAGAACCTTTATTTAGAAGATTTTATATGTTATTTTTATTATTAGCAGTTAATATTGGTCCAACAATTTATTATTTAGGTTTTACACCTTTAAATTATCAAAATAATACAGGTTTAACAATAACTTCTATTCAATTTTCAATTTCAATTTTAACTGTTCTTTATTTAGCATTTGTTCCATTAGGTAAATCTTTTAAACCTTTAGTTAATGAAAGTAGAAGATTTTTAGCAAATGATCTTTTTACACTGAATTTCCATCATCTTAAAGGAAATGAACAAGCAGCTTCCGTTGGTATTTGGTTAACAATTTTTCTTTTTAAATTTATTGAATCTTATTTTTATCTTACATTATCTGTTAGAGATCCTATAAGAGAATTAAATTCCATGAAAATGACTAGATGTGCTGGTGATATTTGGATTGGTTCTTTATTATGTAAACATCATGCTACAGTTGTTTTGGTTTTAATTCTTTTAACTGATTTAATATTATACTTTCTAGATACTTATCTTTGGTATATTGTTTTTAATACTACTTTTTCAGTTTTTAGATCATTTTATATTGGTGTTTCAATTTGGACTCCTTGGAGAAATATTTTTTCAAGATTACCTAAAAGAATATTTGCCAAAATTATTTCAGCTCCAAATGATGGTTCAATTAATTCAAAATATCTTGTATCTCAAGTTTGGAATTCAATTATAATTTCAATGTATAGAGAACATCTATTATCAATTGAACATGTTCAAAAATTGATTTATAAACAAATTATTGTACAAGGTGGTGGTGCTGCTGGTCAAGATGAGACTACTTTAAAAGAACCTTCATTTTTTGTATCACAAGAAGATATGACTATGAAATCAACTTTATTTCATGAAAAATCTGAAGCTCAAAGAAGAATTACTTTCTTTGCACAATCGTTATCAACTCCCATGAGAGAAATTGGTCCAACTGCTTCAATGCCATCTTTTACAGTTTTAGTTCCACATTATAGTGAAAAAATTACTTTATCATTACGTGAAATTATTAGAGAAGAAGATCATTATTCTAATATTACTATGTTGGAATATTTAAAGAAACTTCATCCTTTAGAATGGTCATGTTTTGTTAAAGATACTAAATTATTAGCAGAAGAATTTAGTAGTGATACTTCAACTCCTGAATATGGTATTAATGAAAAAAGTGATTATTCTCCTTATTATTCTGTTGGATTTAAAGTTGCAACACCTGAATATATTTTAAGAACAAGAATTTGGGCTTCATTAAGAGCTCAAACTTTATATCGTACAATTTCAGGTTTTATGAATTATTCAAGAGCTATAAAACTTTTATTTGATGTTGAAAATCCTACTGATACTTTTATTGATGAAAATGAAAAATTAGAAGCTGCTTCAATTATGGCATTAAGAAAATTTAGATTAGTTGTAACTATGCAAAGATTAAAATCTTTTACACCTGAAGAAAAGGAAAATACTGAATTTTTGTTAAGAGCATACCCGGAATTACAAATTGCTTATTTAGATGAAGATATTGATCCAACAACTGGTGAAACTAATTATTATTCTGCATTAATTGATGGTGCTTGTCCTATGCTGGATGGTGGTAATAGAATCCCTAAATATAGAATTAGATTATCTGGTAATCCAATTTTAGGTGATGGTAAATCTGATAATCAAAATCATGCAGTTATATTTTCAAGAGGTGAATATATTCAATTAGTTGACGCAAATCAAGATAATTATTTAGAAGAATGTCTTAAAGTTAGGAGTGTTTTAGTTGAATTTGAAGAATCTTCACCTCCTTTAGATCCATATACTTTAGAATTAAGAAATAAAGATTATGGAAATCCAGTAGCTATTATTGGTACAAGAGAATATATTTTCCTGGAAAATATTGGTGTTTTAGGTGATGTTGCTGCAGGCAAGGAACAAACTTTTGGTACACTTTTTGCAAGAACTTTAGCTCATATTGGTGGTAAACTTCATTATGGACATCCTGATTTTTTAAATGCAATATTTATGACTACACGAGGTGGTGTATCTAAAGCTCAAAAGGGTTTACATTTAAATGAAGATGTTTATGCAGGTATGAATGTTTTATGTAGAGGTGGTAGAATTAAACATTGTGAATATATGCAATGTGGTAAAGGTAGAGATTTAGGGTTTGGTTCAATTTTAAATTTTACAACAAAAATTGGTGCTGGTATGGGAGAACAAATGTTATCAAGAGAACAATTTTATTTAAGTTCTAAATTACCATTAGATAGATTTTTATCATATTATTATGCCCATCCTGGTTTCCATTTGAATAATGCATTTATTATATTATCAATTAAATTATTTTTAGTTGTTGGTGTTAATATAGCTGCATTAACTAATGAAAGTACGATTTGTGAATATGATAGACATAGACCAATAACTGACCCTCATAGACCAATTGGATGTTATAATTTAATTCCTGTAGTCCAATGGTTAGAAAGATCCATTTTATCAATTTTTATTGTTTTTGCCATTGCATTTTTACCACTTTTTATTCAAGAATTAATGGAAAGAGGATTTTATAAATCTGTAACAAGATTAAGCAAACATTTTATATCACTTTCTCCATTATTTGAAGTTTTCGTTTGTAGAGTATATTCAGAATCCTTAGTTAGTGATATGTTTATTGGTGGTGCAAGATATATTGCAACAGGTAGAGGTTTTGCAACTGTTAGAGTACCATTTGCAATTTTATATTCAAGATTTGCAACTGCGAGTCTTTATTTTGGTTCATTATCTGGATTATTAATTTTATATACATCAATTGCAATGTGGAAATTACCATTACTTTATTTTTGGGTTACAATTGTTGGATTATTAATTTGTCCATTTTTATTTAATCCAAATCAATTTAGTTTTAATGATTTTTTTATTGATTATAAAAATTATTTAAAATGGTTATCAATGGGTAATACAAGATCAAGATTAAGTTCATGGATTGGATATATTAGATTAAGTAGAAGTAAATTAACTGGTGTTAAAAAAATTAAAAATTTTGAATATGAAGGAATTAAAGCAATTAATCATATTAAACCATCAAAATTTAATATTTTAATTACAAAATCAATTTTTGAATTTATTCAAATTGGATTTTTATTATCAGCTTATTTATTTTCAAATTCATTAAATGATACAAGACATGCAGCTCCAACTTCAAGTTTAATGAGAATAACTATTGTAACATTTGGACCAATTATTATTAATATGATAATATTATTAATATTTTTCATTATATCAATATTAGTTGGACCATTCTTTTCATTATTTTGTAATTCATTCCCTGGATTAATTGCAATTTTAGTTCATTCATTAGCAATTATTAATCATATAATATTTTTTGAAATTCTTTGGTTTCTACAAAATTGGGATTTTTCAAGAACTGTTTTAGGTTTAGCAGTTTCAATTTCAATTCAAAATTGGTTTTTAAGAACTGTTACAGCATTAGTAGTTTCTAAAGAATTTAGACATGATAAAACTAATAGAGCTTGGTGGTCAGGTAAATGGATTGGATCAGGACTTGGATTATATATGTTTACTCAACCCTTTAGAGAATTTATTTGTAAAATAGCAGAATTAAGTTATTTTGTTTCAGATGTTGTTATTGGTCATTTTGTACTTTTTGTTCAATTCCCATTATTATTTATACCATTTATTGATAAATGGCATACATTAATGTTATTTTGGTTATCACCTGCAAGTCAACTTAGACCAAGATTATTAAGTAAAAAACAAAAAAGGAAAATAATGGTTACAGTTCATATTTATTTTTTAATATTTTTATTAATGATGATAATTTTTAGTAGTTTATTTGTTATACCTATGATTTTAACAAAAGTTTTAAAAATTGATTTTGAAGATTTTATGCCTGATATTATAAAAGATTTAATTCAACCTCATCCAGTTAACACAATAAAGAAAGGTTTACGTAAAGGTTTAATAAAGAATTATTAATTTTATATTTTAGTTATATCTATCTATCTATCTAGATGTATATGTAATTATTAAAGTTGTGTATGTGTTTAGTTGAAATAGTTTATATTAATATATTTTGATATTTATCAATTAACAGATTATTCTTTTTAGAAACATTATTTAATAAAGTTGATAAATCATTTTTATCAATAAAAGTTTTAGCTATACTAAATCTCTTTAAATTAGATAATTGTTTTAAATTATTTAAAATCAAAGTATCCCAATTTTCCATTGAATTAGTACTTGAAACAAAAGCAGAAGCTTCAATATAAAACGATAAAAATTCAGGTTCAATACCGTATTCGAAATCTTCTAGGATGGAAGAAACAGGCAATGAGATTATGTAAGTGTATGCTTTCTCATTGTTTGCCCCTGGAATCGATTTAAGTAACGATAAGGCCGATGTAGTTGATCTTTCTGTAAATTTTTGGTGTTGTTGTTGGGGCTGTTGTTGTATTTTTGGCTTAGAGCCAAATAGTTCATTTATTTGGGATGATACTAGGTCTGGATTTTCTGGTAATTTCCCATCTTTCAGCCTCAATTGTGGGAGTGATTGTGATGTTTGTGTGGTTGGGAGTAGGGATTTGAATTCTGATGGTAAAACATCTAATTTTTCAATTTTTATAGATTTCTTAGATGACTTTAGTGGATGATTTTTATTCAATTCATTTAATTCTTGAATCGCAGATTTATTCAAAGGATCTAGTTCCACCACTTGTTCTAAAATTTCTCTAGCTTGATCATAACCTTTCAGTGATTTAAGTGCCATTGATTTCCTGAAAAGTAATTTAATCTTGGTTTTATCATCGTGATCTAAGTTTAAACCCTTATCGCAGGATTCTAAAGCTAGTATCCAATTCCCTAATTTTAATTCACAAAGTGCCATATTGGAGTATAATACTGATGTTTTCGGTCCTTGAATCAATGCTTTCGTGTAGTAATCGATTGCATCATCGTATCTTTGCTCTTGGAATGCTTTATTCCCTAAAGATTTTAAATCTGACATTTGAGACCTAAGTAATATTAATTAATATGTTTAGGCTAAAGAAAACTAAAAGTGAAAAAAAATGCGAGACTTTTAAAGTGTAGGATATATGACAGAAGAGTTAGAAGATGAAATCAGTGCAATTGATGCAATTTACCCTGAAAGTACACAACTCCTAGCTCCTCAAGTATATAATTTCAATGTGCCGAATAACGATGATATTCAAGTTCAAATTAGTTTCCCTGAATTGTATCCTGATGAAATCCCATCAATAGTTCAAGTCATAACTAAAGATCTGGTTAAATATAGTGATTTAAAGTACCTTGAAAATACTTTTAGTTCCAAATTAAATGATATTTATATACACGGTGAAGTATGTGTTTTTGAATTTTTATCAGAATTAGAAATTATATTAGAAGATTATAAATCTAGACAAATTGAATCACAAATTAAGAATCTAAGTATATCGAAAGAAGAACCAGAAATTAAAGAGAAACCTCCAGTTAAAGTCCCAGAGCCAGTGAATTCAAATAAAATAAACCCATTTGAGGGTTGGTCTCAATCTGAACCAGTGGTAGATCGTGGATCAACATTCATTGGATTTGCAAGAAAAGTAGAATCATTAAGTGAAGCACAATATTACCTTAGTATCCTAGTGTCTGATAAAAAAATCTCTAAAGCTGCACATAACATGAGTGCATGGAGGATAAAAGGTGAAGGAAACGTACAATACCAAGATTGTGACGATGATGGTGAAGCAGCCGCTGGTGGTAGATTATTACATCTACTAACTGTATGTATTTTTTTGAAAGTATTATTATTTTATATATTGATGGGAATTTTATACTAACTATATAGATGATGGATGTATGGAATGTGATTGTTGTGGTTAGCAGATGGTTTGGTGGTACATTGTTAGGGTCCGATAGATTTAAACATATTAATACAGCTGGTAGGAATGCAATTATAAAAGGTGATTTTAATGCTACAAATGATAAAGTTACACAAGGAAAAAAGAAAAAGAAATGAATAAGTAAATAATAAACTTATAAAATTCACCTTTTAGTTTTCCTTTTTTTATTTTTTTTAGAATCTTCATCTGGTTGGTCTCTTTTTTTAGATGGGAATATAGTATTTAAAAAATCCGTCGGATCTGATGGTACGTAATCGTTCCTCTCTTCTTGTTGAACACGTATAGCTTTAGGTAATTTATCAGGTAATGAGTTTGCTTGTTTTACATCTTTTTTTTCAAAATTTTCAAATACTGGAGTTACTTCAATTTTTTCATCTTTTTTACCACCCCATGATCTTTTAGCTAATTTTGGAGTGAATTCTTCATCATCTGATTCCAAGAATGTATGTATCGATCCATAACCTACGGATTCAACACTCATGGATCTGGAAATAAATGCTGAATCTTCAACGGATAAACTCCACTGTGATGGATTAACTACAGGTTTCTCAACTTTATCTAATGATTCATTAGTCTCTTGTTTAGTCCCGTTAGTCTCAGTATTACTGGACCTCATGAATTTCATGTTCTTCACTCTTTCCGACAAACCACTCATATTTTACAAGCTTTTTCTTTTTGTATTTTTCTTTTTATGTGTGTGTGTGATATGTGATAGATATATATGGAGTAAAAAAAATAGTTATTGAGAAAGTTGAGACTAGGGTAACCTCATCAAAATAAAGTATGCGAATTTTTTCAAAACTCATCTCCATCTCATCTATAACAAAAATATGAAATCAGATTTTAGATTTTCTAACCTTTTAGGGACCGTGTATAGACAAGGGAACATCCAGTTCACGGAGGATGGCACAAAGTTAATTAGTCCTGTTGGTAATAGAGTTAGTTGTTTTGATTTAATAAATAATAAATCCTTTACTTTTAACTATGAACATCGTAAAGATATTGTTAATATAGCATTAAATAAACAAGGAACATTATTATTAACCATCGATGAAGATGGTAGAGCCATATTAGTGAATTTCATCGCAAGAACAGTGTTACATCATTTTAATTTCAAAGATAAAGTTCAAGATTTAAAATTTAGTCCATGTGGTAAGTATTTTGCAATTGCATGTACAAGATTTATTCAAATTTGGAAAACTCCAGATTTTACAGAAGATAGACAATTTGCACCATTTATTCGTCATAGAATATATTCTGGTCATTATAGTGATGTTACTTCAATTTCATGGTCAAATGATTCAAGATTTTTTATATCAACTTCTAAAGATATGACATCAAGATTATATTCAATTAATTCTGAAGAAAGTGATGTTGCTATGACTTTAAGTGGTCATAGAGATTATGTTATGAATGCATTTTTCAATGAAACTCAAGAAATACTTTACACTTTAAGTAAAGATGGTGCATTATTCAAATGGGAATATACTGAAAAACCAGGTACTGAAGTTGAAAGTGAAAGTGAAAGTGAAAGTGAAAGTGAAAGTGAAAGTGAAGAAGAAAGTGAAGATGATGAAGCAGATGATGAAGAAAATAGTGACAAAGAAGCAGAAGAAAGAGAAGAAAAGGTAAAAGAAAAGAAAGTTAAACCACCAAAACAAATGAGTTGGAGAATAACAGCTAAAAATTTCTTATTCGCTGATGGTAAAGTAAAATGTTCAACATTCCATGCCAAATCCAATTTACTCGTTATTGGTTTAAGTAATGGGGAATTCAGAATATATGAATTACCTGAATTCACATTAGTTCAACAATTAAGTATGGGACAAAATTCAGTTAATACTGTTACCATCAATAAAACAGGAGAATGGTTAGCATTTGGATCATCTAAATTAGGACAATTATTAGTTTATGAATGGCAAAGTGAATCATATATTTTAAGACAACAAGGACATTTCGATTCAATTAATCATATTTGTTATTCACCTGATGGATCAAGAATAGTGACAGGATCTGATGATGGTAAGATTAAAGTTTGGGATAATAGATCTGGATTTTGTTTAATGACTTTTGATGAACATAAATCTAGTATAACGGGTTTACAATATAGTAAAAAGGGACAAGTTTTATTTTCATCATCATTAGATGGGACAGTTAGAGCGTTTGATTTAATAAGGTATAGAAATTTTAGAACTTTTACAGCAACTGAAAGAATTCAATTTAATTGTTTAGCAGTTGATCCAAGTGGTGAAATTGTAGTTGCTGGATCACAAGATAAATTTGATATTTTTATTTGGTCAGTTCAAACTGGTCAATTATTAGATAGTTTAGCTGGTCATGAAGGTCCAATTTCATGTTTATCATTTGGTATAGAAAATTCTATATTAGCTTCATCATCATGGGATAGTACTATAAGAATATGGAATATTTTTAGTAGAACTCAAACTGTTGAACCAATTGAAGTTACTAGTGATGTTTTAAGTATTTCAATGAGACCAGATTCTAAAGAATTAGCTATAAGTACATTAGATGGATATATTACGATATTTGATGTTGATAAAGCTGAACAAGTTCATTTAATTGATGGTAAAAGAGATATAATTGGTGGAAGATATTTAGAAGATAGATTTGAAAGTAAAAATTCTGCAAGATCAAAATATTTTTCAACAATTGATTATTCATTTGATGGGAATTTTATAATTGCAGGTGGTAATAATAATTCGATTTGTCTTTATGATATTGAAACTGAAGTTTTATTGAAGAAATTCAAAGTATCACAGAATATGAAATTAGATGGTACTTTAGAAAAATTAAATAGTAAAAATTTAAAAGATGGAGGATCAATTGAATTAATTGATAGAGATGGTGAGAATAGTGATTTAGAAGATAGATTAGATAATTCATTACCTGGTACATCAAAGGGTGATGCAAGTTTAAGAAGTACAAGACCATCAATTAAAATTAGTTCAATTAAATTTAATCCAACAATTTCATCATTTGCAGCAGGTTCTACTGAAGGATTATTAGTTTATTCAATTGATAATGAATTAATGTTTGATCCATTTGAATTAGATATTGATATTACACCAAAGACAATAATTGAAACATTAGAAGAAAAAGATTATTTAAAATCATTAATTATGAGTTTTAGATTAAATGAAATTAAACTAATAAATAAGATTTTTGAATCAATTCCAATCAAAGATATTAATTTAGTTTCTAAAGATTTACCATTAGTTTATTTAGAAAGATTTTTAAGATTTATTGGTGAAAAATCTAATGATACAATTCATTTAGAATTTTGTTTAATTTGGATTAAAAATTTATTAGTTTGTCATGGACAATTTATAATGTCAAATAAACATGAATTCAATCATTCAATTAAATTAATAAATAGATTTTTAAATAAATCTGCAAAAGATATTGTTAAAATAAGTAAAAATAATGGTTCATTTACTGAGTTTTTACAAGTTGCGATTGGGAATAAAAAAATTGAAGAGAATGTTGAATTTGAAGGCTTTGTAGATGAAGAAGAAGGCGAAGAAGATAATGAAGAAGATGAAGAGATTGATGAAGAAGATGAAGGAGAATGGTTAGGACCAAATCTTAAAAGTAATAATGATGCATTTGATGAATCAGATATAGAAATGGAAGAGTAATGTATATAGAGCATTAATAGATACTCTCATTAGGAATTTTATGCAATGGAGATCCGTTCGAAAATAAATTATTGGACATCATCTAAAATTTTATTCTATTATTTAATCTCTTATCGCTTAATTATTGTTGAATATCTAAAATTATTGTTGATCAACCGGGGGAAACTGATAATTACCTAATTCTCTAATTCCCAAATTGTTCAACGACAAAATTGTTGTTCAAATTGTTCCTCAAATTGTTCCTCAAAAATGTTCCCTCAAAAATGTTCCCTTATTCTTACTGGGCCATTTAAAAACAGTTGGGTTATAACCCAATGAGGTATACTCCCAAACCACCCAACCAAAGACCCTTTACAGACAATACAGGAAATAAAAAATATAATTATAGCAAATATAGAGGTAAAAATAACCCTATAGAAGTTTCGGAATAATTTCCTCTCGTGACACTTATTAAGTGTCACTTAATAACCCCTATAATATGGGGTTACCTACCAAAAGTCATCCCGTCATTTAAATGGGATCTTTAACCCTCCGAACCTTCGATCAGCCATTTTTTTGTTTTCGCACCGCATAGTGGACTGATGGCTAAAAGTCGGGGGGAAAGAGACTGCAAATTACTGAGAAAACTGGGGGAATTACCAAAAAAACTTTATTATCTCCCGTTCTAAAATAATTATAAATACCAATCCACCCCCCCCACTTTATATTTTTGCATAAAACATTGAAACTTAAGGGACTTATCATACAAGTTTTACTACTACTCATTTGACAATCATAGGACAGTAATTGAAAGTTAATACTTAAGTACTTGATAGGTTACATATTTGTTTTAATTCCAACTTTTAGTTCAATTTTTAGTTCCCTTTATCGGTAATTGTTAGGTCCCCAATTTATTGACCATTTCCCCCATTTGGTACTACTCCTCCCCAATTTTTTACCACCCACAAAAGACGCAGAATTTTTAGGGGGTCTCCAAAAAAAAATTACTTATCTCAGGGAAAAATTTCAATATCGAAGATTTCCCAATTTTGAAAAAGAATTTACAAAAACACTTAACCGCCGTTATTAAATTTTGTAAAATTAGTTGATAGAAGTTCATATTAGCATTAGAATTAGCATTTCTACTTTTCCCATTTTTTTTTCTCGAATTCTGATTACCCCAAATTCAATTAGTTTGGCTTTATTAAGGAATTTAAGAATTTTAAAAAAGATTAGTAAAAGTATAGATAAATTGATAAACTTTATATAACGATAAACTTTATATAACGATAAACTTTATATAACGATAAACTTTATATAACGATAAACTTTCATAAAGATGGGTAGAGATATTTCGAATCATTTACTTTTTGAAGTTGCAACAGAAGTTGCTCATAAAGTTGGTGGAATTTATTCAGTTTTAAAATCTAAAGCTCCAATTACTGTTGCAGAATATAGAGAAAGATATACATTATTAGGTCCATTAAATTATCAATCTGCTCAAATTGAAGTTGAAGAATTACCTGTTAAGGATCCAAAAATTAAAGCTGCTTTACAAAGTATGAGTGATAGAGGTATTAGATGGCTTTATGGTAGATGGTTAATTGAAGGTGCTCCAAGAGTTTTATTATTTGATATTTATTCAGCTGTAAGTAATTTAGATGATTGGAAAGCTGATTTATGGCAAACTGCTGCAATTCCAACTCCTGCTCATGATCAAGAATCTAATGAAGCTATATTATTAGGTTATTTAGTTGCTTGGTTTTTAGGTGAATTAGTTTATCATGATAGAGAAAGAGCTGTTATTTGTCAATGTCATGAATGGTTAGCAGGTGTTGCTTTACCACTTTGTAGAAAAAGAAGATTAGATGTTTGTACTATTTTTACCACTCATGCAACTTTATTAGGTAGATATTTATGTGCTGGTTCAACTGATTTTTATAATAATTTATCAAATTTTGATGTTGATGCTGAAGCTGGTAAAAGAGGTATTTATC
Source organism: Yamadazyma buinensis (assembly GCA_030571035.1). Taxonomy (NCBI): domain Eukaryota; kingdom Fungi; phylum Ascomycota; class Pichiomycetes; order Serinales; family Debaryomycetaceae; genus Yamadazyma; species Yamadazyma buinensis. Next base: position 263,127 of record JAJLWZ010000001.1, on the reverse strand, counting down.
ATAGATATTGTATTGAAAGATCTGCAACTCATACTGCTGATGTTTTTACAACTGTTAGTCATATTACAGCTTATGAAGCTGAACATTTATTAAAAAGAAAACCTGATGGAGTTTTACCAAATGGTTTAAATGTTGTTAAATTTCAAGCAGTTCATGAATTTCAAAATTTACATGCTTTAAAAAAGGCAAAAATTAATGAATTTGTTAAAGGTCATTTTTATGGTAATTATGATTTTGATTTAGAAAATACTCTTTATTTTTTTATTGCTGGTAGATATGAATTTAGAAATAAAGGTTGTGATTTTTTTATTGAAAGTTTAGCAAGATTAAATCACAGATTAAAAGAATCTGGTTCAAAAATGACAGTTGTTGCATTTATTATTATGCCAGGTAAAACTCAATCTTATACAGTTGAAACTTTAAAAGGTCAAGCAGTTATTAAACAATTAGAATCAACAATTGAAGAAGTTCAAAAAAAAGTTGGTGAAAGATTATTTGAACATTGTGCAAGATTTCCAAATACTCATAGTACTTCAAATACTGCAGGTAATGAAGTACCATCAATTGATGAATTAATTAAACCAGCTGATAGAGTTTTATTAAAAAGAAGAATTTTTGCATTAAAAAGAGAAGGTTTACCACCAATTGTAACTCATAATATGATTGATGATCTGACTGATCCAGTTTTAAATCAAATTAGAAGGGTTGAATTATTTAATAAACCTGAAGATAGAGTTAAAATTATTTTCCATCCTGAATTTTTAAATGCTAATAATCCAATTTTATCATTAGATTATGATGAATTTGTTAGAGGTTGTTATTTAGGTGTTTTCCCATCATATTATGAACCTTGGGGTTATACACCAGCTGAATGTACAGTTATGGGAGTACCATCAATCACAACTAATTTATCAGGATTTGGATGTTATATGGAAGATTTAATTGAAAACACAAGTGATTATGGTATTTATATTGTTGATAGAAGAATGAAATCTGTTGATGAATCAATTAATCAATTAACTGATCAAATGTTTCAATTTACTCAAAAAACAAGAAGACAAAGAATTAATCAAAGAAATAGAACTGAAAGGCTAAGTGATTTATTAGATTGGAAAAGAATGGGTTTAGAATATATTAAAGCAAGACAATTAAGTTTAAAAAGAGCTTACCCTGATAAATTTAAAAATGGAGCAAATCCTTTCCAACAAGATGATTCAAATTTAAAATTAACAAGACCATTATCAGTTCCTGGTAGTCCAAGAGGTAAAATTGGACTTATGACACCAGGTGATTTAGGTTCAATTCAAGATGCTAATCAAAGTTTAAATGAAGATTATATCGGTTTTAGATTAGGTGAACATGCCAATGCTGTCAATGAATCTGAACAAGGGGAAGGTGATCATTACCCATTAACTTTAAGAGGTACATCTGCTCCACCTCAAGATGAAGAAGAAAAAATTGAAGTTTAAATTTAATTTCTACTCATTGTCTCATATAGAAGATCAATTCTAAAAATTTCCCATACCTTCGATTAGGGTGGAGTTTTAGGGTGGATGTTTCAAAAAAAAAAGAAAAATAAAATTAAAAAAATTAGAAAAGTTTTAGTGTTTTTTTTTTTGGTTTAGTTAACATCCATTTTGTCTTTTTATATTATCCCATATCATTATATTGTTATTATTTTTAATTTTGTTGTTCGTATATATGTACATATGTATATAAGTTGTAGTTTGTTGTAGTTTGATTTTCATTCACATCGTCATTATTTAGTGTTTTTTAAATTAATATATTCATAGTTATACATTTTCTAGTTACACCTATTCCCTTGTTTGAAACAGAGTGGTACTTCACTTCCCTTGATGATAGGAAAAAAGCTGAATTCAAAATTGGTGTCAAGTGCGAAATTTTTCTTTCAACAACTAACCCAACGATGGTACGTAATATCCTCACTACATTACAAATACCCCAACCCCAAATACTAACGATTTCCAGTTGCCTTTATATATATTGACATCGGCCAAAAACCAACCGATATTAGTCGAGTTGAAGAATGGAGAAACTTTAAATGGATTATTGACTAATTGCGATTCATGGATGAACTTAACATTATCCGAAGTTATCCAAACTTCACCAAACGGTGATGATTTTCTTAAAATACCTGAAATATACATCAGAGGGAATCACATCAAGTACTTAAGATTGCCTGAACAAGTATGTATACTGATTATTCTACGCTTTAGTGAGACTGTGATACTAACCTTTTTTTCTAGACTATGGACCAAGCAAAGGAACAAAATTTGATAAATATGGAAAACAGAAATAAGAATCAAAGAAGAAGAGGAAATAATAATGGGAATTACAATTACAATAACAACAACAACAATAGGGATAATTTCAGGAGACGTGGGGATAGTAATCAAAACAACAGAAATTTCAATAATCGTCGTTACAACAACTCCAATAATTCCAACCAAAATAATAATTCAGGCTCCAATTACAATTCAAATCATTCTAACGCTAATAGTACCTGATCCAAGTTTTTAACGTATAATGAAAGTTTTTTTTTTTTAATTTGATGCTTTTTGGGAGTATAATTTTTGTATATTAATGAAGAAAGTATTTTCAGGTTTTCTGCTCCTTAGGCTCTGATTTGCATGATAAATGTAATACTCAAATCTTGTCTCTTTTCCTTTTGTAAACTTTTTCCCCAAAAACTTTTTTTTCCTGTAAAAGTCCCCAAACCGAGAGACTGCCAATTGTCTACATCTAGTTAAACCTGCTATACTTTATATTACTTGCTATAAACTCAATTGGGGTAATTGAATCGCTAATTAATTCGCTAATCTTTAGTTTTAAACCATCTGAAATGCACTTGAAGAAAAAGAGAAGGTATCCTTTAGGTAATGAGAATTTAATCAATTTAGAGAACAGAGGTGGTAAACAATCCAAGTTTATTCTTTCAGCTAATCAGTTTTATACAATCCCATTCGGTAGATTTAAAGGTTATAAAGATACGAGAAGGTTGAAATGTTACAGATCAGAGTGCCGACTAAGAAATTATTCAAGTTGTGATTATTGTAAATACTTACCATTTTTTTCATCTCCCTTATCAAGACATATGATTGTTCAACCGGTAGTACATGGTTGTGATCCTCCAAATGCATGTGACTCAGATTTAGAAAATACTTCAGGTGATAATGGAAGTTTAGAAGATCAATTTGATGATGATTTCGATGATGATTATGTGGAAGATGACAATGAAAGCGACTATGACGAAAGCTCACAAAGTGAGGACATGTACGATGATGATTACGACGAAGATTATGATATTGATGACAATGATGATGTGGATGATGATGATGACTTAAATGTATTTCAATGGAATCATGATGGTGACTCAAACAATAAACACTTTGAAACTACGCCACTTCGTGAAAACCGTCCTAAATCGAATTATGGTGCTATATTCAATCATCATGAGTCTTATTTAAGTGGCTCATTAAATTTAACACCACTGGATATGACAGATCTTCAAATCTCACCTGAAAAGAAATCTTCTAATCTTTTAAAACATCCAAATCCACAACTTCAACCTCAACATAAAGAACAACAACAAGCGAAAATAATTGATTCGAATTATTCAAATTCTTCAATAAATATTCAATTAAATTGCTTATTGACTGAAATTAATGATTTTACATTAACCAATGAAAATTCAATTGAATCAGATAATCCAAGGATTGAACCTGAAAAATCAAGATTACTGAGGAATTATGGGTCCATGTTAAAGAAATTATCATGGAAATTTGGATTTAAATCTTGCTAATTACTTTATCACTTTAAATGCATAAAACTTTATTTTATTTCTGAAATCAGCCAACTTTTTAAATCATCTCTATAATTCAATTCATTCACTAAACCATGAATACACCTAATTTCTTCATCGTCCTCTTCTTTACTAGTATATATAGCCAGTTTCAATTTCTTATCCCATTGTGGGAAAGTCCCATCGAATATACTATCGACGCAAACTTCAGGTGTGAAATCCAACAAGATATGCAAATTTGGGTCCCATGTGGATTCCAAGATTTTCCTATACAAGTCATTAATGATTGGGTCGATCATAACCGGTAATTGGTTATCCCTTCTCACGACACTGTTATTATATTGACTATCTTTAATTGAGTCTTGTTTGTGGCTCCCACTAAGATTATCATTATCTTCAATCGATGCAATGTGAGACTCATTATGACTTGAATGTTGAGTTGAGTTATGTGTCAGAGTGTGACCATTTTTCGTGGTGCTTTTACCGTTACGTGTAATGGCTTCTTTCAGACCTTGTTCAGAACCAATAACATCATTTAAACCACCAAAAATATTCCGGCCTTCAAACTCAGGAATATTATATCTATTCGTACGTGATGAGTCCATTGTTGTTCTGCTTTTATCTAATTTAGAATCAGTGTGTGATACATGTGGAGTATTATCATTTATCGTTAATTGAGTGTGGAAATCAAAATCTGCAGGTAATTCAGATAAATGAATCGTTAAACTTAAAATAGAATTGACTTTTGAATCCTTTAACAAGTACTTGGAAGTAATTGGTTTATCGAAATTTAAGTATTCTGTTAAATTAATTTCAATCTTACCTAATTCCAATTTACTATGATGATTTCCAAAATCTTTAGAATGTTCAGATTTATCAGAAACGTAGAATATTCTCATCATAAGGAACTTATCATTAATCAAATTATCCCTTCTTTTAACTCCAAATTTAAGATTACACCCAACCTTGTAATTAAATGCACATTTAAAATTATGAATTTTCTTGTTAGATGTTTTGATGGATACATTACCTGAATTAACTGTTCCTGATGCCGAATTTGATGAATTATTAGTTTCCAGTGACGCATCATCCCTATCATTATCGTTCCCCTTGAATGACAAGTTGAACGGTAAAGACTTACTCCTTTTATTATCTCTTATTTGAAGGTCAATAAAGCAATTACCACTGACTTGTGGGATATTAGATAATTCATTAATCCCTAATTCAAGTTTAAATTTTGGTTTCTTGCTAGTGAACATCTTTATTTAACCCGATAGAATTCCCTTTCTTATTATCAAATTTACCCCAAAAAGATTAGCACGATATTTTTAAGACTGTTTCAAACGCTATAACTCCTTAAAAATAATTTGTTAGTAAGCCAGCAGACCCTAAATTTTCCCAGTGATTATTTCTCAGTGATTTTTCTCAAGTGCGCGCAAAATCCTGTACAAGTTATTAGACGAAATCCTTGAAATAAACATAATAAGGTACCAGCTGATTAAAATTATCAACTGATATACTTTACAGAATATTAGTATTAAGTTAGATCAGAAGGGGATTTAAGAGGTAAAAAATTTCCAAGTGTATTCTTGAAAAGTTAGAAGTATCTCATTGAAAGTTTACACGGCTTATTGGTTTGTTGTACTGTCAAAAGTGAGCAGTTATAACCCCTTGTGAATATTGTGAAAGATTTTTACGTTTTTAAATTTTGATTTTTGTATATTATTTATATTAGGGTGTTTACTTCGTAGATTCAGATTACATATTCATTTTAAGAATTAAAGATTAGGTATTATAGAAGGAAGTTTTGGTGAATTACGGAAATAGGTTTACTGAAACGTTTCAAAAAGGAAAAAGCTAAAAAAAAACAGAAAGAAAGAGAAGAATTAGAGGATGTCAGTCGGACAAGCAATTTATAGTCCAATAACGGAGAAATTCCAATCCTTACAACTATCGATACCAGTTGATTCGACTCAATTCAATTATATTTACGATTTTTTAAAGAATTTATTGAATGTTGAAGATGCAACTAAAATTTTACAGAGTGATGATATTATTGGGAAATATTACAATCAAGAATTAACTAAAGAGATTTTACCAGGTATCACATTACCGAATGATATTTGGTTAAGAAGTAATTTGAATTTAAAAGATATAAAAATTAAGAGTACGATGTTGACTGAAATTAATTCGATGTTGGAGAAGGAAATTGAAAAATTAAATGAATCTTTAGATGAAACGTTATTATTGTATTATCAAAAGATATTAATGGCTTATAAATTTTATGAATTACCTGTAAGAAACTCATTCACACAATATAATAATAACATAGATTTATCACTTCGAGAAGAAATTGATGAAGAAACTGATGAATATGCTGATGAATCAAAACTGTTGAATAGAACAGTATCGAATCAATCATCCACAATATCATCGAAAACACATCAATCATATTTCTCACATAGTTCAAATAATAATGTTAGTTCACATTCAACTCAATCCAATAATTTCAATTTAAATAATCTTAATTCTAATCAAAGTAGGAGAAATTCAAGTTCAAGAGAGAATATTTTATCTCGTAAAAGATTTTCTTCTTTAATGGGTAATAATGGTAATGGTCATAATAATGGTAATGGCAATAGTACACATAATGGGTATATAACTAGTCCAACATCAGCAACATTTCAAAATGGTAATTCACAACTACTTGGAATGGGTAATATAAATTCTGCACCTACGATGCATTCAAATGGATCACATTTAAATGGGTCACATTCCAACGGTTTTAATTCAGATTATGGTGAAGATGAAGAAGAAGAATATGAAGAACATAGAAGATCATTCAATTCAATACTTTCAAAATCCAAGATTTATAATCGAATGAAGAAAAATCGTGAACTGACTAGTTCAATGAATTCAAATAATAATCACAACAACAGTAATCGTAATAGTATTTCCACCACTGGAACAAGTAATTCTATGGCTTCCAAAAATGGGAAAAGAACAAGTAGTATAACTACTAATGATCCAATTGATTTAAGACGTCAATCATTTCAATCACTACCGATTTTTGCAACTTATTCATTAAATCAAAGACAAGAAATACAAAAGAATAAATTTGAATATTTTATTCAAGTAAAATTATTATTATCTTTATTTTTAAAACTTTTAAAAATTTTAACTAAAAATTCTAAAAATTCAAAATCTTTTAAATTAATTGATTTCATTAAACGTTATGTTTTTAAGTTTATTGTTTTAGACGCTTCGGAAATGGTTAATAATTACGGTGATGTTGAAGCTTACCGTCTATACACTAGAGTACTTGAATAGAATAAAAGAGAATTAGAAGAGACAATCAAAAAAGACAATCGCTCCAAGTAAAACAAAAAAAAGAAAGAGTCCAACCTGTAAAATATGTTAATATATATACCAACCCAATCTATTTAATTCCTATCTATCTTATATAATTTTTTCACTTACAAGTACTAAGCATTTGCAGTATAACACTTAATAATTGTTCATTCTCACAAGCAGCAGCAACTCTTTCTTTATCATTTAATTGTTTATTTACTTGATTTTCACTTTGGTGAGTCCCCTCTTTCAATAAGATCTTGAATCTGAATCTTGGAGGTAAACATCTTTCCAATCTAACTCTAATACCGAGTCCTATTAATGTAGCTAATGAGCAATGTGTAATTGTTGGTGTAATCTTTATAAGTACTTCAGATAACTCACCTTTCCCACCGTTTTTGACGTGTATGTCAGGTAAGTTCACTATAGCGAGCTGTGCCAATGTTAATGGATGTTCAGGGTCAGACATGGTAGCTAATAAATCAAAGATCTCTTGAGCGTCAATATCTTCATTCTCTTGATCATCGTTTTCATCTTCAGTGTCAAAATCAGATTCTGGATCACTAGTGAGTGAAAGTGCTAAGATATCTTGGAAGAATTCATTATTTATCACTCCTGTTGTTTTGGTGTTTAAACGAGTTGGTAAATCGGCAACATCGATGATTGTTGGATTAGCATTGATAACTTCGTCACTCATGATTAGTAAAGAAAAGAAAAAAAAACTGTGAGAATTTTTTTGATCTCAGATTGTAAATTCAATTCAGGTGCGACAGTAACACTAAAGAATTAACAAATATAATGGAATTGTATGATCCAGTTTACTCCCTGGTGATCTCACCATTGATAATTGTTCAAGGTGAGGGCCCCTATATGGACGGAATCTCGAAAATATTGGAAACTTACGATATCTCAAGGAAAATATGGGATAATTCAATTTTAAGAAATAGATTAGCGAGCAATAAGTACCTTATACGAAAGGTTAGTAATGATTATAAGATTTTGGATCATATTGTGGATGATCAAGGTGAAGAGCATTCAATTATCTCGCCGTTCAATGTGCGGTCTGAGTTGTTTCCTAATGGGATCTTGGGTGACAAATGGTTTAGGAAGTATAGAGAAGATAAACCATTTGTAGTTATAAAGTTAATTGACGTACCTGAAGGGTACGAAGATGATGAAATTATTTCGAACGATTTAAATGATTTGAAAGTGTCTTATATGAATGTAGGCGTGAAATTGGCTGTTGTTGTTGTATCAGAGGATGAAGATAGAGTGAATAGATTGAGACAATTGACTGGATTAACTAGAAATAATGGGATGATATACGTGAAGAAGTCAGATAATTTTGATAGAGATTTGGAAATATCAGTTACAAATCTAATTAGTAATTTGAAGAATGTTGCTGTTGAATTTTATAATGGGATTGAAAATAAGATAAAACAAAGGAATAAGAAATATTATTCTATACCATCATCAATTAATATCGATACTACCATTGAATTAACACCTAAATTCCTTGAAACTAGGAATTTAATTAAATTAGGGATAATAACCCAATATTCACATCCACATAACTTGGAAATTAGTATAAAACATTTCGAATCAAGTTACACATATTTAATCGAGATCTTACATGATAATTACTTTGCATACACCAAGGACAAAATCTCCGAACACGATTTAAAAGTATACAACCAATTGCGGACCTTGGTGGACGTTGTTGCTTTCCATATCGTCCGTGGATACTTGTCCTTGGAGGAAACAATAGTTGCAATGAAAAAGCATCTGGCGCATGTGATGAATGTGGTGAACGCAGTTAACGGCAAGATCAACATGAATCAATGGCAATCGATCCAGTACGAGTGGTTGAGTGAGTTGCTTGCGTTTGCTCCGGTCGGGTCATTGGCTTCAAATAGAGGTGGCCGTGGGATTAAGTTTTTTGGAGGGGTTAAAGTTGATGATTTTGAAATTATAACTAATCAACTGTTAATACTTTTAAAAACTGCAAAATTATTAACCCCCTCCCTGGAAAATCAATTGAATTTCTTGGTTAATCATGATGAGAAAGTGTTGAATTCTAAGAGATTGGAATTATTAATTAAATCTATTGATTCTCAACAGGAACCAAGTGTTGTGAGGTATATCAAGTATATGATTGGTGAAGAGTATTATAAACAGGGGAACCATGAAGAATGTTTGACTTACTTCCAAGATTGTGTGGTTTCCAATTGGGATAATATCAATAGTATCATATATGGAAGACTTATCACAATTCATGAAAAGTCAGGGAAATTCGATGATATTATTGTATTATTACTTCAAGTTATAAATTACAAAGTTCACATCCCTTTGAAAATGAATTGGGAATCTAAAACTGTGGATTTACCATCTAAAGGTTCATATACATTGTTTAATGTTTCTACATTATTCTTGGAAGAAAGAAAAGTGAATGGTGAAAGTAATGAAGGTGCTAGTGTATTCGATAAACTTATTGGACAGATTAAATTCACCCCTAAATTATTAATTGATTCTTTGAAGAAGTATATCGATGGCACAGTTGATTTGGTTATAGATAATGTTATTGTGAAATTTCATGGACTTGAAGATTTGAAATTTAGTTCTGATTCAAGTATGGAAGTTAAAGAAATTGTTAATGGGGATGGTAATTTTAAAGTTATTTCAAATAATGAATTAATCTTTAAAGTTATTGAATTTAATAAAATTATTGAAAAATCTGGTACTTATAGTATAAGTCAAATTGAAATTGAATCTACATTAACTATTGAAAATGACGGAAATATAGTAATTATTAAAAATAAAGAAACATCAATTGATAATTTAAATAAACCATTTGATATATTTTATAAAATCCATGAATCTAGGGTTGTTGAAGTCCCTATTAAAACCCCAATCTTCACAAAATCAATTAAAGTATCACCTATTAGACCAAATATTTTAATTAATTCTGACATTATTCAATCAATCGTTTTAGGTGAAAAAGTTAGTATCCCATTCAATATAAGTTTTAAAAATGATAGGAAATTGAAGTACTATTCAGTCCTGATTAATCCAAGGATTAAAATCATTGGTATGGAAGATGAGGGGGATTTAATTGATTCCAAGATAAATTGGGATAATTTAAAAGATGATGAATCATTAGAATTGGATAATGTCGATAATGATGAAATTATAAGATCGAATTTAAATCTTTCAATTTTCAGTAGTTCATTACAATCTGAAATTTTGAAAAAATCTAAACAATCATATCAAGTCGTAATTGATTTAAAAATGATAGTTCAAGAAGATTCTGATTCTGAGAAATCAGCTATTGTGTATGATACGATTAATTACACTATCCCAATTATCAAGGAAGCATTTGAATGTAAAATCGCTATTAGTCCACAATTCAGGGAGCTGGAAGTAGACATTCCAAGTCCCTTCATCGTTGATTCTAAATCTCATTCAATGGCTATGCCCGTGGTTAGCAGGATTTGGCAAGGGAAATTTACAATTGATGGATCACCGGAATTTTTAATCGATAGTATCAATTATTCTATTAAATCCAAAACATCCGATGTTTTAGTTGAAAATTTACCAGAGATTAATTCCAAGACACAAGTGTTCAGTACCAAGAGTAAAAATGGGTTATCACAGAGGAATGCAACAATACTTATGAATTGTGAGATTAAATGGTCTAGACAGGATTCGACTTTCATGAATACATTTAATACCATCGAATGGAAAATTTTATTGCCTTTAACTGATCCAAGAGTGTTATTAGTTATTGATGAAAAGGATAGTGAAAAGAAACAGATTAGATTAAAGTATATAATTGAAAATCCAACACCAAGGATATTTCAATTTCAAACAAAATTAATTGATGAAAATGATAGATTTATATGGGACTTTGAAGATGAAAGGAATTTATTTCCTTTAACATTGGGTAAAGTACCAGTATTACCATTTAATAATTTTATTTTTGAGTATTATTGCAAATATAATACTAATGAGGAAATTATAAGATTACCAAGTTTAAAAGTTTTAGATTTACAGTATAAGGTGAATTTACCTACTTTACCGGTAAATGATGTTGTTATTAACGATAATATCCTTTATTGGGAGTCTAATAAGACATAAATAAATAGATAAGTATAAATAGGTTTCATTTTTTCCACTTCACTCTTTGTAGAAGAACCGTAAAGAGATAAAACAAAATAAAAAAAAGTGTTTAAATTAACTATAAACAGATGATTAATTAACATCGATTAATTCAACATCAAAGATTAAAGTAGCATTTGGAGGAATTAAACCTGGGAAACCTCTATCACCATAAGCTTCATGACCTGGAATAGTCAATTTTGCAACTGAACCTTTGGATAATTTTGGAATACCGGTATCCCACCCTTTGATGACTTGGCCAACACCGATGGTACATTGGAATTCCTTATTTCTGTCCCTTGAAGAATCGAATTTTTTACCGTTTTCCAAGGTACCAACGTAATGAATAGTGACTAAATCACCAACTTTTGGGTAAGTTTTACCATCACCTTCTTGGATGATTTCGACTTTGGTAGTGGTTGGAGCAGACATTGAGTAAGATTTAAATTGATTGAATTGATTAACTCTTAATTTTGGTAATTGATTAAACTTTAAGTGATATGAGTTTAATCTAATACTTTTAAGCATTTAAAAATTTTTGAGAATTTTGAGAATTTTGTTGGTGGTGTGGGAATGACAGGAAATTCTCACGATTTTTAGTGCGATGGCTGTGGTAATTTTGGTACCATTTTTAGTGAGAATTTCTCAATTTAAAAATCTGTCATAATGGAAACCCTGTGTTAAAGGGAATTTGAAATATTGCTGGTTAAGTTTACTAATTAAGTTTTTAAATAGATTATTTTTAACGGATTATAAAACATTTTAAATTTTTTGCAAAGATCTACAACATATCAATAATCTCATTCCTCAAGTAATTTGATTACTTATTACATCCTTTATTAGAAAACCCATTATTAGTGAAATTCCCTTATCAATTTAAAGTTTACTAATAGATCGAATTTTATTATTTTTTTTTTTCTCAATCACCAACACACACGAGAGAAAAAAAGGGATAATCCACACACATTAAAACTTAATTTCAAATATTAGTTTATCAAACACCTGTTATATTGTATTTCCAATACTTGTATACTATATATAATCAATATAATCATATAAGAAAGTACTTTAAACTATTATTTTATAGAACAAAAAGTTTGGTACATTTAAGGATTTAAAGAAGTGTTAAAGGGAAACGGGTCTGTGTTTTTTTGGGTCTTTTTTTAACTTAGTGTCACTAATTAAGTAGATATAATATAATGACTTCTGTTGAAGTAAGGGATATAAATAGTCCAATAATGAGCATTAAATCAAGTAATCAAGATTCAAATTCCAAATCAGAAATCAAATCTGAAACTGACACCAATATGAATTCAAATTCAAACTCAAATTCAAATTCTGAATCTTCAAGTCCACATGATTCAGGTCAACAAGATGGTAGATATGGAATGGGATTTTTATCTAGTTTTAGAGCCTCACTTCCAGTACCTAATTTAAATTTAGCTGGTTCATCTGATAATGGGAGTGGTAGTGCTAGTGGAAATGGAAGTGGCAATACTGGATTTATGGTAAATAGTCCAACTATTGGTAACTTTAGTAATGTTACTCAAGATCATCATTCACATCTTAATGAAGGAATTGTTGAAAATGATGATGAAGAACTGAATCAAGTTGAAGAAACTGAAAAAATTGAAAAAAATGAAATAAAAGAAGAAAAAAATGAAGAAATTAACGAAGATGTTAATGATGTAACTATTCAACCAGAATCTGAAAGTCAACCAATTGAACCAAATAATTCTTCAACTAATTCAACAGAATCTAAAGATTTAAAAGAAAATAAAGATAAAGATGGATTTTTTTCACTTAGATTAACACCATTAATTGATCATTCATCATCAAATAATGGATTATATTTCCCACCAGTTATAAGAAGAACAAAATCTTCAAATAATATTTCAATTGGTAGATATACTGAAAAATCAAAAAGTGCAGCTCATGCACCACAAGGATCAAATGCACCAATTGTTTTTAAATCAAAAGTTGTTTCAAGAACTCATGCATTATTTCAATGTAATGAACAAGGTCAATGGTTTATAAAAGATTGTAAATCATCAAGTGGTACATTTTTGAATCATATTAGATTGAGTCCTGCATCACAAGAATCTTCATTAATGCCATTAATTGATGGTGATATAATTCAATTAGGTATGGATTATAGAGGTGGTACAGAAGAAGTTTATAGATGTGTTAAAATGAGATGTGAATTTAATAGAAGTTGGCAAAGAAAAGTTAATCAATTTAATTTAGAAATTCATAAAAAATTTAAAAATTTGTCACTTAATAATGAAAATAATAAAATGGGATTTAATATACAAAATGATTCAAACCAAAATCAAAATCAAAATAATAATAATAACGATACTAGTAATATAAATAATTTAAATAATAATAACAGTAATGATAAAGAAGAGTTAAATGAATGTGCTATATGTTTATTAAAATTAGAGCCATGTCAAGCATTATTTATGAGTCCTTGTTCTCATTCATGGCATTATAAATGTATTAGACCAATTATAATAAAAAGTTATCCACAATTTTATTGTCCTAATTGTAGATCAATGTGTGATTTGGAAACTGATATAGATGATGATGAATAAATAATATGGGATTTCTTATCTTGGGGAACCTTCTCTCTAAAAAAATCTAAAAAATCTAAAAAAAACTTAAAAGACAATGTTATCTATGTGAGGTTATGTACTTGTATGCGTGGTGAAAAAAAGGTTAAGTTGTAGATCTCTTTGAAATTTTGTTTCATTTCCCATTGTAATAATATTGGTCGAATGTGTTTACTTGTTAGTACTGATTGATACTGGAATAATAATGCAATAATAATATGGAATAGTGGGGAATGAATAAGCCTATATAATATTATTTTTGCCCAGATATTCACAAGATCTATAGATCTCCCGCAACCGATCGGAAATCTAAAACTAAAACCATAGACATATATCTATCCCGTACTTACTTATATCCAATATACCCTGATTAACGTAAGATAATCCATTAAATTTTCAAGAAAATGGGAAATTATCGTAATTCCTAATGCATCATAGACTAATTATGTTAATCGAAGTATGTTGATACGAGAGGCTATATACATAAGCCGCATTAAAGAAGTTTATCAATTTTATATTTCATTGCAACGTTTTACTGTTAAAATCCTTGAATTATCCATTATATTCGAGTATTTTTAAAAGTATTAGATTGAAATATTAAAATCGGTGATGTGGTGGGGTTGTAATATGGGAAACTAACAAATGAGTTTTGTTTATTTTTGCCTGCTTATTGTTAACTATAATTGATTTAACGACTACTTTAATTTATCGTCTGTAGCCCCTATACTTTGAGAGCATAATTCTAAAACTTGTTTCTGTTTTGTAAGTATTATAAAGTATCACTATTTATTTACTAGTCAATTAAATTTATTAAATTAACTTAAACTATTAATGTCTTATAATCCTTAAATAATAAAGTAATTTCATCTCGTTGGTGATGGGATGGTTTTTGCCTTTAAAAATAACAGTGCGACACCAGCGACAACCATGAGAGATGTCGCCACCATCGCCCATTTTAATTTTATATAAAAGAGCATTGGATTTATCTCCCATAATTAAATTTACTTATATTGCTAAAAAATTTTAAAGATTTAAAAATATAATATAATTTAAAATCAAAAGGAGGGTGTGGTGATTGTGATTTGATAAGATAATTGAGGTAAAAGGAGAATAAATTCAATTTTGCTTAAACTCTGCCTCAATTTCAGTTTTATAAGAGAATTCTGAAAAAACTCGCTCCCACATAAATAACTCCTTCTGTAAATCCTAAATCAAAAAGATTATTAGGGATAAAAAAGGGTTGAATTATATAATTTAAAGTTGCGAATCAGGATACATACGTTATAGAATATTCTAAAAGGGCTGATTTAGTCAACAGATTCAATTCTTGTGTGTTTGTGTGTGTTTTTTTTTTTACAAGGGAATTACCAATAAATACAGGTAAAGTTATAAAACAAAGCATTTCAGTGTTTTACACACCCTTTTTAAAAAAATTATTTTTGTCTAAATTTTGACTTTTTTAAAAATCGGAATATAAAGTAAGATGATTAGGCTGAATCTGAAATTAAAAAGGAAACCTCCACCTCCTTTAGAAGATTCATTAATTGAACCATTTTCCAAAGATTTAGATTTTACAAATTTTGATTTTGATAATTATATTGAAAACTTATCAGAATCTAATAGTAATAATAATAATAAAAGAATTGAAACTAATCCGATTCTAAATTTTAGAAATCAACATCCAAATTTACAACCTTTAAATTCTGACGATAGCGATTCTGAAATGTATAGTTCATTAGATCCTTCAATTAAGAGTGTACCACCAAGTCCTGCAATTTCTTATAATAATTCATTTATAACTGCGAATGGCAGTGGTACATTATTAGAATCACCAAATTTATCTTCATCTTCAACAATTAATAATAATCAAAATAATAAATTAGGTACAATAAGTTTAATTGGTAATAATGCAAAAAATTCAAGTAGAGTTTCAAGTAGAGTTTCAAGTCCTAATATTATAATTAGGAATCAAATGGGGAAATCAATAAATATTAGTCCAAAAATAAACTCAAATTCAAATGCAAATGGGAATTTCAATAATTGGAATGGGAATGGGAATGCCAATGTAAACTCAAATTCAAATTTTCACTCGAATAATAATATTGATATGAATAATGATTTTAATGGTACTGGTTTAGGAATTGATGTAAGTAATGGGAAATTTTCACAAACTAAGCCATTACCACCATTGGAAACACAATCACAATCAATTGAAAATGAAAATAAAGATGAATCAAATACAAATTCAAATACAAAATTAAAGGATAGATTTAAAAGATTATCATTAAATAACTTATCAACTAAGAAATTTATACCCAGTCATAAAAAATATAATTCAGATTTAGGATTAAGGAGATTATCAATAGCTAATCGTGATCATAGTAGAGCAAGATCAACATCAATCATGAGTATTGATTCTGTTCAATCTAATATTTCAACAATTTCACAAAATTCAAATAGTTCAAATAATCAAACTTATTCAAATACTAATAAACCATATTGGAAATATCATATTTTAAAGTTTGGTAAAGATTTATATGTTACAACTAATCCAAGTTTAAAACATATGTATTGTAGAAATGGACCAGGTTATTATATTGAAATTACTAAAAATACTAATAATGATGGATTTAAAATGATTTTTAGAAATGTTGCTCATCAAGGTGATACTTCAATCCCACCAACTATGATAATTGAAAAAAAATCAACAAATGATGGAGGGTATATAACAATTATTTTAAAAGATGAAAAGGCAACATTTAATGGATTATCAATACCTAAAACTATACCTGAAGATTATATTCCATATGATCAAATATCAAATATGAAATATTTTGAAAAGAAAGAAAGTGATATTAAAAATTATGAAGTTAGAGATATGAATAATATTAAATGGAATATTGGTTCAATTCCAAGAGTTAGAAAAAGGAGAATTGAAAAACTTAAAAATTCTTCATCAAATTATTCATTATCTTCAATTACTTCAAGGACATCAAATTTAACTTCAAATTTATCATCTAATATTTCAAGTTTAAATTCAAGTCCAATAAATAGAAATAATTCAAGGGAAGAATATAAATTTATTGGTGAAAAAAATACCTATTTCCATCAAAATTATATTGAATCATCAACACCATTACCATTTAAATTAAATTCTAATGATCCATCAGATACATATTTACAAACTGAAGAACTGCAATTTCCTCCGATTCTTGGATATTTTAGACCATATGAAAATAAAATTAGTAAAAAATTAGTCAATTCAATAACTAAAAGATTTTCCAAGACTGAAAAAATAAGCAGTAAAAAAGTTGAAAATGATGTTTCAGGTGGTTTATTGAAGAATTATTATTTAGGAAGTGACGGAGTTAATATTGATGATGCTGCAGATGAGGATAAAATTGGTTGGGTAACAATTTATGATGAAAAGGAATCAAATGGTAAAATGTTCCCATTTGTTTTAGGTTTATTGATTGCTACTGGTTATGCTAGGACAAATCACAGTAATTAAAGATTAAATTAAAATTATTTAAGGGGATTAAATATAAGGTACCGTAATAGAAGTTAAGATACCGGGTTGGAAAGGGTGAAAAAAGGGAAAAGAAAAAAATGTATATAGGATAGACAAAATATTTCTGAGAAAATAAATGAAGTTTATTTAACTTTTTACTAACCTCTCACGTATTTTAAAACGTAAGGTTTTTCTAAGATTTTTCAACCTAAGGTTTTTTTTCAACTAAGTGACGTGTTGAATCTAGTCCCTTGATTTGTTCTAGGTTCTTCAAATTCTTTTGGTTCTAGATTGGACATGTGAATTCTCTTCAATTTAACTCATTTAGGATGTGTTACAATAGATCTGCTACTTTTCGTATTTATTCTTGAATGTATTATTATACTATTAAACACTGAATGGTTTATAGGTATGAGAGTGTATGGAAAGTACCGTGTTCATAGTTTGTAATTATTATTGAAAATAATGGTATCGGTATAAAAACCAACCGTAATTTCAGGGAATGGGCAACCTTAAAGTCCCTTAGAAAAAAAAAATAATTCTTCCATTTTAGATAATAAGATAATATTCTGACGTACCTCTACGTCTTGATTTATTTTTTCGTTTTGATCTACGTATGTGGAAGATTGCCCAAATTAAGGAGGAACAAGATGAGTGGAATAAATTTGAATCTGTAAAAGTTTCCCTTAAGTTCAATCCCTTAGGTCTCTTGTGATCATTAATTAATTAGGTAATTACCAAATATAGATCTGGCTTAAAATTAAGAATTTTAGAAGAATTTTAGAAGGAGTTTAAAATTATCTAATCTCGTCTATTTTCGTTTCATTCACAATTTTTGCAACTGTGATTATATAATGAGAATCTCAATTTAGGTCCCAAGATGGGAATATTTACAGTTCCTATAAGATTAACAGTAATTTCCAAAACTTTCGAAAGACTTGTTTGGTTTCTAGTGGATGACTCCTATTTATCTATTACTAATACTTGGATTGTAAAGGCTACACTTCAATCCCTTTGGATCCCTTTTAATGGTCTTGATACCCTTTATACCCTTTAACGTGTTAAATTAATCTAAATTAGGAAATGAGAATGGTTATTGTTAACTAGAAATTAGCCAAAAACTGATAAAACAGATTAATTAATTTAACTCTTTTCTATCATACAATAGATTTATTTTCTTATTGACTAACAGTTTCAAAAGCTAATACAATAAATTATTAATGAAATATTGAGTGAATTATGAATGTACAATTTTTATTGTGTAGAGTTCCCGAGATTCCTAAGTTTTTGGAAACTTATATAAACTGACCCAGGGTCCTCTGTTTTAAAAGATAATTTTTGAAGATTATAAGACCTTCATTATAAGAACTTTTGGAGAAGATGTTAGAAAAATTCAAAGCAACAATTGCAAAAGCTCAAAGATTTAATCATTTTTATTTCATACCATTATTCGGTTTAGTATGCTGGTACGTTTGGTGTTTTACATTAATTGGATTATGGGTATCTGATGGTGCAAGAACTTACCCTGAATATGATGAAAACGCAAAACCATTACCACTTCAAAGAATTGGAGTTATTTTAGCACCTGGTTTTTTCCTTTCATTCGTCGTAATTCATTCAATCGTTTTCTGTTCATCTATGTACTTTGAATTTTATCATAGAAAAATTGGGAAATTAATTAAATTTATTAAACCAACTTTACAAAAAAGGTTAGCTTATGCATCATTAACAATTGGTGTAATTTCACAATTATTCTTTATTGCTCAAAGTGTTTGTGGTTATATCTTTGTTTCAACTATGAATCGTCAAGCTAATCATTATGCTGAATTGTTAGCGACTTTTGCTATACTAGTTATGGTCTCATTAGCTTTAAATTTTACAAACTACTATATTATGGGTCAATACTATAGAAAATACGTAAACGGTGAAAGATGGAATAAATTTACAATCTCATTCATTTTAAAAATCATTTGGTTAGTAGTCACCATCTTCTTAGCTGTCACTTGCTGTGTCTTCTACGTCAAACATAGGAAAGATATCGCTGATGTTTTTGAATGGTCATTCCATTTATGGTATGGTTTATTATTGGCTTTTTGGACTTATGATTTATACCCATTAACTGAATTGAAAGCATTAAAACAAAAAAGTGAAAAACAATCAGGTGTCATTGATAAATTCTCATTCTGGAAAGAGAAAGAAATTAATACTGTAATTCACGGTGATTTAACACCTTCTGGTTCTGGTTCAATCGAATTTGAAAGTCCTGGGTTTGATTATACTGAGTATAATAAAAGTCCAAGTAGTTATGCTTAAACCATTTTCGTTGTTTGTTTTTATTGGTTCTTAGTTCTGAACTGTGGATTATTGTAAGATTAAAGTTGTTTTTTTGTTTATGTGATACCGGTGCTGGTCACCAATATATAATATAATGTATATTGTTCTTCTACTCTTGAGCCGCATATTTAAATTTTATGGATTTTGAACTTTTAGGAATTTGCAAGTTAGAACTTTCGTGAGTATGTAGACTACCGCTCTGAGATTTATTATAGTTTCAGGCTCCCAATGATTTGAAAATGACTCAGTTATGAAGTAATTCTAGTAAATTAAACATAAACAGAAGTATTGTAAAATCAGAAATAAGAGTATAAAGTACTAAAAATACTACAATTATACTCCTCTGCTAATCAATAGACCCTTAGTTTTATCATTTTTATTGTTTGCTAGTTTAAACATTCCCGGTAGTTAATCCCCTTACCAACCATATCCCACTCGTCAACTCAAATCTCGAGAAATGTAAACTCAAGGAACTTATTTCTAAAGGTGAATTCTCTTACACAGCCCAACACATTAATATTCCAGCTCTCTAAGGGACTTTAAGACCCATTATAACAGTTATGAAAAGGGAAAACGATGGTCGTAAGTAAGAAAAAAGTTATGAACATGTTGCAAGACACGATAATAAACGAATAGAATTCAAATAAATTTTTAGTCCGAAAACTGAAATTTAATTCCTTCTGTGTACCTGAAATTTTATCGCGTTGGAATTATACCCCAAGGAAATTTAATTTAACGAAAAAATCTTTAAATTTTTTTAAAAAACCAAGGTACCCAAAGATCAAAAATGGATGATGAACATGAGGTTTCAGTGAACCCATACTCTGATAGTTTCTTCCCAAACTCCAGACAAATGTGGAGAATTGCATCTAATTTAAAAAAATTAATTGATAAAATTATCCCAATTGAATATTCAGAAGATGAGGTAACTCAATCCAATTCACCAATTTTAAGTGAAAAAGTCATTCATCTAGTTTATGAAGCTGCTGGTGGGAAAGGTGATGGGAAATTGGGTAGTTCAAGTCATAGATATCAATCAGCCATTGTCTTTTGTTTATTAAAAGTTTGTGGATGGTATTGGCAACAAGCCGAATTTGAATTATATGATACAAATTTATTTAGTTTAAGAGCCATAACTGCTCAAACTTTAGCATCAATTATAATTGATAGAACTCAAAATGATGAATATTTGTTCTTAGCTATGTTATGTCATCGTTTCCTGATTTGTGTTAATGAAACTGATTCAGCTCCTGCAAATGTAATGGAATTAGCTGTTGATATGCATTGTACAAGAGTTATTGGTTCATCAGGTTATCAAAGATGTATTAAATGGTTATGGAGAGGTTGGATTGTTCAAAGTGAAAAGGATCCTTATTCTTATGAATTATATAGAGGTGCAGCATCTCATAAACTTTCAGTTCATTTTAATCCATCAAGAGTTAAAACTCCATTATATCAAAATTTATTAGAAATTTTCTTAAGTGTAATTTATTTAATGTTATTTACTGTTATTTTAAATACTCATGTTTTACCAAGTGAAGGATTAGATTTTTTTGAAATTGTATTTTATTTATTTACTTTAGGTTTAATTTGTGATGAATTAATTAAAGTTTATCATATTGGTTATTATTATTTTAGTTTTTGGAATGCTTTTAATGATGTTATGTATACTATCATTACTGTTGCTGTTGGTTTTAGAATTGCAAGTTTAGTTCATAATAATCCATCTAAAGAAATTTATGATGAAATGTCTTTTAGAATTTTATCAATGGTTTCACCATTTATGTGGTCAAGATTATTATTATACTTAGATGCTCAACAATTTGTTGGTGCAATGATTGTAGTTATTAAAACCATGATGCAAGAATCTATCTTATTCTTTGTTTTATTATTCTTTATAATTGTTGGATTTTTACAAGGTTTCTTAGGTCTTGATGCAGCAGATGGTAAAAGTGAAGAAACTAAAGCAATTTTTATTGTTTTAATTAAAAGTATCATTGGTTCATCAAGTTTTGATGATGTTTCAATGTTAGTTCATCCATATGCTGATATTTTATTTTTCCTTTATACTTTTGTTTTAGGAGTTATTTTAATGAATATTTTGGTTGCTTTATATTCAACTGCTTATGCTAATATTGTTGCTAATGCAACTGATGAATATTTTGCATTAGTTGCTCAAAAAACTTTAAGATATATTCGTGCTCCTGATACTGACCTTTTCATTGCTCCATTTAATTTATTTGAATTTTTATTAAGTCCATTACAATATATTTTACCTTATAAATATACCAAAACAATTAATTATTTTGTTTTATTAATTGTTTATTCTCCAATTTTAATTTATATTTCAGTTGATGAATTATCAAATGCTAGAAGAATTCATTATAATAGATATAAAGGTTTAGCTGATGATGCTAATGAAATTGATACTGAATGGGATTTAACAGATGGTTATGTTGACGCTAATGGCTCATCATGGGAAGCAATTCAAGAAAGTAATTCACAAGTTAGTCAAGCTTTACAAGATCAAAGAGCTGCAGAAATGGAAGATCCAGAATTTAAAGTTAATTTAATTGAATTTAATGAAAAAATTGATACTGTTGTTCAACCAGTTTTAAAAGCTCATGAAATAGGTATTAAATGGGAATTATTTGAAGTTTATAATGAAATTAAAAAATTAAGTGAATTAGTTGAAAAAGTTGTTAAAGATAATGAAGCTTTAAAACTTGAAAATGAAAAATTAAAATTAGAGAATGTTAAGAAGGAAGTTCCTGTTCCTACTCCAACTCCAGTTGTTAAAGAAGAACCAAAACCAAGTAGTTCAGTCAAATCCAAGGATTCTAAAAAAAGTAAGAAGTAAAAAGTTAGGATTGATTGATCCCCACTGTTTGTAAAGTGTCTCACTTTATAAAACTTCTGAAGTTACACCATAGGATACCCCCACCACCCCCAATGTTTGTTTTTATTTTTCCATATTTTGGGATTTGGATACCCTTTCCCATTCCTGTCATAGACAATTTTCATATAAATTATCTATTATAATAAATGTTTCCCTTTAAACTGTAAAACTAAACTTTTACTCTAAAAAACTTTTGGTGTAACCTCTTAAGTATGGAGTGCACCGACCATTAATCTCAAAAAAATTTTCCTTAACCCTATACCGCATTATATGGATAGTATAGATTTTAGATCAGTATAATAAAGTATATTAACAAACCTTCAATATAAAATTAATTGAATATTATTAGCTTTAATTGAGATTCTTAAGGAGTGTGACTAGCAAATTAATTCACACGATATATTGGGAAACTTTTGTAAATTTTAATAAGCGGTTAAATTTTATTTTATTTTACAAATGTCTGAAACAACACAAAAGAATGCCTTTAAAAATGGCGATAATATACAATTTGATTATTCAAATCAACAAAACAATCTAAATAATAATCCAGGGAATAACGTATCTACCAGTGGTAAGAAGAAGAAAAAGAAGAAGAGTAAAAATAAGAAGAATTTAGGTAATGTGGAGGCAACTTTGAATAATCCTGATGAAGATTATCCAACTTCAAGAATTATAAAACTGGGACCTGATGGGTCAGTAATTGTTAAAAGTATGGATGATAATGATGAACCAAGATCTAAGAGTCATATCCTGACAAATCCTGTTCATGATATTTGGTTTCATGATTCAACGGAAGCTGAAAGAAATGATTTATCAAAATTTTGGCAAACTTTAAATAAAACTGATAAATTAAAAATTGCAAAGATTGAAAAGCAAGATTTATTAAGTATATTAAGAACTGTTAATAAGTCTTCTAGTAATGATAACAATAATAATAATGGTAATAATAAACATATTAATCCAATAAATAATCTGGATTGTAATTGTCATCATTGTGGTAAAAAGAGAAATATTATTTATGATGAAATGGAAAAGATGTATGATACTTATCAAGATTATATTTATGAATTTATTAATCAAATAATAGATCTTAAAGAATTAGAAAATTTACCAGATCATTTATTTAATAATTATAATAAAATTAATGTACCTGAAAGTTTATCAGTACCTGTATCAAGTAGTCAATCAATATCAGGAAATCGACAACAAATTAAATCAAATCAGAATCAAACAAATTCAAATAATTCTAAATCAAATAATAGTTCTAATAATCCAATATCAGAAATAACTAATCAAAATAATGAAATTAAAAATGATACAAATTCTTCAAATAGTATTAGTAAGGATGCGAATAGTAATAATAATTCAAATAATTCAAATGGTTCAAATGGTTCAAATAGTAATAACACGGGTGTAATAAATTCATTAAATCAAAAACAAATGCAAGAATTGCAACAACAAGTGATACAACAACATATTCAAAAACAAAAACAACAAATGAAACAAGATTTAATTAGTGATAAAAAATTAATTGATGAAAAATTTGATTTAGAAATGTTAAAAAATGATAATAATCAACATAAATTAATTAATTATTTTTTTGATAAGAAATTAAATGATGCTTTAAAATCCCTTGATTTTCAAAAACTTAAAGATTTACCAAAGGAGAGTCAAGCAAATGCAATTCAGGAAGTTGGGGAATTAAGAGAATTTATGAATGATATGAAATCTGCTGATGTTCAAGAATTAGCTAGATCAATGAATTTTATTGAACATATGGCTAAAATGTTTGATATAAATATTAATGATCAAAAGGGAGGTAGTAAAGGTGAAAATGTATTTAAACAATTTGAACCAGATTATAAAGATTTACCAAATGGTTTAAATAATTTAACTGATGATATAATTCAAGCAAATGGTCAACATTTTATTAATATGATGGAAAATTTATCAAAATCAAGAAATTCAAGAGAAAATTTATTAGATAAATCAAATAAAATTAATGAACTTAAACAAAATAATTCAAGTATTAGGATAAGTTCGCATACTTCTCAATCAAATAATGATAAATTAATAAATCCAAATCTTCATTCAAATCATCAACATTCCCAACTTCATAATCATACTCATACTCATACTCATACACATGATCATGACCATGATCATGATCATCATCATCACAAGCATCATCATCATGATAATGATGAAGAATATGAAGATGATGAAGATGAAGGTGAAATTCAATCTGATGAGGAATTAGTTGAAGAAGGTGATCTTCTTGAATCTGATGAATTTGAAAATCATTATCATAATCATTATCATGATTCAGATCATGATGGAGAAGATTATGATGAAGATGAAGATGAAGATGATTATGAATATGATGATAATCTTGAAGAAGAATTAAGTAATGATGAAAATGAAATTAGTGAAGAAGAAAAAGTTCAAGAACTTCGTCATTTATTTTTAATGCAAGTTATTAGAGTTATTCGTCAAAGATTAAAAGATTCATTTAAAGATAAATTATCACAAGATCGTGCACAAATGTTAATTCAAGAATTAGAAGCTGAAGAAAATGCTAAAAAAGAGAAAGAATTAAAAAAGATTAAACAAAAGGAAAAATTAAAGGAGAAGAAAAAATTACAACAATTAGCTAAAGAAGAAGAGAAGAGGAAAAAGGAAGAAGAAGAAAGAAATAAAATTGAAGAAGCTAAACGTAAAACTGAAAAATTACAAGCTGAACAAAGAAAGAGAAATGAAGAATATCAAAGGAAGAAAGAAGAGGAAAAACTTAAGTTAATTGAAGAACAACAAAAGAAGATTGAATTAAAGAAGGAATTACTTAAAAAGCAAAGAGAAGAAGAATTAATTAGATCTAAAAAGGAAGCTGAAGAAGCTGAACTTAAGAGAATTGAACTTGAAAAGCAAAGAGTTATTGATGAAGAGAATAAAAGGAAGGCAAGAGAACTTGATTTAAAGAGACTTGAAGAAATGAAATTAATTAAAGAAAAAGCTGAAAGAGAAGAAAAGGAAAGACTTGAAAAATTAAGAATTGAATCTGAAAGACTTTTAAAGGAAGAATTAGAAAGGGAAAAATTAAAAGAAGAAAGAAATGCAATTGAAAGAGCTGAAGCTGAAGCTTTATTAAAAGAACAACAAGAAGTTGCAGCATCAAGATTTAAAAATGAAACTTTTAATCCTTTAAATAATCCAATTTCTTTAGGTACTAACCCGTTATATAGTGGTGTTACATCAAGTAATAATTCAAATAATTCAACTCCAAAATTAGATAATAGTCAATGGCCAAATTCTCCATTTACTCAACATTCACAAACTCAATCAACTCAACAATTTAGACCTTTTGGTAATACTGTTCAAAGCTTTAATCAAAGTTATCCTTTTAATGATCCATTTAACAAATCCTCAACATCTGTTCCTCAATCAAGTACACCAAATCCACCAGGATTATCAGCTTTTGGTTCATCAAGTAATATTCCATTAAGTAATGGTTTAAATAATGGGTTAGGTAGTAGTTTACTGAATGGTCTTGGTTCAGGACTTAATGGTAGTTCAAATAATTTATTAAGTGGTTCAAATCCAGGTGTTAATAATGTAAATAATAGTATTCCACCTGGTTTAAGTCCATCATTACAAAGATTATCAACTAGTTCAATGAATGGATGGGGTAATGAACCTAATACTTCTAAATTAATGGATTTAAGTTCTGGATTTTCAAATTTCCCAAAAACTTCAAGTTTTAGTGGTGGTAATTCACAGAATTTTAGTTCAATGATTTGGAATGATAAATCTGTCAGTGAAAAACCATTAGATCGTACACCAGAACAACAAAATAATAGTATTCAAATAAATCCTATCCAAATCCAACAACAACAACAACAACAACAACAACAACAACAACAACAATCCTTACCTTCACAAATCTCACCTCCACAACATCAAATACAAGATCAAACAGTTCTTAATGCAGTTTATAAAAGTTACCAAATTTTAACCAATTGTAATCAAATTTGGAATGGATATGCTAAAATTGCAACAATTTATCAAACTGTTCTTTCAATGTTACCTCAACAAATAGAATATGGTAAATTTATATCAATTATTTCACATCAATTAGCTGTTGCAAATTATAAATTTGAATTCCTTTATGATAATTATCAAGTTAGTCATATTAAGATGAATTCTGATCAATCTCCAATGTTGGCTAATAATAGATTATCTAATAGTTTTGATGGTTTAAATGGTTTAAATGGTTTAAATGGTATGAATAATATGAATGGTTTAACTGGTTTAAATAATAGTTTAAATAGTGGATTAAATGGTTTAAGTAAAGGTTTAAATACTGGTTTAAATACTGGTTTAAATACTGGTTTAAATAATGGTTTACAAAATAGTTTAAATAGTGGTTTAAATAGTGGTTTAAATAATTTACAAAATGGTTTTAATTTACCAAATAGTGTACAAAACACAAATAATCAGTATACTACTCCATATAATAATGGATTTAATCAAATTAATTTGAATGGGTTAGGTAATGATATGATTAACTTCAATCATCAATTGTAAAATGAATGAAATGTATATCAGTAAATTCACTTGTTCCCTCTGTCTCTAAATCTCAGTCTAAATCTCAGTATGTCTCAGTAACGAAAAAAAAATTAGAGCGAAAAATACTCAAGGGCAATTAAATTTGACGCGTTGAAAAATTCATCAAACACAGTAATGCCAAATATTGATTTTGAAAAAATATACTTAAATCAATCCAGAATCAATGGACGTATGCGTATAGCCGACTCTGGGTTAGGTTGGAAAGCATCTAATTCCTCAAATGCTAGTAATCCACCACAACAACCATATTTATTACCTGCTGAAGAAATTTTATCATTCCTGTGGTCAAGAGGTTCAAGAGGATATGAATTAAGAGTTCAAACTAAGAATCAAGGAGTCGTATCATTAGATGGGTTTGATGTTGAGAATTTCAATGAATTAAAACAAGAATTACAAAGAAATTTCCAACTTTCATTAGAACATAAAGAACATTCATTAAGAGGTTGGAATTGGGGTAAAACTGATTTAGCTAGAAATGAATTAATATTTCAAATTAATAATAAACCTGGATTTGAAATTCCATATTCTGAAATTTCAAATTCTAATTTGACTGCTAAAAATGAAGTATCAGTTGAATTAAATTTAGATAATAATAATAAAGCAGGTGATGAATTAGTTGAAATGAGATTTTATGTTCCAGGAGTTATTGAAAATGAAACAAAGACAAAAATTACAAATGAAGATGGTAAAGAAGTTGAAGCTGAAGAAGTTGAAGAAATTAATGCAGCTTCAATATTTTATGATCAATTAAAAGATAAAGCAAGTATTGGACAAGTTGCAGGTGAAGCTATTGTTTCATTTAGTGATGTATTATTCTTAACACCAAGAGGTAGATATGATATTGATATGTATCCAACATCCTTAAGATTACGTGGTAAAACTTATGATTATAAAATTCAATATAAACAAATTGAAAGAATTTTTTCATTACCAAAGCCTGATGATTCTCATCAATTAATAATTTTACAAATTGATCCACCATTAAGACAAGGTCAAACAAGGTATCCATTTTTGGTTATGCAATTTCAAAGAGAAGAAGAAATTGAAGTTGAACTAAATTTAACTGAAGAAGATTATAAATCTAAATATGAAGATAGATTAAAGAAAAAATATGATGCAGAAACTCATTTGGTTATGTCTCATTGTTTTAAAGGTTTAACTGAAAGAAGATTAGTTGTACCAGGTAGTTTCCAATCTAATGGATTACAAGCAGGAGTTTCATGTAATTTAAAAGCTTCAGAAGGTTATTTATATCCATTAGATAGATCTTTTCTTTTTGTTACTAAACCAACCCTTCATATACCATTTAGTGAAATTAGTAGTATAACAATGTCAAGAACTGGTACAGGAGTTTCAGCTTCAAGAACTTTTGATTTAGAAATTTCTGTTAAAAATTCAAATGTTTCTCATGTTTTTGGTAGTATTGCAAGAGATGAACAAGAAGCAATTGAAAGTTTCTGTAAATCTAAAGGTTTAAGAATTAAGAATGAAGAAAAGATTGCCAAACAAATGATGGTTAATGCAATGAACCAACAAGATGATGATGACGATGATGATGAAGATGCTGATCTAGGTAGTGCAGGTGATGAAGATAGTGAAGACGATGGCGATTTTAAATCTGGTGATGATTCTGAAGTTGCAGATGAATATGATTCGAATGCAAGTGATACAGGTTCAGATATGGATGAAGATGGTGATGATCAAGATGACAAAGAACCACCAAAAAAGAAAACAAAGAATTAGAAAAGGGTTTTTGGTTAATTTTGAATGAAAGAGAAAACTCATTTTTTAAAACGAAGAACTTAAAAAGTTTGACTTTGCAACATACCATTAAGTGAAAATGTGACATTGCTCTTCCTTATAAAGAATGATCTAAATTGCTTGATTTGTTTAGTTTCCCATAGTTTGTATAGTAGAAGAAAAAAAATCCCCCATTTATTATTTATTGTATTATCTAGTCTATTATACCATTTTATCTCTTAAGTATTTTGCACTACTATTATTTCTCTTGGAATTTTAAATTTTGCTAATTGATAAGATATTTTTTAATGAAGGATCGGAAAGAGGGTTAAACTGACATTTTTGATAAAAAAAGACAATTAATTTTTAGGATATAGCGATTTTCAGTTTTTGTAAAACCTTGTTTTTTTGTTTGCATAACCTAACAGATATAACTCAGCCTAACAACGTATTTAAACGAATACCGGTTGTATGCTAAGTATTTTAAAATAGGCTATAAAGGAATTAATTTAAAAGGGAAATAGAAATAAGGATTTTATTATTTTAAATGTCGATGGCATTGATGCATTGTAAATTGCTAAAAGGGTCCCCTTCTCAGTACTTTACATCGCTCTTTACAGAAAAATCTCAAAACCCCTTTTTTTAGCAAAAACAATTTGTTCAGATATTAAAACTCATTTTATATCTATATTTTAAAGTAACTAATAGTATTACTATAATATAAGGTATCTGAGATACATTATCATACATTCAGTAAGAGAATTTTTAAAAAATTCACAATACTTTTATAAATTTGTTATTATCGAAAATTCCTGTATATAGTCCCTTTTCAATCACTTTACCCAAAAGGGAAAACAACCAGTTTCACCTATAAAACACGGTGGGAAACCAAAAGTCATAAATTTTTTTTAAAGTATATCTACTGAACAGTTAATATCAACCAGCCATTTTATATACCATTATATATAGGATTTGCATAAGAGTTGTACGAGAAAGTTGCAAACAAATTGAAGTCATTGTTGCTTAAACCAATTAGATATTACAGTATAACTTAAATTTTGTAAAAAGATCTTTTAGCAAGAAACAATCGGTTTTTTGGAAAAAACTGGGAAACAATAGGAAGTTAAGATAGAGTAGCCCTATATATTTAGAGTTACTCCCTCATCAAGATGAGTTTAAGCTTATTGAAATCTAGGAAGAGTTCTAAACTTGATTTAAGTATTAAAGAAGAAACTAGTGAAGATTTAGAAGATTATTTATTATATACTATAGAATTATATTCTCAACTACCAGAAACTACAATAACTACAACAACCGTTTCAAAAAATAATAATATCAACAAAAATAAATCTACAAGGCAAGTTAAGATGAGTAATAATGAAGTTTTAAATAAAGAAAAGATTGAATTAGTTAATGATAAAAGTATTAATGATGGAGTACCTCCAAGGTCACCAAATAGGAGAATTGGTAAAATTATAAATAAATCAGCTATAATTCCAAATTCTCCGGACATAATACTGGATAGTAGTTCAATGGATTATAGTTATGGTTCAGATAGGTCAAGTTCATTATCAATATTTTCAGAGAATAAAATTGAATTTGATGATGATAAGATTGACCTCGATAATGATGATGATGAAGACGCGTATAAAGAAATTTTAGAGTTATTAGACTATTTAAACGCGGATGAAGATGATATATTACACTCAATTGATGAAATTGTTACAATTATAGGAATTCATTCAAGTATTTCACCACAGAAAGTTGTAAAGACTTAGTAATTTTTAAAAATTTTAGTTCTTTTTTTTAATTTTGGTTGGTTAGCAGTGGAATGCTGAGTTGTATATTAGGTCTTTTTGTTAAAATAACGTTTTTCGAATATGTTGGGTAGGTAGTGAATACCATTTGGATGTGTTTTTTTTTTTACTGGTACTCTATGTACTCTTTAGTCGTAGTATCTTGTTAGTCCCTTTAAAATCCATCTATGCTTTAATGTTTGTGAGAAAAAACCGTTATAAGATACGCAGAAATACTGAGATTACGCCTGTAATGTCCGCCCCCAATTTACGCCCCCACGGCGCATAAACTACCACGGCGCATAAACTAACCTGTTTCGCAAAATTATTCCGTTTTCTCTTTTTTTTCTCTTTTGACAGGAATCTGTATCACCCATTATTTTGATATAATGACAGTTGAACTAGGAGCGGTGATTTATAGTTCAGTTAAACCAATATTTAAGATCTATTTCATAGTAGGTCTAGGATACTGGCTTGCCAAAAAAAATATTTTAACAGTTGCTACATGTAGAGATATCTCAGATACAATCGTTACAGCTATTTTACCTTGTTTAGTCTTTGAAAATATTGTTAAAAACTTAAAAAGTTCAGATATAAAAAATTTAGGTATTATATCATTTACAGCTACTTTATTATTTACTATAGGGTTCTTACTTGCATACCTGATATCAATAATTACAAGATCTCCTAAAAGATGGTTTGGAGGACTTTTATCAGTTGGTTTATTCCCAAATATTTCCGATTTACCAATTGCTTATGTTCAAACTTTAAGTAATGGAGGTTTAGTATTTACCGCAGAGGAAGGTGATAAAGGTGTTGCATATATTTGTATTTTCTTAGCAGTTCAAGCTTTTGCTCAATTTACTTTAGGTCTTTATCAATTAGTTTCATGGGATTTTAGAGATGAATTATTAGATGATGAAAAAATTATAATTACTAGTGAATCAGATTCTGATAAAGAAAAACATGAACATCCTTTATCATCATCAGTAGATGCATCCGCAGATGCAACTAATAGTACAACCAATGAAATAAGTGATTCAGAAAATATAACACTTGATGTACCAAGAATCAATACACTTCAAGATGCAACGTCATTCGCTGAATCACTTTCAATTTCAAGTTCGATTGCAAGTGATGATGAGGATTTAGAAGTACCACCACCAACTGAAATTCATCCAACAGGTACTCTGAATTCAGGAATTAAACATCAAAATTCAAATAGCAATTCAACTTCAAATATACTGAAAGAATTAAGTAGAAGAATTAGTAGAATAAAGCTGAGACGTAATTCAATTTCTTCAAATCCTGGTGTAACTCCAGGTATTTTACAACCAATTAGGAGTAGAGATCTTCGTTCTTTAAAATCTCAAGATATGACTGATGTTATTAATGAATATTCAGAATTTGATAATATGAGAGAAGAAGAAGAAATTAAAAAAGTTATTACAGCTGGTAGTGATATTGGTGGAGTTGGTTTAATAAAAAGTAAAAGTAATATAAGTAATAAATCAACATTTAAACAAAAGTCAAAACAAAAATTAATGGCAATGTTAAAAAATCTTGTTTCACCAGTTTCCTTAACTTTAATTATTTCCATTGGTATTGCAATGTCTCCACCATTAAAAGCATTATTCGTTGAATCTAAATTTAAATTACCTAGTGCTCCAGATGGTTTACCACCTTTATCCTTTGTTATGGATACTACTTCATATATTGGTAATGCATCAGTTCCATTAGGTTTAATCTTATTAGGTGCAACAATTTCAAGATTAGAAATTAAAACTATGCCTGAAGGATTTTGGAAAACTGCCGTTGGTGTAACAGTTGTTAGATTAGTTTTACTTCCAATTATTGGGGTAGGTCTTACTACTGGTATGGAAAAGGGTGGTTGGTATAATGGTGATAAATTAATTAGATTTATTAGTGTTTTAGAGTATGGTTTACCAAGTGCTACATCATTAGTTTATTTCACAGCTTTTTACACTGATCCTAATGCCAAAACCCATATTCAAATGGATTGTTTAGCTGTGGTATTAATCTTTCAATATGCCATCTTATTTATTACTTTGCCTTTCTTAGTTAGTTTCACTATTAAAGTGTCATTAGGCTACTAAGGCTTTTTACAATTTTGCATGATTTTATTTTTTTTTCCTACATTCCTTTTTTAGCAAGCAGAATGATATTTTTTGCTTTTTACAATTTAATGACAGTCCTTATATGAATTGGGTTTTAGAACACCAGTTACTTTTATACATCTTTTAATACATAATTACTCTGAAAATTTCAGTCTCAAATGTTTTACTATTTTTTTCCACTGCGTCACTTTAAAGTACAGCAACACAATAAAGTTTCTCATATAAATTTTAACGTTTCATCAACCCTTTTTTTTAACTTTGGTGAATTGGTTAATTATTTGATAAATTGGTGAATAATGGCTCTTTATTATAACTTAGTATTTGGATTATTAGTAACTGAGATTGTATTCTTTACAATCTTATCATTACCATATCCAAGAAAGATTAGAAGAACTGTTTTGACTACGGTGTCAATGCCATTCAGAAATGAACAATTTCAAATTGCTTTAAAATGTATATTAGGGTTTGTCCTAATCCTTTTCATTGATTCGGTTAATAGAGTTTATTCAGTCAATGCTGAATTAAAAGGTTTCAATGGAAATCCAGTTAATGGACTTGTTAATGATAGATCAGAAGTTCAAGCTAGAAGATTTTATTCACAAAGAAATATGTACCTTTGTGGATTTACATTATTCTTAACAATGATCTTATTAAGAACTTATTCATTAGTTGCAGAATTATTAATGACTAAAGATAAAGTTGATGTTTTATCAACTGAAAAGAAAGAAGGTGAAAGTAAAGATAGTCCAAAAATTTTAAAATTAAAAGAGGAATTAGCTGAAAAGGATAAAGAATTAGAACTTTTAAAAGAGAAAGCTGCTTCTTTATCCAAAGAGTATGATGGTCAATCAAAAGTAAGTAAAAGAAAGACCTAAACAAGGGAAATTGAAAACCAGAAAGAATTGAAACGAATAAGATATATATATCTGTATCTATATTCAAGTATATATTTTATTTCTTTATATATAAGTTAGTTTTTTGATCTAAGTGGAATAAGCATTACTCTTGTGTTTCGGTGTAAAATTAAAATTATCACCTGCTTTACCTAAAAACATTTCAGTAATTTTAATCCAATCTTTATAATCTGGTGAACCTAATAAAGTCTCTAATTCATTTCTACCTTTCCATTTTGGTGGTCTTTCATTTAATTTTGGTGGTAATCTTTCTAATATACCAACTGGAATATATCTATGAGTAAAACTTATAAACTCACACATAAATCTTCTAGCTAATCCAATACCATATTCATCTGGCCCCCAATGCTCTAAAGCAAATCTAGCATATTTTCCTAAAATGTCTAATCTTTCAGTGGCAGATTTATCAAGATATTGTTTAGCTTCAACTTCTTCGAAAATCCATGGTTTAATTAATGCTCCTCTAGCAACCATAACTGAATCAATACCTTGAGTTTCTGTAGCTTTATACCAATCTTCAAAGGTATAAATATCACCATTACCAACAAATTGAACTCTTTGTCTATCAGTTGCATCTTTATCTTCTTCTTGATTATTATTCCATTCATCGACAACTTTAGCAGCTTCAGCGATATATTCCCAATCGGCTTCACTTCTGTAACGTTGTTGTCTTGAACGTCCATGTAATGTAACAGCAGCTATATCACCACCATTTAATAATCTTTTAATTAATGGAATTGCAATATTTTTACCATCTCTAACACCAACTCTCATTTTAATAGTAACTGGAATATCACCAGATAAATAATTCATACCCTTTAAAATACGGGTTAATCTTGATGGTTGTTCCATTAATGCTGAACCTTGACCTTGACGATATAATAATTCAATTGGACATCCACAATTAAGATTTAATTCTGAAGTTTGTGGTGCTTCTCTCCCAATTAACTCAGCCGCTTTAGTTAAGGCCCAATGTTTACCACCTGCAACTTGTACACCAAAACCTGGATATTCAGTACTATGAGCTTTTGGAAGTGCCCATTCAGAATTAAAACCTTGAATTAATGGTAAAGCTAATGCCATTTCACCATAAGTGACATCTGCACCTAAGGTTTTCATAAGACGACGATATGGTAAATTACCAACAGTGGTTAATGGAGAAACAATCTTGGCACCTTTGAAATCAAGTTTTTTCTTTTCGGATAATTTAAAAGGTGGTTCAACATATTCTGCTTGATTTTCCTTTTGTTTTTCTCTTGCATTTTCTTCATTATTAACTGTTGAATCTAAATATTTAATCATTTCTTCTGATTTTTCAAGATCATATTTCTTTTTTTGTAATAATGATTTAGATTCCTGTTTAATTTTATTTATTTCATAATTTGTCTTTTTATATTCTTCCATTTTATTTAAATCTTTAATTAATTTCTTAGTATCTTTATCGAAATGTGATCCTAACCATCTACATTTCAAACCAGCTGGACAATATCCAATAGCTTCAAAAACAGGACAAACTCCTTCAATATCTTCACCTTTAGCAACAAGATATTCATCAATATTATGTGTACTCTTACATGATTCAGCACCAAATTTACATTCATATTCATTATCTGGATCCATTAAAGAAGAACAAAGTCTAATAGTTTCTCTTTCTTGTCTTAATTCTCTATTCTTATTTTGACCTCTTTGTTTCTTACCCTTTCCTTTTCCTTTACCATTATTCCCATTATCTCTATCATCTTTACCTCTATCACCACCTTCAGCTTCATCATCATTATACTCAACTACATTGTCTGAAGCAATGATATACTCAGCTTTAATGTGTGCATACCCCTTTTCAACTCTAGTTTCAGTATGTTGTTTCTTTGAAGCAGAATCGTCTTCTTCTCCAGGTCTTTTAACTGCAGTTGACATTATCTCGAATTTTTAGAAATTGCATCTCATCTCTCATTTTTACATAAAATATAGTGTTTCAAAAGAAATAAATATCGATTTCATAACAATTCTCCCGTATAGTTATAAGAGCATACAAAGAGGTTTATAGGTCTTGGATAAAATCTAATTCAATTAATAATTTAAAATATTTCATGTTAAATCTTGTAGGAAACTCATCTCTCTCTATACAATCTCATCTGAAGAAAAAAATTGAGAAATTTTCAAAACTAATGGTTGAACCAGTTGAAAAGAGAAGGAAATTACAAGCTGACAATACTGTTAGTGATAGTATAACACCGGTCAGGCCATCCAAGATATTCAGTCCTTTCCGTGTGTTGGGAAACGTATCGAATGAAGTCCCATTCGCCATTGGAAATTTAGGATCAACATTTTATATTGTCACATCTGTGGGAAGATCATTCCAGATATATGATGCTTCAACATTGCATTTATTATTTATTTCACAATCACAGGCTCCTTCCAAGTTGACTGCCTTAGCAGCACATTATCATTATGTTTACGCTGCTTATAACAATAAAATCGGGGTTTATAAAAGAGGTAAGTTAGAAGATACTTTGGAAATTCCAAGTAAGAGTAGTATAACAAATTTAATTACATTTGGGGAATTCTTAATTGCTACAACTAATGAATCAGAAATTTTTACATTCCAAAAGAAAAATAATTCTAAATATCCAAATGAATTACATTCTTCATTATATTCAATAAGTTCAAAAGTGCATGGTAAAATCGTAGGTATAATCCATCCACCAACTTACCTTAATAAAATCGTTGTTGCTACCACTCAACACATTTTCATATTTAATATCAATACAGGAAAAATGTTATATCAATCACCAGAAAGTCAATTCAAAGAATCTATTTCATCAATAGAATTTGCACCAGCTTTAGATATAATCGCTATTGGGACTGCCAAAGGTGGTATATTCTTATATAATATCAAGAAAGCTAAAGTCATGGGACCAAGAATTATGGCTGCAAGTGAAGAAAGTGATAATAAAGTTGTATCATTATCTTTCAGAACTGATGGATCACCTCATTTAGTTGCAGGATTAAGTAATGGAGATTTATTCTTTTATGAATTAGATAAAAAGGCAAGAATTCATGTTCTTAAACATGCACATAAAGAAATTTATGGTGGAGTTTCAAATGTTAAATTTTTAAATGGTCAATCAGTCCTTGTTTCAAATGGTGGTGATAATAGTTTAAAAGAATTTGTTTTTGATCCAAGTCTTTCAACAACTAACAGTGCAGTCATTTCCCCACCTCGTTTATTACGTTCTAGAGGCGGACATTCTGCCCCACCAGTTAAAATTGAATTCCCACAAGAAGATAAATCACATTTCATTCTTAGTGCTTCGTCAGATAGATCATTTTGGTCATTTTCATTAAGAAAAGATGCACAATCACAAGAAATGTCACAAAGACCATTAAAGGGGAACAATAAATCAAGACAAGCAGGTCAAGTTCAATCAATGAAAGAAAAAATGCCTGAAATTATCGATATTTCATCTAATCAAGCTAGGGAAGGTGATTGGGAGAATGTTATAACGGCTCATAAAGATGAACTTTTTGCAAGAACTTGGGATTCGCTAACTAAAAGAATTGGTCGTCATCAATTGAAAACTGTTGATGGTGGATTTGTAAAATCAGTTTGTATTTCACATTGTGGGAATTTTGCAATGGTTGCATCAAGTAATGGTGGTATTGGTAGTTATAATTTACAATCTGGTTTACTTCGTAAAAAATATATGCTTCATAAAAAGGAAGTTACAGGTATAGCTATTGATGGTATGAATCAAAAAATGGTAAGTTCTGGTTTAGATGGTATTGTTGGATTTTATAATTTCGCTAAACTGACATATCTTGGTAAGCTTGATTTAGAATCTCCAATTACTTCAATGATTTATCATAAATCTTCAGATTTAATAGCTTGTGCTTTGGATGACCTTTCTATTGTTGTCATTGATGTTGTCACTCAAAGAGTTGTTAGAATCTTATATGGTCATAGTAATAGAGTAACTGGAATGGATTTTTCACCAGATGGTAGATGGATTGTTTCTGTTGCTTTAGATGGTACTTTAAGAACTTGGGATTTAACAACTGGTGGATGTATTGATGGTGTCAATTTACCAAGTGTTGCAACTACTGTTAAATTCTCACCAATTGGTGATTTCTTAGCTACTACACATGTTACTGGTAATGGAATCTTCCTTTGGACAAATAGAGCACAATTTAAACATATTTCAACAAGACACGTTGAAGAAGAAGAATTTTCAAATATTTTATTACCTAATAGTTCAGGTGATGGTGGTTCAAATATAATAGATGGTGCATTAGAATCAAATGAAATTGATGAAGATGAATTAATTAGAGATTCAGAATTAAAACAAATTGATTCAGATTTAGT
Organism: Yamadazyma buinensis; assembly: GCA_030571035.1. Classification (NCBI taxonomy): domain Eukaryota; kingdom Fungi; phylum Ascomycota; class Pichiomycetes; order Serinales; family Debaryomycetaceae; genus Yamadazyma; species Yamadazyma buinensis. The sequence continues at coordinate 224,859 of JAJLWZ010000001.1, read as the reverse complement.
TACTTTATCAATTGGTTCGAGGTCAAGATTTAGAACATTAATGCATTTAGATGTTATAAAACAACGTAGTAAACCAAAGGAAGCTCCAAAGAAACCAAAACAAGCTCCATTCTTTTTATCACTTTCTGGTCATGATGTTGGTGATAGAGCCAAAGAAGCAGAAATTGGAATTGACGATTCAATGAATGTTGATGAAGAAGATGGTACATCAAAATTATTGAAATACAAAAATGGAAACGGTGATAATTTTGAATCCAAGTTTACAAAATTACTTAGAATTGGTGGTGAAACTCAAGATTTTACTGAATTCTTGAAATATATCGTAGAATTATCTCCATCCACAACTGATTTGGAAATCAGATCATTAAATTCATTCCCACCATTAGACGAAATGACTAGCTTCGTCCAAGCGTTAACACAGGGTTTAAACTCAAATGATAATTATGAAATCTATCAAGCTTTATTCGCTATGTTCTTAAAAAATCATGGGGATGTAGTATACAATAACGATGGAGAAATCGAATTATTAGGGGCTCTTGAAAATTATTATCAAGTTAACAAAACAAAAGAAGAAATCCTTGAGGATATAACTAGGTACTGTTCTGGGGTAGTTGATCTCTTAACTACCGTGTAAATAATAATACATACATTTTTCATTATATCATCATCACAACTCTGTCTCTAAAATATTTTTGGTGCGACTGACACAATATTTTGAAGGTTCAAGATTTGTAACTAAGGTTTAAAGAATGAATATTGAAGTCATACGTCCGGCAAGCAGGCTCAATTCTAGTTCTAATATTAAGATAACTTCTGTGACGTATCGGGATGAGAAATTGTATGTTGGATTTGTAAATGGAGATCTTGGAATATTCGATGTAGATATAACGTTTATACCAGAACAACGTAAGGCACAACTGATAAGGTCATTTAAAACTCTTAATGATATACGAACATATTTTAGTGAAGCTAAGAGTTCAAACTTTACACATGATATCACTTTCCCCAATGTTAATGGTGATAATTCAGGAATTAATAAAATTGAGATAATATCGGTTAATTCAACTACCAATAGGATTATATTTGCAATAGTTAATAATGACGTGATTAAGGTATTTGAAAAAGTAGGGAACCATTTAAATTTAGTTCAAAAAGTGGAGGAATCGAAGTACTTCTATGAATTTTATTGTTATGAAGTTAATGAGAGAAAGTATATGGCGATTGGTATAAAGAAGAAGTTATTGATATTACAAATGGTTTATAAGAGTAGAAATATATTCCACTACCAGAAAATACATGAGTTATCATTGAAGGAAAGAGTTAAGGCGATCAATTCAATTGTTTTAGATTCCGGTATTCAATTAATTGTTGGTTTAAATAATGATCTAATACTAGTTGATATAAATAATCATTATTCAGTTTCCAAGTTATTTGAAGATAATGAGGAAAATGTATTGATTCAAAATTTTAATAATACATCTTTTGGATATTTTGGATTAACTAGTAGCGGACCATCCATTTGGATAATAAAAATAAATGAACTGGAATATTGTTTGATTAAAGATACACAATCGCTTATTCTTAATTATCAGGATTCTAAATTCACAGTCAAGGAATCTAATGTGAAACTTCAGACGACTCCCATTTTTGTAGGGTTGATATACCCCTCATATTTATTGATTATGTATAGTAAGAAAGTTGAAGTTATTGAAATTGATAGTGGAGATTTAATTCAAAAAATCCATCACCTGATAAATTCAAGTTCTATACCTACATTTTTAAATGAATCTTTTATATTTCTTGGTGCCACAAATGATTTGCTTCAGTTTAATATATGTAGTTACCAACAACAAATAGATCAATATTTGAAATTTGGTGATAATGATAAATGGAATGGAAAGAAAGATCCATCGACTGATTTATCATTAATTGGTTTAGATAAATCTATATCCCTTATCACTAAACTTGATGAAGAAGATGAATATTTTGGTGGGACACGAGTAGGGAAGGAGAAAAGGAAACAATTATTTTTAAGGGAATTACAAAAAAATAAAGCAATAATATTATTTGAAAAATATTCAAAATATCATCAATCATTAGTTGAAATATGTAGTGAATGGTTAATATCTTATAAAGATGTGCTTGACCTTTTCCCAGAGTTTTTAAGTGTAAATTATTATTCAATTGATTATCGTATGGATCCTGAAGTATTAAAATTATCAAAAAATTTAGTTAAAAAGGTAAGTTTAGAAGATATTCAATTATTGAAAAATAGTGCAATTAATAATGGAGATTCAGGTACTGAATTAGATAATGAACGTGAAAATGAACCTGAAACAGACCAAATATCAAAATTTACTAAAAATTCAATATTACCAAGAGTTTTACCAGTTAATATATTTGGAGAAACCAAAGATCAAAATTTACGTAAATTTAATAAAGCAATTAATAATTTAGTTGTATACCTTACAGATCAAAGAAGAATTCACTTAAATTTTACAAATGATGAAAGTTATCCTTGGAAACATATTAATGTTACACCATATGATTTATATGATTTCGTAACACCAGAACAGTATCAAGTAATTTTACATCAAATATCTGTTGAAATTGATACTTCATTATTTTTATGTTATTTCCATTGTAAACCAATGTTATTAGGTCCATTATTAAGATTACCAAATAATAAATGTGATTCCAAAATTGTTAATGAATGTCTTTTAAAAAATATTCACCTTCATCATATGAATGAACCAAATTTTTTGAAAGAATTACTTGATTTTTATTATGGTAGACAATTACATGAAGAAGCATTAGAGATGTTATATAAATTAAGTCATGAAATTGTAAATCATGATGATGAATTTGATGATTTTTTACGTACACCAAGTTTAACAATTCAATATTTAAATAAATTAGATAATGAAAATTTAACATTAGTTTTAAAATATAGTGAATGGTTATTAACTGATAAAGATCAAGATAAAAAGGAGAATTGTAAATTAGTTTATATGAATGATAGCTATGAATGTGAAAGCTATGATAATTTAAAAGTATTCAATTTTATAAATAATGTTATTAAAGATGAAGAAATTTCAGTTAGATATTTAGAATGGGTAATTTTTGAAAGTGATTTAAATGAAATTCCTTCTAAAAGGAATACAATTGATCAATTTCATACAAAATTATGTTTACTTTATTTAAAAATTTTAAATACTTCAGAAAATTCAAGTTTAGATGCTGATAAATTTAAAAATTTAAAATACTATAAGAAATTGTATAATTTTTTGAAAACCACCGAATTATATGAACCATGGGCAGTTTTAAAATACATTCCAACTGAAAATGTTAATTTCCTTATGTTTACAATTTTTATTTACAAAAGATTAGGTGAACATGATAAATCTATTGATGTTTTATATAATCAACTTGATGATTTAGATGGTGCTATAAATTATTGTTCTGAAATTTATCATTTACCAAATAGTAAGGAATATGGAACTAAATTATTACATAAACTTTTAGAAGATTTATTAATTCATTATAATGAAAATATTGATAAAATTGAGAAACTATTATTAACTCAAGGTTCCAAGATGTCAATACTAAGAGTTCTTACAAGTTTACCAAATTCTTTCCCAATAATCAAATTATCTAGTTATATTGATGAACAATTAAGAACTTCTAAAGAGACATTAACAAATACAAGAGTATCATGTCAATTATATAAAGTTGGATCAATTAAATTACAACATGAATTATTAACTACTCAAAGTGAAGGATATGTAATTGAAAGCAGTAAAAAATTATGTTCAATTTGTCATAAAAGATTAGGGTATAGTATCTTTAGTGTCAATGACGATAACAACATCGTACATTATGCATGCCAGCAAAGGTTAAAGGGGAAATAAAACAGGATTTGTAGGGGTTTAATTGAAAGAATTATAAATACATAGATAATAAAAGTAGACTCACTCTGTGTATTTATGTGTTTTTTCACTTTAATATAATCTAACATTAATCTCAGCCAAGAGTTAATAGTCAATTAAAAAGTTATTTAAATCTTGTTTTCTATATTTCTCTAAAAAAGCTACACACTTTCAATTAATCATTATTTGATTAATTTATATTATTTAATTTTTGTTATTAACACTACTTAGTAAGTGGTATAATCTCTTTTATTCTAATTTACTAAAGTGTGAAACTCCAGTACATTAAATTAGAATTGTTAGTACACGAATTTAATTATTCAGTGCACTGACATTCGCGCTGAAAGATAAACTGAGCGGAGCATCTATTCAATTGAATAAAATTAAATTAACCAATTTGGAAATAATGAACGTATCGGAGAATATTAATGATAATCGTGTTGTGCAGACTGTCCCTTCTGAAGATATCAAACCTGTAATTGTGGAGACAAAACAGGTTAGTGTGCCTGAAAAGTCGGAGAATGACTCAGATGAGCATATTTCTAAGAAGCCTAAACTCGATGAAGGTAATTTATCGACTGTTGAAGAGAAGGAAGATACATTAGATGAGATTAAACCAGTTGAAGTTGAAGAATTTAAAGAATCAAAGACAATAGAGGGTGAACAAGAAATCACAAAAGAAAATGAAACTGAAAGTTTGAATCAAGCCCCAACTCAAATTCATCATCACCATCATCACCATCACCACCATGTACCACATCATCATCACGTTTATGATCCTGAAACTGCGCCGGGTGCAGTCCCACATATCCACGTAGGTGACCATATCCATATTGTGAACCAACAACCTGAAAGAGGAACAATTAAGAAACCACAAGAGGATAATGTAATTGAGAAAGATGTGGAGATGAAACAAAGTAATAGTAGAAGTGAAGCACTTGATGATAATGTCAATATAAATAATAATAACAATAACAATAATACTAATACTAACAATGACGATATAAATACTACAGAACTTAAAATTGATGATGAAGAAGATGAAACAAAGGAAGAAATTGTACCAAAAAGTAAAATTATGACAAAAGATGATATACTAGAGGTTATCCGTGTAGTTTTCCCACAACGTCATCATCTTGGATCATTAGTTTATAACCCTACCACGACATGGTTAACTTTACAAACATCACAATTAACAGGATTAAAGGATGAACATTTTGAAAGATTTGAAGAATTAAGAGAATCATTTAGAGAAAAAATGAAAGATGAATATTATTCTAATTCTATTAGGTATATCCCAATGATTCCACCATTACCTAATGATTATATAAATTATTTATTAGAGATTAAAATACCATATAGATTTATTAAAGGATTTTTAAGAAAATTTGAAACTGGACAAGTAAGTTTAAAACGTGAAATATGGGGTGGTGTAAATGGAATTTATACAGATGATTCAGATATATTATCAATTTTACAACATATGGGATTTTTTGATGATGGTATTGATTTAAAAGAATGGAATAATGAATGGACTGAAAATGATATAATTATACCGGAAATTAATAAAAATAATGAAATTAAAGGTGATTTATCAGTAACTTTATTACTTTTGCCTGGATTAAAAGAATACAGATCAGTTTATAAAAACTGTATTAATTCAAGAAGTTGGAAAGAAATGAATAGACATGATGGTTTATCAATTGCAATTTATAATTTAAAATGGGAAATTGAAGGTAGTTATTTAAGAGATAAATCATTTTTTAAACGTTATCAAACTGAATTATCTTATGATGTTAAATATATGAGACAAAATTTACAATCTAAAGATGGTTGGACTTTTGATGTAAAATTATATAAAAGTTTAAAAGAAAAATTTGAAAAAGATATACAGAAGAAGGAAAGTAAAGTTGAAGGTAAGAAGGAAGAAGATAAAGAAAAGGAAACTCCGAAAGAGGAAACTCCGAAAGAAGTTGAAAAATCCTAGAAAAATCCATGGACTAATGAAGAATGTAAAATTGTAATTAAATAGTTGTAGAATTGTAGAATTGTAGAATTATAAATAGAACTTGATGTTAATCTTTAATTTTATCTTGATTGAAAGCCTCTAAACCCCTCATGATCTATCTTTAAATTACAAAAATCCTTATCTTTTCGATCACTTAACTAGAAATCATCATACCTACCCTTAGAACTTCCTTATCTTCCTTATTTTAAGATATTTTAGAATTTTCCCATTTTTAACGGTAGTGTGAAAGCCTAAGTCTGTATCATTAGTTTTTAGCACTTCGCTCAGAAAAATTTTAAAATTTAAAGGAGATTGCATTATCTCAAGGTTTCCCATTGTTGAGTCCGAATACCAGGCCTTGAGGTAGTTAAATCATTTTTTACATAATATTCCACATAAAAGGTTGATTTGAAAAGTTTTTAAAATATTGATATTGATTTTGGAACAGTTTTAATACCCCATTTAAAGTATCATTTGTGACTAAAAAAAAGAGAATTCTCATCGTGTGATAAGAAATCTTACAGAGCTCAGTTAACTGAACAACTTTCATTTTAAAAGAACTAAAAGATTTCTTGTGCTTCAAAAAATCGGATTTTAAAACCACTTTATTCCGAAATTCATTTACTATCATTAGTAGTTGGATTTTTCAGTGGGGTTTTTGAGTGTATAACAAGTTTTTTAAATTTTTTTGTAAGCTCATTAGGAGATAATAAAAGGATAGAAGGTATGAGTACTAATAAAAGTTTAATTAAAGCGAAATCATTTTCATCAGTACCGTCATCAACTAAACTCCCATCATCAATAGTATCATCAACAAAACCACCAAAAAAGACTAAAAGAGTTAATAATTTTTTTAAAAAGGCAAGTATTGAGTGGAATTTATTCTTATTAAGGATTAAATCATTAGGTGACGAAGTTTTCAGTGAAAATCAAGTTATTAGTGAATTATTTATTGATAGTGATAACGATTCATTATTAGATAAATTAGAAAGACTTCCAAAAGGTTATAGTATTAATGAAGAAAGATTTTTAATTGAATATAAAAAATTTAAAGATTTAGATAAAATGTATGAAAATTATCAAATTAAATTAAGTAATAATGAAGAAATGAAATCTTCAAGTACTATTTATTCTGAAAATCAAATTAGGTATAGTTTAAAAGATGTTATACAACAAACTAATTCAACATCCGGTACTCCCTTAATTAATGGTAGTTTTGAATTTAATGAATCAAATAATTTAGAAGGTGAAGAAGTAGATGAAGAAGAAGGGCAAAAACAAGATACTAAAATTCTTAATTCTACTCAAAAACAAGAACAAGAAGTTTCCAAAATAAAAATAAATGAAGAAATTAAAAAGCAAGTAAAACTTGAACTTGATGATGATTATTTGGAAGAAGATGAAAGTAATGAAGTTTTCAGTAATCAATTTAATGATTTAGATCTTGTCCATTTAAGGAAAAGAATTGAAAATAGTAAAAATATTAATAATAGTAAACAAAATGTTGGAGAAATGTTGTGGGAGTTCAGGAGGAATCAATGGTTAAAGGGTAAAATCGATATAAATAAAATCAGTACATCAAGATTATTTTTCGATCAAATTCCGAAAGATTCATATGTCAAGATTTACAATAATTTAGTCGATAAGGGGAAATGTTTAAGGTCAGATAGAAGAATTAATTTACATGATTTAATGAAAGTTATTAATGCCGGTTGGGTTGCTGAAGACAAATGGGAAAGAGCTGCAAGAGGAATAGCATAAAAGAAGAAAGAAAAAAATGTCCTTTACAAAAATATGTATTTGTCATTGTTTTTGTACATATTTTTAGTTTTGCATGTGGTTTAGAATTTGTAATTTAGTGTATGTGTCTTATGATTTCCTTTTCCCTTTCCCTTATCCTTTCTCTTACCCTCTTTTTTGTTGTTTTATTTATTATTATTTTCCTTTATAAGTTTAACAGCATTCTCTAGTATCCTTAATTCTTGATCAATTAATTCACAATTTTTTTGAAATGCATCAGGAATATTAGTATTTGAAGGTCTAAGCAGTTTATGAGTTTTATTAACTCTTTTCACTAATCTTGATTTATCAGTAAGTAATTTACCATAACTATTAACTATATCGATATTTAATTGACGATTTATTTCTTTATCAATTTGATGAATTGTCGTTATCTTATCCAAAGACGAAGGACCATTTATATCATTTTTAGAATTATTTCGTATAATTGTTTCTATTGAAGATTTTAAATGATTAGATATTATTTCTGATTCTTGAAGTAACCTCCTTTGAGTCTTTTTAGCTTCAATTAGTAAATTTGAATGTTCTGACATTTTTTTGGTGATACTTTGATAATGATTGTTACTCAGTGTGTGGGATTTAAATTTTAGTGCGTATATTTTTGATTCAATCTGAAACAGAGTTTAAGAGCCCAAACATTCATGTCAATTAGTTCAGAGATCTTATCTTCAGATCAATTATTCAGTCGAACGACGCCTCTAGTTGATGTGTCGATCACTGACTTTTATGCAAATATTAAAACCAATTTACTAAAGTCAATTGACCAAACTTATTCATTAATAAAGAATAGTAAATCGGTTAATGAAACATTACAATTATGGGAGATAAGATTATTACTTATTATATTCAATAATAATTTAAGTCAAGCAAGACAAGAAGCAATCAATCTAAATAATTCATTATATTTAAATGAAAATAATAATATCCCACCACCAAAATCAACTTCAACTAATGGTTCAATTAATTTACAAATTTATCCATTACCAAGGAATAATAATGGTGATTTATCACATAATTTATTAATTTTATTACTTAGGTTAAAATCAGTTCCTAATTTATTATTAATTAATGATTTTTATAAATTATGTTATCAATTAAGATTAAAAGGTACACATGATTTAAAAATTTCTAAAAAACTTATAAATTTAAGTTTTGATATAATTGTTATATTAATTATAAATAAGAATTATTTTACATTAATAAATTATTTAAAATCTTTATTAATTGAAATAAATAAAGATGATGAACAATATAAATTAATTTATGATAATTTACAATTATTAACTATAATTAATAAAATATTAATAATGGATTTAAATAAATCATCACCAAAAATAATTAAAAAAATGATAATTGATGAATATGAAACAATATTCAATGAAATAAGTGAAACTACTAAATATTCATTAATTCATGTTTTAAATAAAATTGATTCAGTTTATTCAATGGATAGTAATAATGTTATAAATATAATGCTACCTGAATTAACATTAGAGAAATTAATTATTTTATGTTTAGAGGGGAAAATATCAGGTAGGATAATTTGTTGTATGCTTGGATTATGGGATTTAATGAATGTTTATGATTTTAAACTTGTAAACAATGAAGGAATAATTAATTTTATTCTGCCTGTTAAAGATATAGAGCAAGAGCAAGATTCCCATGAAGAAGGTCCAAAGACATTAGAAGATTGTTTCAAGAATGTTAAAATCCAATGGTGTGATAATATTCAACGAGTCTATGGTTTAGAATAATAACTTAATTGGTATAATTTAATATAATTTATATATGTTAATAAATATATTCATGGTTCCAGCCCTCGGTCATGTGATGTTTTCTTGTGACTGTTTTCCAAATCTCAAAAAAAAAAGTTTTTTTTTCTGTTTCCTCTCCCAGTTCCCTCTCTAAAACAAAAATATTTTCGTGAGAATTTTTTGAAAAATTACATTGAATTTAAATTAAAGATGGCTGTTCAAGACGTTGTTACCCGTGAATACACTATTAACTTAGGTAAAAGAGTATGTAAACTAGTTATATGATGGTGATATCAAGATTGATGATACCCTTTTATTAACTGTGAATGAGAGATCAAAGACTATTTAAAGAGATTTAAGATTTATTGATAAATTGAATGAAAAGTTTAAGTCATCGAGAATGAAAGATTGTTTACAAATGTTTAAATTGAAAGAATTAGTATATTGTAATAAAAGAAACATCCAACTAGAACTTATAGGATTGATTTCAAACTCACAGTTGTATTTTAAAGTATGGAATAATTTTACTAACAAATTTTTAGTTACATGGTATTCACTTCAAAAAGAGAGCTCCAAAAGCTATGAAAGAAATCAAAAAATTCGCCACTTTACACATGGGTACTTCAGATGTTAGATTAGACCCAAGATTAAACGTTGCTGTTTGGAAAAGAGGTGTCCAAGGTGTTGAAAAAAGAATGAGATTAAGAATTTCAAGAAAGAGAAACGATGAAGAAGATGCTAAAGAAAAATTATACGCTTATGTTGAACCAGTTGTTGTCCCAACCGCTAAAGGTTTACACACTGTTGTTGTTGATGAAGATGAAGCTTAAATTTTTTAAATTTAAGAACTAACACATTTAAAAAACCAAATAAAACATAATAAATCATAATTCTTTTGTAAAAAGGCTTGATGTATAATAAGGATTCACATTCTTAAGATATTTAATAATGAATATTTTAGAAAGTTCTTTCTATCTCTATCTCTGTCTCTTTTATTCCTGATATTCCTGATTTATGGGATACTTTCTGTGAGTTAATGCGTTAGCATTTTAGGTGGATTGGTAACTGGGTATATGTCTTGTTAGAGTTTTTTTATACTACAAAAAACCTAGATAAGGTCTTGGAAGTTCAAAAGAGTATATTATTCTTATGGTTGAAAACTATTCTCTTAGTCTCCCTATTAGAAGTTTTTTAAGTTTTTTAAAGTAAAGTCTACAAAGTTAGTATAATCATCATAAAATATAATAAAAAATTGATAAAATCAGTGTAACTATGACAAAATTACCGTTCATCGCAATTGACAGCAAAGATCAAAACGATCTTAAATCAAATTATTCTTGCTCTTTATGGTAAAAAAATAAGTTCTTCATCATATTTCATCAACAACATTTACATACTGAATGATGATTAAGAAGATTTTTTTTCATTGAGCTGATGGATTTAAATGATGAGATGCGGGTAACACCTTTCAAGTAAATTATTAGAACTATCAATATATTGTATTATATTGTATTATATTGTATTATATTGTGTATGCTTGACACTCTTACTGTATAGAGTATCGTATAATAACTATTTAAAATGGTAATTATTAGAGATAAAATAAATTTCTATTTTTTGCAACTCTTTCATATAATAGTAGCAGATTTCACAATTGAAAGTTATTCAAAAATTCAAAATTTTTTAAAAATACATGGAAAAGTAGAGGAAAAAACGTAGGGTATTCCCACTCACATATATAAACACATATAAACACACCATTAATATCAATTTATATTATAATAATGAAAATATTCACAAGCAATATAAAATGTATGGTCAGTTATATTAATCACCGAGGAAATCTAAATTATGGGGAAAAATCATTGAGAAATCTAGTACGAGAAATTTAGACGCTTAAGACGAAAAGATGCCATCTATTGAATCATCTTCAAGAACTAATATTGGTAATCTTCATTTCATCGACGATCCTACCATCCAACGATACGATGAACTTGAAATATCTTTGGATTTATATAATGATTTATTCCCTGATGAATCTGGTAAATTTGTATTAATTAAATTCTTAGGTGCACCTGATTACTTCAAAGAATTTAAATTATTCAAGATAAATAGTATTAATAATGAACTGAATAATCAGAATATGGTTACATTTATAAATAATTCATATTTACAGAAATTCAATGGTCAATTAACTATTACCAAATGTTTAATTATACCTGTTGATGAAATTGATATACCAAAATTATCAGATATTTATATTTCAGTACCATTTGAAATTTATAAATTACTAAATTTGAAAACTAATGAATCGAAAAGTAAATTATTTTTAAATAATTTTTTAAAACATTCAATTATTTCCAAGAATGATATAATTAGACAAATTAATGGTGAAATTATTTCTTGTGAACCAGTAAATCAAGGTAAAATTGATGAATCAACAAATATATTTATAATTAAACGTGAAATAGATAATGAAAGCGAAATTACTCAAGAAAAAAGTGTGAAGATTACAGAAGAGAAAGAATTCGATTTATCAAATTATTTAATGTCATCATTAGAATTACCATCTGATACTAATAACAATATTCAAACCAAATTTAAAGTAAAACCTTTACTTAATCCAATTGATGTACCAGAAATCTTACAAAAGGAAGATCCTGAATTATTCGTATACTTAAGCACTGATGATTTCCTAGATTTAAGATTCCCTGTATTCAATGGTGATTCTGTATACTTGGAATACAAAAACACTAAAACATTAGTGAAAATATTCACTATAATGGAACCAAATAATTCATTCCAACATGGACATATTTATGTTTCACCGATTTTATCGATAAATTTAAATCTTAATAAAGATTCAGAAATAACAATCTCAGAAATTAAAAGGGAAAGAAACTTGGTAATTTCAAATATTTTACCAATTGCTAAATCTGTCACTATATCAAGAGTAGCGTCCCCAATAACATTGGATAAAACATACCAACAACATTTTTTTGCTGCTTTGAAAAGCACATTAAGTAATAATTTCAAAGCTATCAAGACGAACGATTATTTACCATCTACCATTGATTCTATTATGTCCAAGACAATGTTCGATATTAATGATGATGAATCCCATATCCCAAGTGGTGATCCAGATTCTGTTGCATGGTTTAGAATTGTTGAAGTTTTAGGTGATGAAGCTGATAATGAGAGTAAAGATGATAAAGATTTTTCAACTGGTCAATTTATAATTGATCCTACCAAGACTAGGATGATTTTATCAGGTGTTGAATTTAGTAAATTACCTAAAAATGAGTTCCATAAATGGTATGAATATTTATCATTACCTCCAATTTTTAATTATAATGAACTAATTATTTCAAATAATTTTGAATATGCTAAAACATTGAAAAAAATCTTATTAACTAATTTTAATTCAAAGATAAATTTAAAAACTACAATTTTATTAAATTCTATGTCTAGAGGGTTAGGTAAATCAACTTTAATTAAAAATTTAACCAATGAATTAGGATTGAATTTAATTGAATTAGATTGTGTAAATTTTGTTAACCCTGGTAGTGAATTAAAAACTATTGGGTTAATCAGTGGACAAATAGATAAATTATTAAGTCAAGATTCTATACAAGACACATCATTCAATATCATCTATTTAAAACATATTGAGAATTTATGTGTTGAAATCAATGAAAATGAACAAGGTTCAAATATATCAACATCATTAACATTGAAAATCATCAGTATGATTGATGAATATTTTAAAAAAACAAATATTATATTCATTTTCAGTTGTAATGATATCGATAAATTAAATAATAATTTAAGACTGTTGATTAAATTCCAAATTGATTTTAACGTACCAAATGAAATTGAAAGGGAAGAAATCTTTAAATTTTTAATTACTTCCAAATTAAATAAGGATCAATATAATTCATACCCATTTGGTATTCGTAACGATGTTAATTTCAGTCAATTATCTTTACAATCAGCTGGTTTAACACCAAGAGATTTAATTTCAATTATCAAAAAATCCAAAAACTTATCAATTAAAAGATTAAACCAGGGCACCAATGTTAAAAATTTTAAAAATTTAGAAAATCTTATAAAGATTGGGTATGGAGGTATCATCACTTTAACTCCTGAAGATTTCAACCAGTCTATTAATCATGCAAGAAACCAATATAGTGATTCAATTGGAGCGCCACGTATCCCAAATGTTAAATGGGAAGATATCGGTGGTTTAGATTTAGTTAAGGATGAGATTTTAGACACTATTGACATGCCATTAAAACATCCTGAATTATTTAATAATGGATTGAAAAAAAGATCTGGTATACTTTTCTATGGACCTCCAGGGACTGGTAAGACATTATTAGCTAAAGCTATAGCCACCAATTTTTCATTGAATTTTTTCAGTGTGAAGGGTCCCGAATTATTGAATATGTATATTGGTGAAAGTGAAGCTAACGTGCGTCGTGTATTCCAAAAGGCAAGAGATGCTAAACCATGTGTCATTTTCTTTGATGAATTGGATTCTGTGGCTCCTAAGAGAGGTAACCAGGGGGATTCAGGTGGTGTAATGGATAGAATTGTATCACAATTATTAGCTGAATTAGATGGAATGAGTGGAGGTGATGGGAATGGTGAAGGTGTTTTCGTCGTGGGAGCAACTAATAGACCTGATTTATTAGATGAGGCATTATTAAGACCTGGTAGATTTGATAAGATGTTGTATTTAGGTATTTCAGATACGAATGAAAAACAAGTTAAAATTTTAGAAGCGTTAACTAGGAAATTTAAGTTAGATGACGATGTTAGATTAGATTTAATTGCTGAAAAATGTTCATTTACATTCACAGGTGCTGATTTTTATGCTTTATGTTCTGATTCAATGTTGAATGCAATGACTAGGATAGCTGGTGAAGTAGATAAGAAAATCAAAGATTGGAATTTGGAAAGGGTGAATGAGGGTAAAGAAGAAGTATCTACTAGGTGGTGGTTCGATAATGTTGCCAATGAAAAGGATACTGAAGTAATCGTTAAAATGGTTGATTTTGTTAAATCTCAAAGTGAATTAGTTCCATCTGTTAGTGCTGAAGAATTAGATCATTATTTAAATATTAGAAGAAATTTTGAAGGTGGTAAAAAGAAACCTGAAGAGACCGAAGAGAATGAAGTCACCGAAGCTATTGAACCTGACCAAAGAACAATTGAAGAAGTTATTAATGAAATGAATGGAACTAATGCAACTATAAATGGTCATATAAATGGACATATTAATGGTCATAGTAATGGAAATGGATCAAAAAAAGAAGAGTAAGTAGATAAAAAAACAAAAAAACTCATAATCATTAACCTATATACATCTATTTTCTGAATAAATAACTCTTATCTAGTACATCTTTAGCTTCGTTAATTTTTTGTGATAAATATTGACTACCATTTTTATCAGGATGATTCAAAATAATCAATTCCCTATACCTCCTTTTCAAGAAATCTTTATTAAAGTTTAAAATTTCATCACCTTCAATACCCAAGATTTGTAGTGCTTCCGTCTCCGTCATTTTCTTTTCAAAACCTGAATTTGAATAATTATCAAGTATGAATGAATGTTGAAGTGAATGTGGATGATTATCATCGAATTTTATAGGTTTGGTAATTTGGACATTATTTACAAGTGCAATCATTTCTGGGGTTAGTAGTAGATACTTCCTATATGTGCGGAAAGTCGTTCTTGTAATTAAAGCAAGAGTTGTTACACCTATACCTAATATAATTGGTAAAACCATCTCATTATCACTTTCTAAGTATTCTCGCTTTCCATTCTTCTCACATTTAAGAGAATTTTAAAATGGTGTACCGATGTGCAGTGGAGATGGTACCGGTGTGCAAGATTTTGGTAATTAATGGAAATATGCGGTTTATGCGGTTATTAAAATAATAAGAATTATTCATTAAGAAGGTTTTATACCCTAAACTAAAACCCTAATTTTAAAGTATTTTAAATATAAAACATATTCGTATCGATTGGTATCACGGGACTCAAAATAGAATTTTAAAATACGTCAAACTTAAATAAAAGAGATCGTTCAATATCTTTGAATATCCAGTTTTTATGCGTGCATCATCAGACGTGGTGTGGTTTTATGGTTTTATTGTAAAAATAAAAAATTATTATCATCTCATCTCATTATTTAAATAATTAAATCATTATTTCATACTACTGAAACTACAAACCCACATACTGTACTCCAAACACCACACACATATACATATATATACATATTATAATTATTTTATAAATAACTAAATAAATTCACCCTAAAATTAAACTGAGATTAAGGAGAAGAACTCCGAAGTAGTGGGTGCACCCTTTAACAATTGCGTCAACTGATTCAAAAGAGCCCATACAACACTAAAAACTTTTTTTGCTACCCTTCTAACTAACGTGGTAAACCAAAAGGTGATGGTGAGGAACCACCTTAACTAGTAGACATTATACTCTCCAACACCTCCATTTAAGTGCATAATATTCTTTGTAATTGACTAAATCAACTGATTGTCATTATCTCTCTGCGGATAACTATGAACCGTTTTATTGGGAAAAATCTCACACGGGAGTGAAAGAAAATTTTTTTTTTAATATAAATTGAATTTAATTCCTTTATTTTTTTTTTGGAAAAAGTTGTAAAGGTATAAAACTACTGAAATTTTTCATTGAGTCAATTCAATTAAAAGTTTATTATAAAATATATAAATAGATAGAAATTAAAAATGTCATCATCATTATCTTGGTTAACAAGTTTAGATACTACTGAAACTCCTGATAAGAATTTAAGAAGATCATCAATTATTGGTACTATTGGTCCAAAAACTAATAATGTTGATACTTTAGTTAGATTAAGAAAAGCTGGTTTAAACATTGTTAGAATGAATTTCAGTCATGGTTCATATGAATACCATCAAAGTGTTGTTGATAATGCTAGAAAATCTGAAGAAATATATCCAGGTAGACCATTAGCAATTGCTTTAGATACTAAAGGTCCAGAAATTAGAACTGGTAATACCGTCGATGATAAAGATTATCCAATTGAACCAAATCATGAAATGATTTTTACCACTGATGAAGCTTATACTAAAAAATGTGATGATAAATATATGTTTATTGATTATAAAAATATTACTAAAGTTATTTCACCAGGTAAAATTATTTATGTTGATGATGGTGTTTTATCATTTGAAGTTTTAGAAGTTGTTGATGAAAAAACTTTAAAAGTTAAATCTGTTAATGCTGGTAAAATTTGTTCTCATAAAGGTGTTAATTTACCAGGTACTGATGTTGATTTACCAGCTTTAAGTGAAAAAGATATTAGTGATATTAAATTTGGTATTAAAAATAAAGTTCATATGATTTTTGCTTCATTCATTAGAACCGCTGATGATATTTTACAAATTAGAAAAGTTTTAGGTGAAGAAGGTAAAGATATTCAAATTATTGCTAAAATTGAAAATCAACAAGGTGTTAATAATTTCGATGAAATTTTAAGAGAAACTGATGGTGTTATGGTTGCTAGAGGTGATTTAGGTATTGAAATTCCAGCTCCTCAAGTTTTCGTTGTTCAAAAACAATTAATTGCTAAATGTAATCTTGCTGCTAAACCAGTTATTTGTGCAACTCAAATGTTAGAATCAATGACTTATAATCCAAGACCAACCAGAGCTGAAGTTTCAGATGTTGGTAATGCTATTTTAGATGGTGCTGATTGTGTTATGTTATCAGGTGAAACTGCTAAAGGTAATTATCCATTTGAAGCTGTTTCAATGATGCATAATACTGCTTTAATCGCTGAAAAGGCAATTTCTTATCAATCTTTACATAATGAATTAAGATCATTAGCTATTAAACCAACTTCAACAACTGAAACTTGTGCAGTTGCGGCTGTTTCTGCAGCTTATGAACAAAATGCTAAAGCTATTGTTGTTTTATCAACTTCAGGTAAAACTTCAAGATTAGTATCAAAATATAAACCAAATGTTCCAATTATGATGGTTACAAGAAATGAAAGAGCTGCAAGATATTGTCATTTATATAGAGGTGTTTATCCATTCGTTTATGAAAATGATAAAGTTGAAAACTGGCAAGAAGATGTTGAAAATAGATTAAGATGGGCAGTTTCTGAAGCTATTGAATTAGGTATTATTAAAAAGGGTGATTCAATTGTTACTATTCAAGGTTGGACTAGAGGTTCAGGTCATTCAAATACTGTTAGAATTGTTCAAGCTTAATTTTAATTTTTAGTTTTATAGTTTATTATTAGTTATACATTTTTTTATCCACCTTTTTACTCTACCTTTTACTCTACCTTTTACTCTACTCAAATTTATATAACTCTCTAAACTTTACGTTTTATGGTTTCCCTCGTTTAGAAACTTTTCATCCTGTGAGAAGTTCTGAAACTTTTCTGAAGTGAGAAATTTTGATCAAGCAATATGTTTAAAAGGTTACCAAAAGTGAATTACCTTTCACTTAGGTTTCAATCTAACAAAACCACACATTTCGGATACAAAACAGTAGATGAGAAGGACAAAGAAAAATTAGTTGGGAATGTATTTTCATCAGTTGCTTCAAATTACGATATTATGAATGATGTTATGTCGATGGGGGTACATAGATTATGGAAAAATCATTTCATTAATAGATTAGATTGTGGGATGAGACCAGGATCAAATAAGCCATTAGAATTCTTAGATGTTGCTGGTGGTACAGGTGATATTGCATTTGGATTATTGGATCATGCAGAAAAAAGATTTGGTGATATTAATTCCAAGATGACAATTGTTGATATTAATCCTGATATGTTAAAAGAAGGAGAAATTAGATACAAAGATACGAAATGGTACAAGGAACCTAAACAAAGAGTTGAATTCTTAGTTCAAAACGGTCAATCATTAGATAAAATCAAAGATAATTCCAAAGATGTTTACACAATTGCTTTCGGTATTAGAAATTTCACCAATATTCAAGAAGGGTTAAACCAAGCTTACAGAGTTTTAAAACCAGGTGGTATTTTCGCTTGTCTTGAATTCAGTCAAGTCGATAACCAATTAATCGATTCAATCTACCAATTATATTCATTTTCCTTGTTGCCTTTAGCAGGTCAATTAATTGCAAATGATAGAGACAGTTACCAGTATTTAGTTGAAAGTATTCGTAAGTTCCCTAAAAAGGAAGAATTTAAAGGTATGATTGAAAATGCTGGATTTTATGTTCCTGAAAAGGGTTATGAAGATTTAACATTTGGTGTTGCTACTATTCATATTGGTGTTAAGTTGTAGTCTTGTAAATATATAAACGATAAAAAGAGAGTTCAAAGTCTCTTTATTGTTTCTCTATTAAGTGGAATTTGATTTTGTTTTTAAAACAAAAAGAAAACCACTTGTTTCATATTTTTGCAACCCTTCAATTCTTAAACTTCTCATATACCACCAAATCCACTATATTCTTCCTAACAACCACCATTGTACTCCTTCAAACCACCCCAATTACATCCACTAACGAAAATTTTTTAAATAAATATACTACAAACCATAAAAATATTGCAAAAAGAGTAACAAAAATTTTTAAAATACAAAAATGTATGTCGTTTTAAACACCACGATTTCATCCAATTCCGTGATAGTTTAGTGGCTAGAATTACCGTTTGTCGCATGGTAGACCGGGGTTCAATTCCCCGTCGCGGAGCATTTCTTTTTTTGCTTCTTGTGTACTCTTTAAACCATTGTATAAATGCTATGTTAAAAGGATTAAAAATGAAGATTCTATGAGATGTGATTTGGAAGAACAAAAAAAAAATCTTGTTGCCGCGCACTTCTTTTTTTGTTTGAGACAAAGAGATGAGATCGCGGTGGGAAATTTGATATTGTGATGAGTAGGAGACAAGAAATTAAAGAGAAAGAAACGTTACAGTTGAAGTTCCAGACTTCTATACGGAGCAACAATGATATGATCAAGAATTGGTTGACGCCTAGTGTGAGTGGTGGTAAGGATAACAAAAGTAAAAATAAAAGTAAAAATATGGGGAATAAAATAGAGAAGAGTATAGGGATTAGTGGGAATATAAGGAAAGAAGAGACAGATTTAAAAATTGGCACATTTTTAAATTTACCAATAATTGAGCCAGGTAAGAGTCTTCATAGCTTAGAGAATAATAAGACGATATCAGGATTTTTAGACAATCCTATAAAGAATAATGAAATAGAGAGAACACCAATGAATTCATTAATTAATAAATTAAAAACTAGTCAAAGAAATCAAAGAAATGAAAATAGTAAGTTTAAGAGTGGTCCAAAAAAGCAAAATCAAAGTAATATATCAAGCAATTCTAAATCTGGTAAATTCAGTAAAATTGATAAATCAATTAATAAAAATATGAATAGATCGGATAACAAACGAGAATATGCCGATCATCAAAATGATTCAGACTCAGATTTTGAAGATAGTAACAAGACAAATAATAAGAATGTTAAAAAAGCGAAATTATTATTTTAATTATGTACTATGTGCTTGAAACATAGACATATATAAGAATTGTAAAAGAAAAGGAAGAGGAATGAAAAAAGAAACACATTTAGGGGCCAATTAAATAGGAAGTTTCGGTTTCTAAAATGCATAATGTCCTAATAAACAAGTTATTTAGATTTTTAGATGAAATATATAAATTTTTAACGAGTTTATCAACTCTACGGTATTGTAGTGCGCCTTATCGAAGGTACAATCGCCTAATAACATTGATACAGCTGAAAATATTCAAACCAATTTAAAGTAATTAAAAGTAATTTAAATTTAAAGTGAAGTAATTGAGTTAATTTTAGTGGATGTAAGAAATTTTGCGTATACGAATTGGTGCATATAGTAATAATTATAAAAATTTCTCATTTACTAACTTTCTATTTTGTTCGATATGGCTTCGAATGACATAAAATAGTTTTAATTACGTTAAAAACCTATGTCAAATTAAACGTAATGCAAATGTGAAGAAAGACGTAAGTGATAATGATAATTTGATTAGCGAAAACGTAAAGAAAAACATCGGATAGGTTGTTGTAAAGGCAAGTAGAATATGCTTTATACACAAAATTTAAAATCATTCATTGTCCCCTTAAACTACCGAATTATACATTATAATTAGTTTTCGTCAAACCATAGTATTCTAAAATGCTTAAAATCCTTGCAAATGGAAGCCACTACCACCAAAAAAAAAAAAAAAAAGAGAGTTTCGAAAAACAAGGGAAAATGTACGAAAACGAAAATGACTTCGTGTTGATTCAATATTAATGTAATTGAAAGGTTAAAAGGTTAATTACATTAATGAACAAATGCAAATTCCATACGAAAAAAATATAAGACGGCAAAAAAAAAAATAATTGATATGATATTTTTTACAATTGGCATTTGCATCTACAAAATATTTGAGAAGTGAAAATTGAGTGAAAATTCTGTGGAAATTTCAAAGTAAAATCGTTATGCAAGAATTAGATTTAATATAGTCCGAATTAAAAGTTTAAAAGTGATGTATTTTATAATTTTAAATAGTTTAGGTTAAGTAAACATGGTTTGTAGCAAAAAAAAAAATAATCTTTTTGTTTAAAACCTTTGACATTAAGAATTACTAACTAAATTGGGGAAATTGTAAGGGCCAGGAAAGTTCATAGAAGATCCAAAAGAAGGTACCAATAAAGGTTGGAATTTTCTCACAGGTAACCCAACTTATCCAAAAACCGAGCTGCAAAACACCGAGAGATTAAATGCTTCGAAGAATAAGTAGTCTTCATGATTGTTCTAGGGATATAGTTGCCATAATTGACGATCAAGAAAATCAGAAACCATCCAATATGTCAAATTTTGGTGAAAATAGTGAAAAAATAGTGGAAAAAAAAAAAATTTTAAACTGCGTAATGAACTTTTTACCTGCGCGTTTTGAACAATCGACTAATTTAAAACAATGTTGCAGATACCCGACATTTAATGACGAAGTTACCCATTATTTTCTAATTTAATCTTGTTACCATTTTACGGTAGGCCACTGGGAAATTTTATTTTTCATTTTTCTCTGTTTTTTTTTTTTTTTTTTGCCCCTCTGTTATTTTGGGAAGTAATTTACACAGCCATGCTTTTCTGTACTGATTAAATTTAGGCTATCCATTGTGTCTATACATATGATACCCCATTTGTATCGACCCATTGAACTCAATAATATACCTCTCCCGCCTTTCTTTTTCACTACTATCCATGCTGATTTGTACTTACGATCCGGACTAGGAAGTTACCCAACCGAGTTGATTACACATTTTTAGGAGATGAGTTAGAGTTTTCCAGGTCTTTAAAACCATTTGTTATATTTTCTATATTCTAAACATTCTATACTACCTCCCCCCCCCGATATACAAAAAAAATTGTTATTATTATTTACACCAAATGAAATAGCTAAAGAATAGCTTTTTCTTTCCAAAATACAAAATACAAAATACAAAATACAAATCTTTAACTATCAGTTAATTTTCTTCTTTTACCATCTGAATCACTATTATCTAATAATGAAGTAATACTTACTTTACTACAATTTCTATCACTATTTGAACTTTGACTTCTAACAATTGGTGAATCTTTAATTGTTAAACTCCTTGGAGGTGGAGTTAAACTTGTAACTTTAAATCCATTACCAATTGAATTAATTGTAGTTGTAGTTATATTATTTGTAGTATTTAAAGTTGAATTATTATTAATTGGTTGATTAATTATTGAATCATGTTTATTTGGAGCTGAAATTGAATTAATTAAAGAACTGGATCTATGATTATTAAATTTTTCAATTGAAATAATTGAATTATCTCTATTTGAACTATTTGAACTAATTGATGAAGTATTTGAAAATATTGAATTATTAGTCGATATTGAATCATGATATTTATACATTTCAATTAATGATGGTCTAAATCCATTACCTGAAGTAATTGATGTACCAACAACCGACCCAGAAATTGAACCAATTGATCCCATCGAAGCAATAGATCCATTATTTTTAGCACCTGAATTGATACCAGTTGTTGTTGTAGTAGTACTTGTAGTTGGTATATTTGAAGAAGAAAGCGATGAAGATAAAGTTGAAGGTAAATTAGTTGGATGAGGTAAATTTCTTAAGAAATCTTTGGATTTTAATTGGAAATTATTCAATGAATTTGGACCTGCCATATCATTTTTAATTTCAAATTTATCCTTTTGAATTTGAATTTGAATTTGATTTTCCTTTTCTTTCTTTTCAATTTCATCCTTTTTCAGTAATGGTTGACTCTGAGATCTTGGTACAGTAGCTAATGGATCATAAAATAATGAAGGATTTCTCTGTTTACTTGAATAATCAGTTGATGTCCAAATCTTTCTAAATTGTAACGAATTATTATAATTATGAATATTTGAAGTGTTTGGAACACTAGATTGATTAATTTGATTTGGATGTGGATGAATCATACTAGTTGGTGAGGCATTTGATGGTCTATGAATAATTGTAGTTGGTGAAGTATTCGATAATCTATGGTTCCAATTCGTTTGATTTTGAAGATTTGAGTTTGAAGTCACTTGGTTTCTTGGTGAGGTTGATGTTCTACTTAATGGCCTTGTTGGTACAGGATTTTTAATTTCTTCCTCTTGAATTGGTGTACTACGTTTAGAATTACTTAATGGTGAATGGACTTGTGCCTGTGATTGGTAAGGTATTTGTATTGGTAAAACTTGAATTGGTTGTGGTGCAGGTACAGTTTGCGAAACAGCTTGAACAGGTTGTGAAACAACTGTTGAAACAACATGTGAAACTTGTGGCTGTGATTGACCTTGTTGACCTTGTTGACCTTGTTGACCTTGTTGACCTTGATACACATATGGAACATTCATTGGAACCATGTAATCATTATAATAATACATTGGATAATAAACATTATTTGCATCAACCATAAAATTTTGATTTTGAGGATGTGAACCAACTGGTATTGGACCGATTGGATGGAATTGATGTTGTTGATGTTGTTGTTGTTGATGAGGTGGTGGAGGTGTAGTACCATGGTGCGGCACTTGTTGATATGGATGTTGTTGAACTTGTACTTGTTGTTGACGATGAATAAGATTTTGATTTTGATTATTTCTATTCTCTTTCAGTTTTTCACTTGATTTATTACTATTTGAACTACTTCTCCTTTTAATATATATTAAACTTTCTTCATCATCTTTCCTAAATTTCCCACTACTATGTTTAAATTCCCAAATTTGATTTTCAGATTCATTTAAACTTGAATTATTTATATGATAATTTGATTGATGAGTTGAATCATTTACTTTATGAAATCCATACATATGTAATTGTCTTACAAAACTTGCAACATTACTATGTTTAAAATAATTAGTTAAAATTTTAGAAAATTCTTTACCAGGTAATAAACTAAATGTATTCTTTAATTCATTATCTTCATTCCACCAAATAAGTCCTGATAATGAATTATCACTTAACATTGTATAAAGTTTATGAACAAATGCATTTTTCTTGATTCCTGGTACAATTTTATCATTAATAGTTGCATGATTTGAATGTAAATGATCATTTTTAGTTTCATTTTCATTACTACTTTCATTATTATCTTCATTATCTGAATGACTCTTATCATTTAATAAAATTCTTTTTAAACCACCACTTTCATTCTGAATTCCATTTGAATTTCCATTTGAATTTAATATACTTGAACTACTATCGTTCATGCTTGAAAAACTTGACATTATAATAAAAGGGCACTTTTATAAATGGATGAAGTCACCAAAAGGAAAAAGTTTTGTTCCTAAAATAACCCTTTTTAAACCAAAATGTATATATATATATAAAAAAAAAACTTAAAAAGCGTATACCCACAACACTGTCTGAGTAGGGTTATGTGAACCTTTTCAACTTTTCCTTTTACCACTTGAAAACTAACCCTAGCCGTAAGAATCTTAAGCACCACTATTTTAAACTCTTGAAATTTTTTTCCCTCTCTCTAAGTCTGGGGGCAGAGGGCCTAAATGCTCACTTTTTTTTGTTTGGATTTGTGAGTGTGATTGTTAGTGATCTTTTTAGACGGGAACACTGGGAAATCTCAAATTAAAAAAAGAACTCGGAACGAAATCGTATCGAATTAAATTATCAAGTTAAAGTTAACCTTTGGATTCCACAATTATTAGGTGGGGGATAACAGTTGAAATTTGGAAAATGTGAAAAATATATGGGACACAAAAAGACAATAATTTATACACGGTACGGTACTTTTTCAAAAATGAAAATACACACTCACTCTTGGAACCCTAAAAATAAGACACTCTAAGGATATAAAATTGATGTAGTGTGGATAATTCTTCTGTGATTGTCCCTTCTTAGAATCTCCAAGTATACAACCAAAAAATCACTTTTATCTAACTGTTTAAGAACCTTCTTCAAAATATATATTTTTAGGAAGAAAGAAAGCTTAAATAAAGAAAAAAAACATAAACCAAATAGAAATGAAAATGAAATAAAACGATAAAAAATGGAAAAAAAAAAAAAAAAAAAAATAGAAATAAAAACCGTTGCGCGACAATGTCCGGGCTTCGTATCGTGTCGCGCAGTATACGCAGTTTACGCACGATGCACTAAAACGAAATATTCACAACGACAGAGTCAGAGAAGCAAAAAAATAGTGCAAATTAACTAGCGAACAATTTAATATTGGTGTTTTTGGGCTTTTTTAAGTTCGAGCGAACTGAAAGCCCAATTCAGCGCGACATGCAGCGATACGACGTCCAACTCAGACCATATTGATGGGTATTTTTTATGTTTTGTGGGTATTTTTTTTTCCATTTTTTCCATCTTTATTAGTTTTAATCAATTAGCTATGGCCTTTAGAAACTTACAGATACTATAAAGATCTTCCTGACACTTTCTTTTTATTATACCTTGATAGTAATTGTTTTGAAATTGCTCAAGCCTTTAAATTGTGAATTGTTTTTTCTTTTATTTTTTTTTTACTTGGTGTTCTAATGCACGATTGACTATAAAACAACTATAAAAATTGATTTCATCATCTATGATGGAACTTAATGAATGATAGAATCTTTCAATGTTCATATTCCACCCTCCCCCATTGATTACATATTTAAGGCGAAGTATAATCTATAAAATCATCAATTATACATCTACCATCAATTACGTAGATTATTTTTTTATTGTTTTTTCCCCCTAATTGTCAAGTGGGTTCCCTATAACTTCCTTCCACTTTCCATTTCCATTTCCATTTCCATTCCAATTTGCATACTTTCTTTTTTTTATTTTTTTCACTTTCTTTCGCTGCCGATGTTTCGTCATTGATCGATTACTTTCATGCTTGTATTGCATGGAACCACAAGGTTTTTGTCGGGACCTTTTTGATTCCCACCTTTCCAATGATCGTAAATAGATGAGCCATAGATAGTGAGAGGCTGAACCCGATAAGTGAATTTGACTCGTTGGACACGGGTTTGCGTGGTGGTGGTGGTGGTGTGCGTGGGATTGAGGTATAGATAAAATTGGAGATACAGATATTGAGAATTTTAGCTTTTTTTTTCTATCAATCAAGTCCATACCTTTTTAACCTTTTTTGTAGCTTTTTCCTTAATGTTCTTTTTTATTGTCTTGATCTGTAATATTGCACCTCATAAACTGAGATAAATTATAATGTAAATGATTACAAATAAGTTGAGATTAATATTAAAAGCGAAAACTGATTTAGAATCCTTACATTAAACATTCAATTTTTATAAAATGTGAATATTCTTCTTTTCTTTACCTTAATTAGGCGGAGAGTTGTAATGACGAAATTATTTTTGGTTAAGTTATGGAATAATTATTCTTTATCTTAATAAGGAAGGAATCCAACTGAAAGGTCACTACTTAACACTTTCTGTCTCAGTTTACCTTATTCTCTTATTCTATTGTTAACTTTTAAAAAAAATTCCTTCTCATACAAAAACAATTATCTATGCATAAGGCACTGTGTTAGTAGTGCACTTATTATTTTCAAGTATATATATTCTTCCATTTAGTATCTATTTCAGAAAACTCGCCTAATTGACTTACTATAATGTGTAAATGGATTTTCCAATTATACATTATAAGAATAGCAATTAATATTAGTCTTCACTAAAATTTTGTGCTTTCAATTATAAGGCAAAGAGGGGAAACGTAAATAAAAAGAAATGGAAGGTGGACATATAAGATTCAATACAAAAAACATAGAGAAGAAGTTAGTGTAAAAAGAATTTTGTAATGGAATCTCTTGCAGATTCGTTGATATTTTTTAGCTTTAAATTTACCTCTGCCACCTTTTCACTAAATTATGTTCCAAATAGTTTTCATTTCGCCATTATTAGGATATACATTTACGTTTATGCTTATAATTTACCTTAATTTACGTTTTATTTTATGGTTGGTCTAATTTAGATTTACGTATTCTTGATTTCCTTCGCTTTCGGCACCTTCCTTTTTAAATCTTCTCCTCTTAATCTCGAAGAGGCTGAAATTGGGTTTCATCTCTATTGCTATTTTTGATAATTTTTAGTTACTTGTTATTTTTAGATCACAATAAATCTTGAAATTGTTTTATTACTAATGACTTTTTTTTTTGAGCCTATTCTCAAAACCAGCGTTGAAATAATTTTCTATTCACTATGAAATACGTCAATTATCAAACATCAGGAGGCAGAAAACTCACTGAAAAATTCACACACCACCATCAAAGAAAAGTGGGCTACCCCCACCCAGCTGGGCCCAAAATAAAAATAACAAAAAAGGGTATTACCAATTTTGTTTTTCTTCTCTTTGAAAAGGGGTCAAACTCAACAACTGCTAAACTCCTAAATGCCAAATAACAATATCTCTTTCAGTAAAAAAGGTTTTGTAAAACTTCCTATTAATTTATTTTTTCACAATTACTTAACCGTTAACATCTTGTGCATAATGCGACATACTGTCGATCAAAAAAATTAAAAATTAAAAATTAAAAAAATTAAATGCAGAAAAAGGAAAAAACACCAAGGTCCTGTATATACACTCGGTTTAGCTCAAATCGTCAGATTTGTCATCGATTGTTAGTTTCGGTATGCATGATCTATTTTCCATATAATAACTGATACTTTTCACTTTTCACTTTGTTGATTTTAAACATGGATTTTCATCTCATTCATATACATCTAAACCAACGTATATTTTGTTATACAAAAGCCTGCTTCATTGTCTTTGTTTTCCTTAGTTTGGTTTTAATTAATGGAGAAATTCATAGGGGTTAGGTAAACTTGGTACGTTTTGCCGCGTCAAACTCTGAACCGCAATCTTTAGATCTTTATTTTTTGTCTTTTCATCTGGTTCCTAGAATGTTAGAATGTACCTGGATTTTTCTGTAGTGTCAAACTACAGAAATCAACTTTTCATCTTTAAAGGCTTTTTAGTTAGAAAAGATGACGTACAGAGTTGAGGCTTTACTAATAATTTTTATTTTAATTTACTTAATTTAGTTTACTTACTTATTTATTTATTTACTTGATTGTTGTTTACCTTCTCTAATAAATAATCTACCACTTAAAATATCACCAACTGTATTCATATCTTCCCAATGAATACGTTTACCCTTTCTTAATTCGATATTTGCATCTTTATATAAATCTTGAATTTTATTACATTCAACTTTTGAACCATTTAGTCCAATAACAACATGATTATCACTAATTAATGGTAATTTTTCTGATGATGAATTATTCTCAATACCATAAACATTTTCAATAAATTCAATTGATTTAATACCAAAACTAATAGCTCTAACTCTATCCATACTTGATGGTGTAAAACCTTGTTGAACATGACCAGGAATTGCAGTTCTAGTTTCAAATCTTTTTTTACTATTTTCTTTTAAAATATCACTAATTAATTCAGTATCATAAATTTTACTACTTAATTCATTCCTTATTATAATTTTACCATTTTTATCTTCACCTCTATCATTTTCAAAAATATCAAAAATTAAATCTAAATCTTCTTGAATTGTAGTTAAATTAATTTTCTTTTCTGGTGTATAAGTGGCTATAGATCCAGTTACAACTCCAATAAAACTTGCAACAAATCCACTATGACCACCTTGAACTTCAACAATGAAAACTCTTCTTCTTGTTGATGATGCACTTTGTTTAACAGCATCACAATAATTAACTAATTGATTTAAACAAGTATCACAACCTAAAGAATATTCTGTACCTGGAACATTATTTGAAACAGTGGCAGGAATTACAATCATTGGTATATTAAATATTGGATAATTTGATTTTTCATCATTTAATTGTTTTAATGCTGTAAAACTTTCAAATCCACCAATCATTATTAATCCATCTAATTTATATTTTTGTAAATTATATGCAACTTTCCCAAAATTTTCATTAGGTAATGATCTATTAGTACCAATTTCACTACCACCTTTATTATACCAATTAGAAACATCCATCCAAGTTAATTCTTTAATACTATCATCTTCAGTAATTAAACCATGGAATCCATTTTGAATACCGAAAACTTTATGACCTTTTGAAAGACAATATAAAGTAATAGCTCTTGTACTAGCATTTAAAGCAGATGATGAAGCACCAATATGAACAATCCCAATATTTAATTGTTTTTCAACTGGTAAAATTGCTGAACCATCATCATAAGTTGAAATATGTAAGAAATGTTTATAAGCATCTGCGAAATTTGAATCTCTTAATGACATTGCTTCATCAAATTGTTTTGCATCAATACATGTTGCTACTTTTTTAGTTAATTCAACTGCTTTCATTAATGGTTGTCTAACGATTTTATTACCTACTACACCAATCATTGGAGATTCAGTATCAACAGTACTATCTAAAACAGCTTTAACAGCTTCAAAACCTTGTAAAGTACCTAACATTCTATCAAATGCAACAGCTGTACCACCTCTTTGAACATGACCTAAAGTAGTAATTCTTGTATCTAAACCTAAATCAACTAAAACTTTTTTAACATCTTCTGAAGTAATTGGATTTAATTCATCATCAATTGCACCTTCAGCAACAATAACTGTTGAATTACGTTTACCATAACTTCTATGTCTTTTAACAACTGTTTTTAATTCATCTTGCCATTTACCAGCTTTAGGTGGTCTTTCAGGTATAAAGATATAATCTGCACCTGTACTCATACCACTCATTAAACCTAACCAACCACAATGTCTACCCATAACTTCAACAACAAACGCTCTTGAATGAGAAGTAGCAGTAGCATCAATATAATCAACCATTTCAGTGATTCTTTCCAAGGCACTATAAGCACCAATGGTAGCATCAGTTGACGACATATCATTATCAATGGATCCAACAAGCCCAACAATAGTTAAATGTTTGTAAGGTTCAACTTGTTCATTAGTGTAAACTCCATTTGCAACTAATTTTTCAACTAATGATGGCCATTCAGATCTAAATAAATCTGCACCAGTTAATGATCCATCACCACCACATACAATTAATGCATCAATCCCATTTTTAATCATATTTTCAGCAGCTTTTAATCTACCTTCAATAGTTCTAAAAGTTTTCAGTCTTGCAGATCCAATATTTGTACCACCAAAACTTAAAAATGATCTAACATCCCCCCATTCCATTTTTTTGATATAATCATTAACTAAACCTTCATAACCTTCATAGATTGCGAAAGCATCACAATCAAAATAAATGCTGGCTCTAACAACGGCTCTAACAGCTGGATTCATACCTTGAGAATCACCACCTGATGTCATCACAGCAATTTTCTTTTTATGGGAGTCAATGGATTTAACTGGTGGTTGTGGAGGGTTTAATTCTAATTTTTTAGAATCAATAAATTCTTTAATTGATTTGAATTGTTGATCTTTAAGTTCATCAGTTAAAATAATTTGATTACCTAATGGATCTTCAAAACTTGTAAATAATTTTTTACAATTTTCTAAATCAGATGTAAAAAATTCAATGGTTTTAGGATTATTTATAATTGTTCCAACACTAACTAATCTTAATTTAATTAATAATGGTTCATTATAATGTTCACATCCATCACCTTTATAAATTTCTAATTCTTGTAAAGGAATCAAATCACCAGCATCATCATAATCTTGTAACGGAAAGTTTTCTAACCAGACCTCTTGAATTGAATCACTACTAACTCCTAAAGTTTCAAATTGTTGTTGATGATTGGTTTTATTATAGAATCTAACGCTTCTAAATCCAATTGAGTTATAGTACTTTGAAGTCTCAACGAATTTTGATTCATCGTTAGTAACAAGGGAAATTGAACTTAGTTTCATCTTTATTTGAATCGTATTACCCCTTTTATGTATCTATCTATGCTTTTATATATGTGTGTGTGTGTGTTTTTTTTTAATGTTGCTTGAGTGGTAAAAACTTAGATTGACCCTGTAATATATAATTTTTGCGGAACCGTCATCTGACCAAAATGAGATTTTTTTGAATTTTGTGGACAGACCTTATCCGTGGTGGGTACACACTATGGGGGAAAATTTTGTAACCACATGAGAGCATTAAAGTAAAAATGTATATATTATGACCCCTAAATTAAGAAAATCATTATAACCGTTAAGAGTATAAAAGATACACTAATAAGACTCAGATTATTCTCCTTTTTACCAGTTTTATTGGTTTTATTATTCCCGTCTCTTGGATAAATTTCATCATCATCATAATAATAATCACCTGAATCATCCGAATCTGTCTCATTTTCATTCTCATCCTCATCTACTTCATCAACTGACGGTATAAATGTAAAACTATCAGGTTCAACATTATAATCAATATCACTTGTATCAAGACCTCCGATTAATCCATCACTACTTAATGTTACCCAATTACCATTTTTATGACCATAACTATAAATTTTACCATTTGAATAATCTTGAATTTTTAAATTTTTTATACCCATTTCATAAGGTAATTCTTTATAATCTGTTTTACCACCTGACCACATTATAGTACCCTTTGCATTACCTTCATCTCCACCTGCCCATAAACTTAATTTTATTGACATTGGACTTTTGGGTATACCATAACTATTTGAATCTAATAATTCTCTCATTAATTGATCATTACACCACCATTTAATCAGTTTTGGAGTCCATTCCATTGTATATTTATTATAAAATTCTAATGGATTTCTGATATCATGATATCCACCTCTATCCCAAGTGGTTGTATTCCCCTTAATAAAAAAATTAGATTGGAATTGATAACTATTACCACCAAATAATTCAGCAATATCAATTTCATCTAAATCGTCACTTTGTAAATAAAATGAACTAATTATACCTTTACCTTTACTTGCTTTAATTTCACATTCAACTTTCCCATATAAGATATAAAATTTAGAACTAATCATTGGATTTTCAAATCTTTTACCTAAATGCATTAATGTATTATCTCCATCAGTTGTTATATTTCCTTTAATTTCAAATTTGGATTTATCAACACCAATTTGTTCACCACTTAATGCTTCATTCATTACAAAACAATTTAAATCTTTTAAAGGATTACATGTAGTTGATGCTGTTACATAAATTATTATCCAAAATAATGGGAATATCATTTTGTGACAATTGGTTGCAAAAAAAAAAAAAAAAAAAAAAATAGGTTTTCGCAATCGGATAAATTGGTTATGTTGATCTGCCCTCCACATCCCCCCCTCCTTTTAATCTCTTCTATCTTTTTTCCCCCTTCCCTCTCTTTCCTCCATTTCCTCCAATTTATTCTTTTTTTCACCAACTACAATGAAATTATTTATCCTCCAAGTTCATGTACAACTTACAACCTCAAAATATCCGTGGTACACTGAATACTGTATAAATACTTCTCTGTACATATGTATCATGTACCTAAACACCAAAGACATTTCCACCCATTCACAAATCCATACTTCGCCCAACTACAAACACTAATAACCTCTTCATGAAATATGTCGGTGTTTCTTTAGTTGGTTCCTTCTCACAGAAGTTGTGCCTCCCCCACCGAACAGCCTGTGTATTACTTGCATTCAGAACTTATATAAAGCCGTGGTTAGAAGGTGAAAACCTATTATTGGCGAAACATTCACAAGTTTAAACTTTATGTTAACTTATTGACCAAGAATATTGATTCTGAGACATTAATAGTTATGCTTAATTTTTATAAGTTTAGCCGTATATTTTAAATTTTGTACTTGGTTATTTTTACATTCGCCGTTAATTCTTTGCGATTTGCTTAACTTATCCTGATTTAGGTAGTTTGAGGTCATATAATGAAAACTTCTTATTGTTTTATTAGTATACCTTCTTCAATGGCTTAATAACCTCGGACTCAGTGTACTGGTTAAGGTAATCGTCTTTTTTCATACCGATCATTTAAGCTTTATTACTTTATTCTTTTTATAGTTCTTTTTATGGTTCTTTTTTATAGTTCTATAGTGGTTTGGTTCTTATAGTTACTTGATTCTCCCCAGTGAAAGTGTGTAAAAATGTTGGAGTTTTAGGTTTGAAACTTAAAACTTATATAACTCAAGTCTTGGGGATAAGTTAAGGTTATATAAATGTGTTATGTACATTATTTCAGTATTATATGATTTAATTCATAGTTTTTGATAAACGACAAGTAAATGTCTGGTACTAACCCTATAAAATATTGAAAATTCATTCTATTTTACTTATTTTATTATATTATGCATTATAAAGTATTAACTGTTTTATAATAGGTTAGACCTGCATTTTTTAGTTCATTTATACTATAAGATTTTAAGAATTTAAAATTTAGATTATTGAATGGTTTAACGATACTTGAAATCATTAGTAATGTATCAATTAGTTCTAGACTATTTATAATGCTATGATATAGTTTTTTTGGGATTAGGTGGTTCTGCAGTGCAAATGTGAGACATTAAAATGAATGGTGATTTAATTGTCATAACTCTATTAGCACATACGTGTCAATTATTTAGATAAACTACTTTTTGCCCTCTTTTTCCCCCTACTATTTGGTAAATCATTTTAATCTGTAATGTGTGATGATGTGAGATAGAGACAAGTTTTAAAACCGCGTAAGAAATTGAAAATTCTAGTGTGCATTGAAAAGAGGTCAATGAATCAATCATTAATTAAAATACTTATCACATATATACGATCCCTGAAATACGTATCATCATCTGAAATCGATGAAAAAATCACGTTAATTGCCAAATCATTAAATATTGAAATCCCTAGTACTGAAGATGTAATTGAATCAATGAATAATCAACTTTACTCATTTGGATTTCAAATTCAAGGTAGTTTGAATGAAATTAGTAATGAGATGTGTTATTGTTTTGTTAATAGTCGTAGTTCTGAGAGGGGTGATAAAGACGCTTATAAGAATTTCACCAATTTTAAAGAGACGGAAATACATATAGTTAAAAAATATATTGATCTGATTTTTGATAATGGATATCATTATAAATTTGATGAATTAATTACTTTAAGTATGGAAGATGGTAAAACCTATCAACAATGTTATTTTGTATTACAAAAATTAATTAATTTAGGATGGTTGGAAAGGTTTAAAGATGAAATTATACCATCAGTTAGATTAAAATGTGAATTGAAGACATATTTAAGTAAATTTGAAATACCAAATTGTTCACATTGTGGGAATATCGTAACTATGGGGTATAAAGTCGATGATAAATCTTTGCATTATAAGTGTTTTGATATTTTTAAAAGGAGTAATCCAGTTGAAAATAAATCAAGAATTGGTGTTAATATACTGAGTTAATTTAATATTTAAAGACTTTCGAGATGATCAAGGTATTCACTTTCAACTTCATCGATTAAATCCCAATACCATTGTTCAATTATTGATTCTTCGTACCTTTCAGAAATTGGTTTTGAACCTTCTGGTACTTTTTCAGGATTAACAATCATTTGAACAATTGCATTATTATAAATACTTATCATTGGATAGTATCCCAATGAAGCATCATCAGTGTTATTAAATGTTGGATTTGCAGATTGTAATAAATTTGAATCGCTGGGTAAAAAAGAATATAAATTTTCGAACATTGTACCGATTTCAACACCATTTTTATAAATTATTATTTTTGAATCTGGTATAATCGGTACTAAATTTTTTGTTTCTTTTAATTTTTCAACATTTTCCCCAAAAATTTTAATTGGATTTAATAATTGTGACATTTGCTCTGTCTTTGTATACTCAAATTGTTCATAAAATAATGAATTTTTATATTTAATTGGTACTTGATCTCTTATACGATTCTCAAATTCATTAAACTTATTAATTGACATTTCCCCCTGATGTTTGGAAATTTCAGGTAATTGAATTCTAAAACCTATTATATCATCATTTTTAAATCCTTCATTCATAAATTCTTTTGGTCTACTTAATGTTATTTTTTGACCATTTAAATCTCTTAATCCATATCCATATCCATCAAATCCAATTGGTGCTTCAAGGCTTGCTTCTCTTCTACCAAAACCCAATCTAACATTCCCCTCATTGGAATCATTCAGAATTATTTTAAATTCAACGTACCAATCACCTTCTCTAACTCCAATATTTGATCTAATACTTCTCCAACCATTTTCTTTATTACTTATTTCTAAATCATTACCTAAAATTATCCCCTGTGATTTATCGAAGTAACTTGGACGTACTTCATATGGTGGTAAATCAGTTGTTGAGTATAAGATTGATGGGAAAGATTTATTAGGTTTACAAGGTTTATATTTGTAACCTCTTTTATTCAATGGATTATCTTCAAAATTATAAAATTCAATTGATTTTGAAGTCTTGGATTTGGTTTTCGTAATTTTGTTGAAGTTCAAATCATTGAATTTATACTTAACTGGTTTAAGTCTTGGCTCAACCACTATTTTCTTGATTTTTTTAATTTTGGAATCTGATCTTGTTTCCATATCTCTCTGTCTACTTGTAGTATGTGTTTTTCAGATCTTGAGATTTTAAACAGCTCGCACTATCTCGCCGTGCGTGGTGGTAGCTTTTGTGCCTTGCGGTACGAGGAACGGCGCACCAAAAATCTCGCCAAAAAAAAAAGTGAGAGGGAGTTTCAGGCGATGGGGAGTTGGGGGGAGGTGTTTTATGGGAAAAATTATAACGAATTTTTAAAATATAATTAGGTCATTGGAAGTATCGGTATCATGGAGACTTCAAGAAGTAGGTGAGTATTTTTAGTTAGACAAGTTTCTCGATTTAATTTCTGTGGGAATAGTAAAATGCAAGTGAAATACTTTTAAATAGGTTTAAAACTTTAGGTATAATCAATGTAAAAATAAGATTATGAAAAATATTAAAATTAACCTATTTTAAAATTTTAAAATTGGTGGAATAGGTTGTATATAATTTTCTTAATCCAATTATCTTAATTTAAATTAAAATACCCTTATACTTTGTTGTATAAATGAAATTAAAATATTTCAATCATTCATCAGAGTTTTTCTTTGAGTATTATTATAATTAGAGATTAGCCCTTAAAAACAACATTTCTCATTAAACACTATAAACAATTTCTCCCTTCCAGCAGCCAGCAGCTTGAAACTTTAAATATAAAACATTTATACTTAAACTAGGAGAATAATTTTTTCCAAAATCCTTTCTTCTTTTCTTCAATTTTTTGAGGTTTTAAATTATTTTTAATCATTTTGGTTGTTAAACCACTTGAATTACTTTTTGTATTATAAATTGGTAAAACAATTGAATTATTTCTTGAACCTTTATTATTAATATTATTATTTAAACTACCAATTGAAGTTGGATTTGAAGAAGGATTAGAATTTGAATCATCAATTAATGATTTTATCTTATAAATTTTATCAGAATTTGAAGAATTTTGCTTTGATAAACTTGAATTACCACCATAAATTGAAGAATTTACTTTATTAAATCTAACAGATTCATTAAATCTAACATTATATTCTTCTGGTTCTGAATCACTTTCTTTATTTAACATTTCTAAAACATGATTTAAAGATTTATCTGAAGGTTTAGTAATTAAACTTGTTAAATAATTTATATCTTTATAATTAACTTCATTTTTTGATTGATTTTGTTGATTAATTTGTGAATCAATTGAATCAATTGAAATAATTGAATTATTTCTATTATTAAAAGAATTTGAATTAATTAAAATAATTGGTATAGTTGAATATTTTATTAAATAACTTGAAAATTTAATAAGATAATTATTACCAATTGATTGATTTAATTTAATTGGATATTTAAAATTTAAATTTGAAGATTTATTTGAAAAAATTAATAAATTTGGATTAAATTGTTTAAATAAATGATGAATCATAAATTTCAGTTTTGATTCAATAATTAATTCAATTGTAAATTTTAAATTTAAATTTATATTTAAAATTTTTAAATTTTCTAAAATATAATTTGAAATTCTTTTAGATTTTTCAATTAATCTTTTTTTAAAATTTTTTGAATTTGTAAAAATTTCAGGTATTAATGAACTAATTACTATATGATCATTATCTTTTAAAAAATTTGAATTAATTAACCAATCAATTGATTTCCAAGTATGTTTTCTACCATTAAATAAACAAAGTATAGTTCTTTCAAAAGTTGAATCATAATTTTTAGTTTTAAAAGTATAACTAATTGATTTATAATTATTTGAAGGTTTTAAAATATCTTTACCATTATTTTTTGAAATAATTTTTGAATTTGATGATTTAGATTTTGATAAATAATAAGTTTTAGCATTATCAAATTTAAATTGATTAAAATTTAAATTAGAATTTGGATTCTTATTTGATGAAGAAAATTGAGGATCTAAAGCCATTAATTCATCATTTGTCATTTCACTATAAGATTTTCTTCTATTTTTCATTGCTAATTTATTTTTTTCAATTTCTTCATCTAATTCATAATCACCTGTTGATCCAATTTTTTTACCATTTTTAAAAGTTTTCTTTATTGGATATTTCCCTTGAATTGCAGAATCTTCATCACTTGAAGAATCTGAATCTGAATCATATTTATCTTTAGTGGTATTACTAGTTAAGGTATAATTTTTTTTTAAACCACCCTCATGGTCATCAAAATCTTCATCATCATTAAAATCTCCCTTATGATAATCAATTGTTATATCAGAATTTTTAATATTTGAATTTAATTGACTATTAGTTAATTGGTTTTTTAGAATTGATTTACCGATTGGTATCTTATTAATTTTCCTTTTAGAAAGTGTATAAGATTCAAATTTGTCAGTAAATTTATCATCTGGTGATATATTATCAAAAGATACTCGTCTCAAATATTCCATATTGTGTGTGTGTGTGTGTGTGAGTGACCCTTTGTGTGTGTATCTTAGTTTGCTTTATCTCTCTTATGTTCTTGTAATGCTGTATGACGTGAGTGGTAACGTGGGGGGTATCTGTCTCTGTGATGTAGTATATCTATTATCTCTATATCCAAAATATCCTTTTGTTGTTTAAATTTTTAAAATTTTTTTAAGGGTTATACCAAGAGAAATAAAAAGCATGAGAGAAAATGCAAAGCCTTCTTTGAATTTGAATTTAGTGTCAATGGCAAATTGATTGGTGGATTTGTTTGTTTTATTTCATTATCTAATAATATACAATGTAGTTGATATAATAACTAAGATTTAGAATGGTACCCCAGTGAATCATAGTAACATCAGTATTACATATCCCACTAACTTATCGAGAGCTTCGCTGTGAAATGCGGGTTAAATTAATTTTTTAAGCCACTCACAAAACTTTACGGCGGAGACTTACTTATCAAATTATTCAATTCTTACTATATTCCATTATTGGTCAATTATTTAATATAAGAATTTAACGAAACTGTGATGAAACTGTGATGAAAGCCCCGAGATATCATTTTATTGTTGTCCAATCTTTGTCTCACGTGTGTTGTTCTTAATGATTACATTTGCAATAAGTTACGCAATAAGTTACGCAACCATTTGAGTGGCTGCAAAAATCTATATATTTATATGATTCCTGATTTCTTATAATTTTTCTTATAATTTCTTATAATTTCTTAGTAGTTGGTTTATTATATTGATGATTGTTCATTAGGTAATTCATTAAAATAAGTTTAACTTTAACAGTTGGGTGAATATATTAATTTAAAGAATTTTATCAATATTAATAAGTCAATTGCTGGATATTTCCTATTGTTCACAATCGTCTATTTGATATTTTCAAATTTTTTTTATTTCCAGCATGATGAACACGAAAATTCATCATATTCTTTTATTGTGCTTTATTATACTTTATTATACTTTATTCTATCTCTTTGTTATATATTTATATCTATTTATATCTATTTATATCTTTTTATATCTAATATATTATTAAATTTACAAGAATAAGAGAATAATCAATTATACTAATTATAATTCTTATAATTTATACTTCTTAATACAGTCAAATTATAAACTTTTTAACAACTAAATTTACACCAATTCAATAATTTCTAATTCAAGTTAAATATATTTATACTCCACAAATTTTTCTGCAGTTTAATGGGAATATCATCATTACCTTTGATGCGTTTAATTAAAACCCTTTTGTTTCAATCCCATTCCACGACCACTAAATTTAACAATTTTATAAAATTATAAATTGTATAGTTTACACTTTACACTTTACACTTTATATACAATATTTAATATATATTATATACTCTATAATATAACAAGATATTGTTAAAAACTTTTAAAAAAGTAAATTTCCATTTTTACTAATTACATCTCCATTATTGGACCAGCAACCCATCTCAAATTTCATTGAGACTGTGAAATCTAATTTATAAACTAAACTTCGTAAATATTCAAATATTCAAATATTCAAATATTCAAATATTCAAATATTCAAATATTTAACATTTTGAAAATGGAATGGAATAATCCTTTACCAATTGATAAATTTAAATCAATTAATTCAATAATTGAAGTACCTGAAGATTGTCCCAATGATTCACCAATAAATTTAAACATAAAATGTGGTCCAATGTTAAAATTATATAATTGTGATAAATTTTATACTGCAAGTATTTTATTAATTCTTGAAGATTTTGATGAATTACCTATACCAACTTATCAATTAGGCCCAATTAAAGTTGAAAATGAAACAAAAGATTTAGAAACTGGGAAATTTAATGGTTCTTGCTTTTATAAAGAAGATAATTATTATTTTTATAGAATTGAAATTAATTTACCTGTTAAAAATTATGAACAAAAATGTCAATATTATTTTAATGGTGAAACTACTGATTATTGGTTATTCTATATCCCAAGTTTATCACAATCAATGAATGTAATGTCATTTAGTTGTAATGGATTTTCTTTAGCAACTGATGCATCTGAATATCCTTCATCACTTTGGTTTGATGTTTTAAAAAATCATAATGAAAAACATTATCATGTTATGCTTGGAGGTGGTGATCAAATTTATTGTGATTCAATTAAATTATTTTCCAAAACTTTCCAAGATTGGCTTAAATTAGAAAATAATAGTAAAAAATTTAATCAACCTGCTTCAGATGAATTAATTAAAGAATTTACAACTTATTATTTAAATCATTATTTAAAATGGTTTGGTAAAGGATTTTGGCAAGGTAAAAATTCAAAATGTTTAGAATCTTTATTCCCTATTGCAACTTCAACAATCCCATCAATTAATATTTATGATGATCATGATATTATTGATGGATTTGGTTCTTACCCTGAAAAAACTATGAAATCTCCAATTTTTACAAGTTTAGGAAAATTAGCCTATAAATATTATATGATTTATCAACATCATCAATTACCAAATGAAAAAATTAGTTTTGATAAATCTTGGATTCAAGGTAAAAATTCTTCAAATTCAATGAACTCACATCCAATGTCAATTTATTCAAAATTGGGTAATGGGATTGGTTTAATTGGATTTGATTGTAGAACTGAAAGAACTTTACATCAAATTATTAAACCTGATAATTATAAATTAATATTTGATAGAATGAAATCAGAAATTAAAAATTCTCCAGATATTAAACATTTTTTAATTATGTTAGGTGTACCAATTGTTTATCCAAGACTTGTTTGGTTAGAATTAATTTTAAATTCTCCATTATTAGTTCCAATTCGTAAACTAGCGGAAAAGGGAATAATTAATAAAGGTTTAGTTAATGAATTTGATGGAGGTGTTGAAGTTTTAGATGATTTAAATGATCATTGGTGTTCTAAACATCATAAAGCTGAAAGAAATAAATTAATTAAAGATTTTATAGATTTTGGTGCTGCAAATTCTGTTCGTATAACCATCTTATCAGGTGATGTTCATCTTTGTTGTATTGGAAGATTAAAATCAAGATATTATAAACATCCAAATTTCCATAGAACTCATCTTAAAGATGCAATTGAACTGAATGATCAAGTCCTTCAATCCCCTGAATACGATCCAAGATTGATTTTTAATGTCATTTCTTCCGCTATAGTTAATGCTCCTCCACCAGATGGTATGGCAAATTTATTAAATAGACGTTCTAAAGGTCATCATTTTAGTAGAGATTGTGATGAAGATATGGTACCATTATTTAATATTAACCCAGATGGATCTCCAAGAGAAAACCATCAATTTTTAAATAAACGTAATTGGTGTGATTTAATTATGGCTTCACAACTGGAATTATCTAATAAAGTCGATAATAATGAACATTCAATGCCTTCGTCAATTGAAAAGGTTCATCATCATGAAATTGACTCTCATTATTTGAAGTATCCTTTATTGCCTGATTCTTTAGTTACTACTATCCATGTTGAAAAGGATCCAAAAGATTTCGATGCAAAGACAATGGGTTATCAATTGATTATCCCACCTTTAGAAGGTAAATACGTTTTAGATGATGTTAGTGTTAAACATGTTGATGAAAAGTGAATGAAAAGTGAATGAAAAGTGAATGAAAAATGTGAAAAGTGAAAAGTGAAAAGTGAAAAGTGAAAAGTGAAAAGTGAAAAAAAGTACAGTGAAAGAAAAGTATAATTTTGTAGTTTTATATTTATTTATTATTGGTTTACACGTCAATTTCCATCTCTATATCCGCTTTTGCAACCAAAGATAAAGGAAAATATCTAAGAGCGGCACAGGTTTACCGCTACTATATATCTAAAAAAGATGCGAAAAAAAAGAAACAAAAAAAAGAGAGAAAAGGTTAACACAAATTTTTTTTTTCAGTCAATGAAGTTCTTTCACCAATACAACAATTACTTGAAGAAATACCCTTACAGAACCAACGCCATCACCTCCGGGTTGTTGATGGTTTTAGGTGACGCCGTGGCACAGAAAATCTTTTACCATGAGGAAGAAGATGGATCGGCGCCAAAATACGATTACTATAGAACAACCAAAGGTTGGATTTATGGTACGTTATTTGTTGCGCCAATTGGTGTGTTCTGGTATAGTAAAACCCTTCCAAAGTTGACTAATCCGTTATTGTCTGTCACACACAGGGCCAGTTGGCTGAGCAGAAGGATCTTTGCAGCTGACACATTCTGGAGAATTGGAGTCGATCAATTGTTCGTTCCTGGTTTAGTCTGGATACCATTGTACAATGGAGTGATGACATTTTTGAATTTTGAGTCAGATCCAATCGGTAAAACAATTAAGAAGTTGGAGAAAAACTGGTGGATGGTTTTGACTACTGGTTGGACAGTGTGGCCATTATTCCAATTGATTACGTTAACTTTCGTGCCAGTTCATTTAAGAGTTGTGGCAGTTAATATGTGTTCTGTTGGTTGGAATTGTTTCTTGAGTACCGTTCATAACGCTAAACACCATTTTAATAATAAAGTTTTAGAAACTATTCATGAATTAGATGAATCAAATGTTAATTATTCATAGTTGGGGATTAAAAGAAAGATATAGGAAATAGACAAAAAAAAATTTAAAAATATAGAAAAAAAAATATGCATAGATATATAGACGTGATATAGATATTTAATTAGTTATAGATATTCAAAATTAGATTTATAGATTAGGAGGTAATAAATAAATTATGATTATGATTTTGAGATTCAATTAGTTATTTGCTCTTTAGTGGTTAACAAGGTACCAAAGAACGGTACTGGTTAAACATATTCTACGAGTTATAAGTTCTAGGGGTTTTATATGCTCTATGGTGGATACGTGGTCGTATATCCGACTAAGTTTACTAGTATACTCTTAAACGGACTATTTAAGTGTTTTGACAAACTGAGAGTAAGGCTTAGAGATAGAAGTCAATGGCAAAAATATACTAAAATATGAAACCTTACACAATTTCTTTCAAGTTTGTAATCAAAGAGATATAAACAAAAGAGATAATAAATGTTGAAAATAAATATAAAACATTATAAAAACCTAACTATATCTATGAGATACTAATTTTAGCACCATCATAAAGACACATAGTTAATTGTGAATTCTTTTTTGGAGGGTATTCGTATTCATCTGCAAAACTTGTCAACGTTTCAAAATTTTGACAAATACGAGTTAAAGTATACGAAGCTTCAGTTAAAGCAAATTGTTGACCTAAACAAATTCTTGGACCACCATTAAATGGTAAGAAAGCCCAACCTAATTTTCTTGAACGTTCTTCAAACCATCTTTCAGGTCTAAAAGTTTCAGCATCTGGACCATAATGTAACTTATCTCTATGACATGAAGAAATAGTGTAAGTAAGAACAGAACCTTTTGGAACGAAAACTTTTGATAAACCATCTTTACCACCACCTCTTGGTAAAGTAGTATCTTTATTTGAGGTTCTAAAATTAACAGGAACTGAAGGATACAATCTAAGAGTTTCATTAATAACAGCTTTTAAATATTCACATTTCTTTAAAGTTTCAAAAGTAATTTCTTCAATTCTTGATTCATCACCTAAACCAAAAGTTTCTTTAATTTCTTCTCTTAATTTTTGCCAAACTTGTGGATTTCTAGCTAATTCAAACATTGCAAAACTTAATAAACCTGCAGTTGTATCTCTTCCAGCTAATAAAATATTTAAAGATTGATCTCTTAAAATTTTTGGATCTCTAGTTTGTCTTGCTAATTCATATAAAAATGTATAACCACCATTTGATTTTTCTTCTAATTCTTCAACTGGCAAACGTAAAACTTTATCAACGAAAAAATCAGTAAATTCATGAACAACTTTAACATGTTTTCTAAATTCTTTAGTATTATAAAGGAAATAAAAATCTTGTAAAATTGCCCTTGTTGCTAAACCTGCTTGTGCATCATTAAAACTTTTTGGGAAACTTCTCTTTAATTCTGGATTAATTGAATCACCACTCTTTTCATTGTATTCAACACTGTCTGATAAACTACCACAACTTTCACCAAATAAAAATTCAGTAGCTGTATCAATTGTAAGTTTAAAAAATAATTCTTGAATGTCAAATTGTCTACCTCCATGTAACTTAATATTTTTAAATAATTCTTGAATATGAAATTCTAAGGATTTAACATGTGCAACTTGTTCTCTTGAAAATTGTGGTCTTAACATTGCTCTACTATGTTTCCAACCTTGAGCATCTAAAGTAAAAATCCCATCACCTAATAATGGTAAAAATTGTTGGTATCTAACACCTAAATCAAAATCATTAAATTGAGTACCTAATATAGCTTTGATATTCTCTGGATCTCTAGTATTTAAAATATCATTAAAAACAATTTTTGCAAGACCTGTTTGACCATTTGCTTCTTCAAATTGTTTATGGAAAAGATCAATAAGTGTACCATTGTTTTTAGCTTTAAGGTAATTAAGAGCATTTAAAATTCCAAATGTTGGATCATGTAATCTCAT
The DNA here is from genome assembly GCA_030571035.1 of Yamadazyma buinensis. Taxonomy (NCBI): domain Eukaryota; kingdom Fungi; phylum Ascomycota; class Pichiomycetes; order Serinales; family Debaryomycetaceae; genus Yamadazyma; species Yamadazyma buinensis. The sequence goes on along the minus strand of JAJLWZ010000001.1, from coordinate 180,384 downwards.
TGCAACTGGTTCACATCCTAATCTTTTGGCAGTAATGGTATTTTTAATATACATTAAAATTTGGTATAAGAATATTAAACCAAATAATGATTCAAAAGCAATAGCAATAGTGCTTTGAGTCTTCAAAACTTCTAAACTTTTAACGAATTGTGACATTATTACTTGGAAATAATTTTGTTTAAACTAATTAAAGGAATAAGGGGAAGGAAATTTAGTGGAGCAAAACTTACCTTTATATATATGAATCGAAATCATTTAGTTTCATATGCGGTATAACGTCTAGGTTTTTTGCAGGTTACGAAGTGGGTTGTCTCCTTCGTAACCTGCAATTTCCTCACTAGTATAAACTAACATTTTAAACTTTAGAAAGTTACCGGTCACCTATAATGGGGGGGTCATTGCACTCGGAGTTGATTTAAGTGGAGAGAATTCAAATTTTCCAGGTCTAGTAATATAATCGTAAAAAAAATTGATCCATTTTTGTAAATTGCAACCCGAACCCTTCGGGAATAGTAGTGTTTTTTCAGGTGAAAGCTAACGCTTTTGAGTTTTAAAAGTTTTCTTTAAGTTAGCGTGATTATTTTATCTGCTTAAAACCTAATGAATATATCGATTAGTTATCCTTGACTTTAAACTGTTGCTGTCAAACCTGTAATTGAACATTTAGTAACGGCTTTTTTGCTTCTTGAGGTTTTACAATATGTAAGACGTTCTCAATCATTTTCTAAAACCTGGGGGAGGTGAGACGCAATGAAAATCATTGAAAATCCTCGAGGTACCAAATGTCAATCTACACTAAATATAATCAATTGCTTTTAAGGAGACCGTTATTGACTAATATGGTTACCACAGGTTTGTTATTCGGTACAGGTGACTATCTTGCACAAACTTTTTTCACCAAGGATGAAAAATACGATTTCGCTAGAACTTTAAGAGCTACTTTATACGGATCATTTATATTTGGTCCAGTGGGGGATAGATGGTATAAATTGATTAATCGTTTTAAATTTCCCTTTGGTAAATCAAAAACACTCGATACTTTAACCAAAGTTAGTGCTGATCAATTAGGTTTTGCTCCATTTGTTGGTATACCAATGTATTATAGTATAATGACATTAATGGAATTAAAAGATGATCCAATTAAGGAGATTAAAAATAAATTAAATGACAATTTGTGGCATACCTTAACTACGAATTGGTTAGTATGGCCTGCTTTCCAATTACTTAATTTTAGTTTAGTTCCAGTTCAATTAAGATTACTTGCTGTTAATATTGTGAGTATTGGATGGAATTGTTATTTGAGTTTTGTATTGAATGATAAAAGTGAACATTTTATAGAAGATGTTAAAGAAGATGACATTCTTGTTTAGATTGATAGATTTATATATATATATATATATATATATTATGCATATTAGTATTTGATGCTTGTAGTTAATTAGGTATTATTTAAGGAAACTTGTCTTGTGACGTAGTTGTTATTACACGGCTATTTATTGAGTCCTCTTGCCTTAAAAGAATGGAATTTTCCCAAATTTTAAAAATTGAACCCAATATCCTTATCTCACCCACCTATATCATACATAAGTCAATGTATACAATATCAATGACTATCAATATCATTCAAGATTAAAGGTTACATCATTTTGTGTTTCAAAATTTTAAAGTCGTGTAATGTTTTGTTGGGTCGTGTAGAGGCAATCAATCACTTATTTTCCAAAAAATTCTCAACGAGCTTTGTATAGTTAAGGTACCCTCCTGATAATAACTTATAATTTAATCCATTAATTTATACTAGTTTTATACGTTTTAAGACCTTCAATTATCTATCCCAATTACGACTAGCGATACTGACAAATCCAATTTCAAAATTAGATCATTGGAAAGGATTTATTAATTTTTATTATCAGTTATCAACCACCCCTTTTTAAATCACGTTAATATTCATTTCAATATCTTATTGGTCAATTCAAATTCATTTTAAATAGTTCCTGGTAATTTAACATAGATCAATCAAAGTGATATTTGAATTTTTGTATATAAGATCATTATCGGAAAAAAAAAATCAAGGGCGTAACAAGAAAACACAAACACCTAATCAAATAAACAATCACATATTAAAAGAATTTTAAAACAAGTTCTATTCCGATCGTTTTGAAAAATGATGAAAGGTTTTAAAAATCGACTTTCAAGAAGTTCGAAATCTTCTAATAAAAAACCTGAAAAGAAGGAGAAAGATCCAAAAGATCAAAAAAAAACATCATTAAGTAATTTATCACTAACTTCCAAAACTTCAAATGGTTCAACAAAATCAAATTCTCCTTCACCATCAAGGAATAATAGCTCATCATCCATCAAGTCAAGTAATTCATCTTCTTCGAGCTCAACAATTAATCAAAATGGTAATAGTAGTGGTAATAATACGCCTAATTCACCAAATCAAATCGGTCTGCCATCAATGTCATCACCAACAATTGTAATTAATAATAATGATGTTGATATGACAAGAAGTCCTGGACTGCCAAAAAATTATCTGAATCCAAATGAACAAATGTTGCATCATCAACATCAACAAGTTAATCAACAATTAAGTAATTTGGCCGCACAACAATCTTTTGATGATGGTATGGCAGCTGCTTCTGCTTCTTCTGCTGGCAGTAGTGGTAATATTAATAATAGTAATAATAATAATAACAATAATAATAATAACGGATTCAATTCAATTTCAAATACTTCAAGTTCTTCATCAAATTTTTCAAATGGTTCAACAGATATAAGTAGTCCAAATGAATCACCTTTAGATTCTTTTAAAATTGATTTATTAGGTGGTAATGGGAATGGAATTGCTCATCATTCACAACAAAATCATAATCAACATGGATTTAATTTAAATCCAAATATTGGATCACCAAATAGAGACACATTTGATATTGATTTAATTACTCCAAAAAGACATTCATCTTCAAGATTTGAACCATCAAATAATGAACGTGAAATAATTAGATTACCAAGTTTTGATGAGGTTTTACCAGAAGAACAAATTAGTTTATTTATTGAGAAAATTGATCAGTGTAATATATTATTTGATTTTAATGATCCAACATCAGATATTAGAGGTAAAGAAATTAAAAGAATTACATTACAAGAATTAACACAATTTATAATGTCAACAAGATTTACTTATACAAATGAAATTTATAAACATGTAATTGAAATGTTTAAAAATAATTTAATTAGACCTTTACCACCACCAGTTAATCCAGTTGGTGATTTATTTGATCCTGATGAAGATGAACCAATTCATGATTTAGCATGGCCTCATATGCAATCAATTTATGAATTTTTTCTTAGATTTATTGAAAGTCCAGATTTTAATCATCAAAATGCAAAACCATTTATTAATCAATATTTTATTTTAAGACTTTTAGAATTATTTGATAGTGAAGATCCAAGAGAAAGAGATTGTTTAAAAACTACATTACATAGAGTTTATGGAAAATTTTTAAGTTTAAGAAGTTTTATTAGAAAATCAATTAATAATGTTTTTATACAATTTGTTTATGAAACTGAAAGATTTAATGGTATTGGAGAATTATTAGAAATTTTAGGTTCAATTATTAATGGATTTGCATTACCATTAAAGGAAGAACATAAAATATTTTTAATTAGAGTTTTAATGCCATTACATAAAGTTAAAAGTTTATCATTATATCATCCACAATTAGCTTATTGTATTGTTCAATTTTTAGAAAAAGATCCTGGATTAACAGAAGATGTTATAATGGGATTATTAAGATATTGGCCAAAAATTAATAGTCAAAAGGAAGTTATGTTTTTAAATGAAATTGAAGATATTTTTGAAGTAATGGAACCAAATGAATTTTTAAAAATTCAAATACCTTTATTCGCTCAATTATCAAAATGTATTATTTCACCACATTTTCAAGTTAGTGAAAAAGTTTTAATTTTATGGTCAAATGATTATTTTTTAACTTTAATTACTGAAAATTCTGAAGTAATTTTACCAATTTTATTTGCTTCATTATATGAATTAACAAATGCAACTCAACCAAGTATAACAAATGGTTTAATGAAACAAAAATTATTAAATAATCCAAATTCTTTAGTTGATGCAAATGGTAATTTAATTGATCCTGGTTTAGTTTTAAATCATAATGAATTATCTGGTCAGAATAATAATAATAATCAAAATAATATGAATATGAATAATAATATAAATAATATGATTAATGGGAATGGGTTAAATCGTAATGATGGTTTAAATACAATTAATGATATGAGTAGTGATGAAGAATATTATGATAGTTTTTCAAATCCTCAAAATGATATGGATTATAATAATGGTTTACCGCCTCATAATTCTGCTACAACTAATTGGAATCGTACTATTCATCTGTTAAGTTTTTCAGCCTTAAAAGTTTTCATGGATCATAATTTAATATTGTATGATCATTGTACAATGTTATATCATCAATCATTACAAGATCAAAAACTTAGAGAAGCAGCAAGAAAAGATGGTTGGCAAAAAATTGAAGAGTACGTTACTAGTTTGAAACAATGAAACCTACCTTGAAACCTGTAATATTCTCCCTAGCTGATTATTTATGAACGTTATGATAGATCAATGAATAATAAACAAATGCATTTAAAAACGATTTTCTTATTTTAGCCTCTTGTACTTCTAACGGTTTTTCTTCTCTGTGGTGTAAAAGGTCTCTGGCCGCGCAGTGAAAAGTTTTTTTTTCCTCATTCACCTCCATCTCTTTGTTATAAAATGGATTGGTCTTAATGGTCTTACAGGACTATTCAAAAGTGTATGTACTCATTAAATGATGATCCTTGCAAGCCATTGGTTTTACCGGTGGTCTAGATTCCAAATGAAGAATTAAACAAGAACCGCTACACTGATAATGTGAACATTACTAACATTCAGATTTTATTTTACAACTTTTCACCGCTAATAGGTGTTTTATCTACACTTTATATGTCCCAGAATTGGACATGTATGCTTCAAGGTATGGAATATATTAATCTGGGGTGGACCTGTTCTTAATTCCCAAATTTCTAATGGAGATCTCCAAATTGAACCCTTAAAATATGAGAGAGGAGAATTATATAATAAAATTACTCAAGATAAGAGTTTTAGAAAATGGGCCATTTGTGGCCGATCCCCAATTATGCTCGAGATATATATCCTGGCCAATCATTGGGGCTCTACTATGAATTCTTCCAGCAATTTCAGCACTATTAGCATTTTTCAACACCAATTTTTTAATCTTGATCCACTCTCGACCGACGGAGACTCCGTTATCTGAGTAAAAATTACATTAATAATCCCTTAAATTGAGAATCATAACTAAATAATCACCCCTAAACAGGGACTAACCCGTAGTTGAACGCACTGCTCTAAGAAATAAACACAGTAAAAAGAAAAAAAATTGTTTAGTTCATTTGCAGTATTTTTGTGTTTTTAACTGAGAAGCACTGAAAAATTTATAATGCTCATCGCGATTTTAAAAGTATAAAAAGACTGGAAATTCCTCTAAAAAAATTTTTTTTTTGGTTTCCCTTCTGGCAAGGTTTAGCCCAATAATTCTTTAATCTATTGTAAACTAAATTTTGTTATAAAAGTAAAAAACAATCAAATTATACTACTATTAGAAAAAATGTCATTCGATACTGCTCAAGCTACTTCATATTTAAAAGATTACAAATCAAAAGATGGTTTAGATATCAAAACTTTAATTGATTCAACTAATTTTGGTGGTTTAACTTATAATGATTTCTTAATCTTACCGGGTTTAATCAATTTCCCAGCTTCAGGTGTTAGTTTAGAAACTAGATTAACTAAAAAAATTACTTTAAAATCTCCATTTGTTTCATCTCCTATGGATACTGTTACTGAAGAAAATATGGCTATTCATATGGCTTTATTAGGTGGTATTGGTATTATACATCATAACTGTACTGCTGATGAACAAGCTGAAATGGTTAAAAAAGTTAAAAAATACGAAAATGGTTTCATTAATGATCCAGTCGTTGTTGCTCCAACCGTTACCGTTGGTGAAGTTAAAAAAATGAAAGAAGTTTTAGGTTTTACTACTTTCCCAGTTACTGGTATGTACTCATTTTAAAATATCCCTTTTTTTTATTATTGTTGTTGTTATATTTTGGTTCTTTAGTGATTTGAATTTTTTTTCCCTGATGATTGCAAACAATTTAATAACTTTCGTTCTACCGATTGACATCAAACGATGTTGGGGATAAATTGATTCACTGAACTTTTTAAAATTCAAATATCTTTAGTTCCAAAAAAAAAACACTAACTGTCAAAGATTATAGAAAAAGAAAGTGAGAAAAAAAGGATTTTATCTCTATTAAATCAATTTAATACTAACTTTTTTTTTTAGATAACGGTAAAGTTGGAGGTAAATTAGTTGGTATTATCACTGCTCGTGATGTCCAATTCCATGAAGATAATTCTTCCAGTGTTGAAGAAGTTATGACTAAAGAACTTATTACTGGTAAAGTCGGTATTTCATTAACTGATGGTAATGCTTTATTAAGAAAATCTAAAAAAGGTAAATTACCAATTGTTGATGAATCAGGTAATTTAGTTTCATTAATTTCATTAACTGATTTACAAAAAAATTTATCATACCCATTAGCTTCAAAATCTTTTGATTCAAAACAATTATTATGTGGTGCCGCTATTGGTACTATTGAAGCTGATAAAGAAAGATTAGTTAAATTAGTTGATGCTGGTTTAGATGTTGTTATTATTGATTCTTCAAATGGTTCATCATTATTCCAAATTAATATGTTAAAATGGATTAAAGAAACTTATCCAAATTTACAAGTTATTGCTGGTAATGTTGTTACTAGAGAACAAGCTGCTTTATTAATTGAAGCAGGTGCTGATGGTTTAAGAATTGGTATGGGTTCAGGTTCTATTTGTATTACTCAAGAAGTTATGGCTTGTGGTAGACCTCAAGGTACTGCTGTTTACGCTGTCACTGAATTTGCTAACAAATTTGGTGTTCCATGTATTGCTGATGGTGGTATTGGTAATATTGGTCATATTTCAAAAGCTTTAGCTTTAGGTGCTTCATGTGTTATGATGGGTGGTTTATTAGCTGGTACTCATGAAACTCCAGGTGAATATTTCTACAGAGATGGTCAAAGATTAAAAACTTATAGAGGTATGGGTTCAATTGATGCTATGCAACAAACTTCAACTAATGCTAATGCTTCAACTTCAAGATATTTCTCAGAATCTGATAAAGTTTTCGTTGCTCAAGGTGTTAGTGGTTCAGTTATTGATAAAGGTTCAATTACTAAATTCGTTCCTTATTTATATAATGGTTTACAACATTCTTTACAAGATATTGGTATTCAATCAGTTACTGAATTAAGATCTCAAGTTAATAATGGTGAAGTTAGATTTGAATTTAGAACTGCTTCTGCTCAATTTGAAGGTGGTGTTCATGGTTTACATTCTTATGAAAAGAAATTACACAATTAAGTGTAAGTTTATATAGATATATGAAAAAACCTGTTTGTATTAATAAATTAAAATTATTTTGTGTATTCCCCCTAATCTCTTTAACACCAAACATAAAAAAAAAGTCCGCGAAGTCATTTAAAGTAACTAAGTACAGAGGCAAAGGTGTAATAATTGAATATTGGTATAAGAGATATATACGGTTAAACAAATAGAAGGATAATTAGGATAATTAAGATAATTAAGAATGATTTACGATCAGAATGCATTTACAAATTTAGATCAAGATGTTGGGAAAGTAAGAATAGATAAATACAATCTTAGAGAACCAGAAATTAAAGAATGGTTATTTAAAGTACTTCAAACTCCACAATCAGATATTCAAGAATATAAAATGAATAATTTTGATTTAATTGAAATCTTAAAGGACGGTATATTACTTTGTAAATTAGGTAATTTATTAAATTTACCAAATAATCCAACTAAAAAATATAAAAATCTGAAAATGCCATTTATTCAAATGGAAAATATATCATATTTCCTTAAGACTTGTGAATTGATAGGGATTCAACATGCAGAGATTTTCCAAACAGTTGATCTTTATGATAGGAAAGATCCATATCAAATATTAATTACTTTAATGGCTTTTTCGAGGTTAGCTAATGATTTAAATGGTAAAATATCAGTTATTGGACCGAAAGTGGTGAAGATGAAGCCTCCAGTTCCTAATAAACCTCTTAAACTTAGATCTTAATATGTAGAAATATGTAATATTTTTGAAATTTTTCTACTCTACTCTATTTTCTATAAATTTTGCAGTTTTAATATAAAAATATTTACAGAAAAATGAAATTGAGTTGGAATTTCATAGCAACCATCCTTTAACCAACATATACATTATGTTTAATATTCTAACACCTTATAACAAAACAATTTATTTCCAATATTACTTTTACAATATTTACTACTGGTTTATCTCAATGATTTGGTTTCCTGTATAAAAAATCTCAATACTCTGCTGTATGGGCATCTCAAAAATTTTTTTTGAGATGAGAATTTGATTTTTTTAAGTCTATAAAGAATACTGGTAAAATAAAAAAAGAACATTCCATTCCAAAGTATTTAACTTGAAAGAAAATATAAGATGTCTGACGAAGTTATTTGGCAAGTTATAAACCATCAGTTCTGTGCATTTAAGATAAAAACTGATAAGGGACAGAATTTCTGTAGAAATGAATATAATGTTACTGGGTTTTGTTCAAGACAATCATGTCCATTAGCTAATGCAAGATATGCAACTGTTAAAAATCTTGAAGGTAGATTATATTTATATATGAAGACAGCAGAAAGAGCACATTTGCCATCAAAAATGTGGGAAAGAATAAAATTACTGAAAAATTATAATAAAGCATTAGAACAAATTGATGATAGATTACAATATTGGCAAAAATTTTTAATTCATAAATGTAAACAAAGATTAACAAGATTAACACAAGTTGCAATCCAAGAAAGAAGATTAGCATTAACTGAAAATGAAAGACATTATGAAGGTGTTAAACATAAAGTTAAAAGGAGAGAAGAAAATAGAGAAAGAAAAGCTTTATCAGCTGCTAAAATTGAAAAAGCAATTGAAAAAGAATTATTAGATCGATTGAAGAGTGGTGCATATGGTGATAAACCATTAAATGTTGATGATAAGATTTGGAAGAAAGTCTTGAGTAAAATGGATAATAAACAAGAAGATATCGATGAAGATGAAGATGAAGATGAAGATGATGTAGAATTATTAAGTGATGATGAATTAGAAGATGAAAGTGATGTTGGTGAAGTCGAATATGTCGAAGAAGATGGTGAAGATGAATTAGTAGATGTTGAAGATTTAGAAAGATGGTTAGATGATTCAAGTGATGAAGAAGAACAAGATGATGAAGATGATGAAGATGATGAAGAAGATGATGAAGAAGAAACTAGTAGTAAAAAGAGGAAAAGTGAAGCTGGTAGTAAAAACAAGAAAAGACCAAGAGTTGAAATCGAATATGAACAAGAACCAGTGTCTACATTACAAACAAATATATCATATTAGTGGGTGGTTTTTAAAAATTTATAGCATCATGTGTATACGGAGAAATGAAATATACCAATAATATTCGAATTTTTCTGTTTAAATCTAATTTATCACCTTTTGAGTCTGTATTTACGATAAAATTAATTTTGTTTACTATATGGTATATGTACTACTCTACATAAAATAAGGTGGTTCTTTCTATCCCAAATCAGTGACGGGGTTTTGTAAGACACAAAGGAACGTAGTAATATCCGATTAACACGATATGCATTAAACTTTCCAACAATTACAATTAATCGAGTATGTTACTCCCCAAACAAAGAGTTTTTGAAAAAAGCACACCACACAAGCCTATAGAACAAATAGGGATAGAAGAAAACGGTGATAGTGAGTTTTAAAACCCTAAATCAGCCCTTTAAAATAAAGAATATATAGGCTTATAGATAAGCAATTATAGTAATACTTACGGTCAACGTTCGTTATTTCCTTTCACCATTCCCAGCTTATCTAGCCTTTTATAAGATATTAACTGTTCTCTTCTCTTACATAAGCGGAAAAATTGTCAGTGCGTTCTGCCAAATGGAGAGAAAATCAGAATGGCAGTGATGAGAATCTCTCACAGAATCGCCGTTATATTCACACATAAACTGAAAATAACATGACAAATCGGATACTCTATCAATACGACTAACACATAAACAGTAAGTCCCGCTTGGTTAAAGAAGTAAAAGTACACGTTAAGTATGAGAAATCTTTGATACTAGGAAATACCGGAGCCGCAGTGGCTTCTCTAGGATTACTAAGTGAAAAGTTATGATGCTCTAAAAAAAAATATAAGGTTGTTACATAATCGCTTTATGGTTCGGAATAGGTTTTTTTTCTAAATTACCTTTCTAATAGAGGAAATTTCTATATAAATCTGAGGGATCTTCCTAATCAATAAGTAAATATATTCAGGCTTTTGTAAGTTTAACAATAACAAGATAATAATAATTAATTAAGATTATTCAATATAATGGCAAGTGGAGGATTCCCGGATATAATCTCAAGTTGGACTACCTCATCTTACCCAACTTCAACATATTTGAAAAGCATTAATCCAACTCATATCCCCGGATTATCAGAAACTTATACATCAGCAGCAGCAAGAATTCTTACAGAGAAAGCAAAGGGTAAATTATATTCATTGTCAAAAATTATCAGAGGTGTGGAAGCAACGGCTACTATTATTTCGGCTCAAAACATTTTAGCAACCGCAACAGATGATCAAGTTAAATCATTGGCTACTGAAGCTATATTTCATGCTTCAGTAAACTTAGATGATTTAAATTGGCATTATAATAATTATCATGAATATTTAAGTCGTCCAGCAAATATTATATATCTTGCTGCTTTTGCATTATTATTTTTATATTATGGATTTATGTCAATTAAATCAAGATATCTTTGGTTTAATATTACATTTTTTTGTGGATTTACTTTAGAATTTTTAGGTTTCTTAGGTAGGGTTTTAGCTTTCACTAATTGGGCAAGCGATAATTACTTTCTTTTACAATTTATTTGTTTAACTATTGCACCGGCTTTAATTATGGCAGGAATATATTTTACTTTCGCTCAAATGGTTGCCATTCATGGTAGACAATATTCAGTTTTAAAACCAATGTGGTACACTTATTTATTTATTACTTTTGATGTTTTATCGTTGGTAATTCAAGCAATTGGTGGTGCTTATGCATCACTCTTAACAGAAGATCAAAAAGATCCAACGCCCGGTACAAATATAATGATTGCAGGTATTATTTTCCAAGTCGTATCAATGACTGTTTTCTTAGCCTTTTGGTTTGAATTTTTAATTAGGCTTTATTTTAGACCTTCAAAATTATTACAAGGAACAATTGAAGAATTCCCATTAAAGAAACTTTCAATATTGAATTTCTTTAAATTTTTGTTTAATACTAAGAAAGCAAATGATTTTAAGAATAATCAACTTGATAAATTTTATAATGAATCTTTTGTAAAAACTCGTACTAGAAGATTATTAAATTATTTACCATTAGCTATAACGATTTCGTCAATTGTTGTTTATATAAGATGTATATATAGAGTTGTTGAATTGAAACAAGGTTGGGATGGTTACTTAATAACGCATGAAATATACTTAATGACTTTAGATGCTTTAATGATTTCAATTTGTGGATTACTATTTATTGTATTCCATCCTTATTGGGTTTTTGGTCCTGATAATCAATTGAAAGTTTCTCAGGTTAAAGGATTAACAAACAATCAAGGCAATCAAGATAATGAAGAAAGTCAAGAAACTGAAGACAATCAAGAGACTCCCGTAGAAAGTAATGATGATACTACAGAAAAATTCCCACCTGATCTGAAGGAATAAGGGAGATTGTATCGATAACAGGAATCATGTAATTTATTTCTTTTTGTATATATGTAGAACGCGATTCAATGCATCTCAAATCAAGTATAATTTAGCATGGTCAATCTATTTATATTTTCCCCTTTAGTTCAAAATCTACTTATCTTGTAATTTCCCGTAATCTTTTACCCTTTTAGTGGTATATCTATTTTTATCTCTTGTTGGGCTGCAAATTATCCAAATTGAGTGTATTACGATGCAGAAAAAACATCAGCATGATAAGCCTCATCCACCGCATACACCAACGCGAGGCTAAAGCATTTGACACACCTATAGATATCTAAACATAAGGATATATATTCAAATAGATTAGATAGATAAGATACTGAAATATGGTAGATAAGTTTTACCAGTTATTATTTGTATATTTTTTGGTAATTGAGAGCGGCGGTGTTGTAATATTTTACGAAAAACTTTTTGTTTGTAACGGAGTTAGTTTCCTTTCCCGTTGAGACTGGTTTTTTTAAACATTGGCAATAATCAGATTTTATAAAAGCTTGATCCTTTACCTCCATGATATTTTCATAACTTGAATCCCCAAAATTAGGTTTCTTATCAATTATTGTTTATTTTTACCATAGTTGGATATTCATATATATTTACATATATTCACAAAAAACTCAAATTAAAACAGTACCGACGAGTTGTAAGAGAGCATATTCAAGTTTAAAAAAGGTTTTTTATAGTTGTTTCTGTTTTCATGGATCAACTTAGTTATTTAAAATGGACACCAAGCGTGGTTCCTACACAAACAACAGCATGGACATCAATTGATGTTACTGCAACTTCTGGGATTTATGAAACTGCTATTTCTGTAGCTGAAAAATTTTCAACTTTAACGAATTACCTTGATATGATATCTTATTCTAGGATTTTAAGAGGTGCTGAAGCTTCAATGGCTGCTATTTCCGCTCAAGAAGTCTTAGCTACAGCTACCGACAGTGCAGTTAAAGCAATGGCATCTCAATCAATTTTCAATAGTACTTTAAACTTGATTGATTTGGATCATGAAATGAATTTATATGGATATGAATTAAGTCGTCCTGCAAATATTATTTACTTTATAATTTTTGCAATTGTGTTTCTTTATATTGTCGTGATGAGTTTTAAATCAAGATATTATTGGTATAATGTTACTTATATCTGTGGCTTTGGTTTAGAATTTGCTGGTTGGGTTGGAAGAATGTTATCATTTAATGATACAAGGAATAATAATTTTTATATTTTGCAATTCGTTGCTTTAACATTAGCTCCAGCTTTTATAATGGCTGGTGTTTACTTTTTATTTGCTCAATTAGTGGTTATACATGGTAGGCAATTTTCAAAGTTGAAACCATTGTGGTATTCTTATTTTTTCATTACTACTGATGTTATCTCATTATTGATTCAAGCTGGTGGAGGTGCTTCTGCATCTATAGCTAGTAAGACCAACCAAGATACAACACCTGGATCGAATACTATTATTGCCGGTATTGTTTTCCAAACATTTGCAATGACTGTATTTTTATCATTTTATTTTGAATTCTTAACCAGAGTTTATTTTAAACATCCTAACAAGATAATTGATAAGGAGGTGGAAGTTGATAGTCAAGACATTAAGTATAGTAAAAAATCATTTGTTAATTTTTTTAGATTACTTTTAAATCTTAAATCAATTCGTGGGTATAGATCTAAACATTTAGAACCATATTATAATCAAAAATATTCACATATTCGTAAGAATAAATTATTTGGATATATGCCATTAGCTATAACCATAACAGTTGTTTTAATATATATAAGATGTGTATATAGGGTTGTTGAATTAGCTCAAGGTTGGGGAGGTTATTTAATCACCACTGAAGTATACATAATGGTTTTAGATGCTTTAATGGTTGCGATAGTTGGATTAATCTCAATTCCATTCCATCCATATTGGGTTTTTGGACCAGAAAATGTTGTAAAATTAGCAACTATTAAAAAGAGATTAGATGTTGAAGATGATAAAGAAGAAGAAAAATGTGGTGATTTTAGTGCTGATGAAACACAATTAGAATCTGAAAATTTGAGGAATGATCAAGTACCTGTGCATCCTGTAGATATGACTCAAAAATAATTTTATTTCATATATTATTTAATTACAATTGGTGTTAGACTGACTCTTAATAAAATATAAGTTTTTTTTTTTTTGCATTTTCAATCTCTCCAATAAACTTTTTTAACCACAAATGTAAATCGAATTTTTTTTGCTTTTGAGGCTGCAAAAAAATTCACCCCCAAAAAAAAAAAAATTTAAAAACACAAACAATGGCTGACGCTATTCTCAGCTTTTGCTTTCCGGATATTTATGATGAAGACTCGTCTGTGGGATCAATCGAGAGTGAAGAGATTGAAAGTCTTCTCGGATCTGACGATGGAGAGGATAAAGGAGAGACAGTAGTAGAAGAAAGTGCTAATGAAGTACCAATATATAATGTGTTCAAAGAATTACCCTTTTTCCCAACTAATCCAAACCAACCTGACCCAATTTCAAATTTATCATCCTTTGAATTATTAAATGATGGTCATCAAGTTGAAAAGACTGGATCTGATGGATTTATTGGATTTCATCATATTACAATCGTTACTTCATCTGCTAAATATTTATCAAAATTATTTCAAATGACAATGGGTTTTCAAGAAGTTGCTTATAAAAATTTAGAAAATGGATCAAGATTAATTGCTTCACATGTTGTTAGAAATGGAGAAATTATGATTGAATTCGTTAATACTTTATCTACTTCAAATTCAAATCCAAGTGATTTACCTGCTTCACAATTTAGTAAAAGATTAGTTGATAAAAATTTTACTTATAATGAATTAAAGGGAGAAATATTAGATAAATTAAATGGATTCTTTACTCATTTATTAGAAAGAAATTTATTTCATGATAAAGATAATTATGATTCATTAATTGAAAACATTCAAGATTCAATGACAAATTCAATTGATGATTTTTATTCAAAAATTGTAACATCAGTTGAAGATAAAATTGATTTATTTTCTTATCAAGATTATATTAAAAACCATGGTGAAGGTATAATTGATGTTTCATTTCAAGTTACTGACGTAGATAAAACTTTTAAAAAGGCAATTAGAAATGGAGCAAATGTTTTAAAGTATCCAAAAATTATTATAGACCAATATGGATCAATTAAAATTGCAACTGTAACTTTACCAGGAACTGATATTCGTCATACATTAATTGAAAATATTAATTATAATGGAAATTTTTTACCACATTATGCATCAACATATAATAGATCTAGAACAACACTTCCAGTTGAATTATCCATAATTGACCATTGTGTAGAGAATTTTACTTGGAATGAAATGATGACACAAGCTGAATTTTATGCCAACATTTTTGGATTTAGAAAATTTTGGTCAGCTGATGAAAAAGATGTTTCAACAGTTAATACAGCTTTAAGATCAATTGTTATGACATCAATGAATGGTAAAATTAAAGTACCAATTAATGAACCAAGTGAAGGTACATTTAAATCGCAAATTGAAGAATTCTATGATTATAATGGAGGTCCAGGAATTCAACATATTGCTTTAAGAACTTATAATATAATTGAAACAGTTTCCAATATGCAATCTAATGGAATTGTTTTTAATAAAGCACCAAAAGATTATTATGAAAAATTAAAAAATAGATTAGAATTAGCAAATGTTTTTATTAATGAAGATCTTGAAATGTTAGAAAATTTAAATATTTTAGTTGATTTTGAATCTGAAAATAAAACATCAAGACCTAAAAAATGTAATTATATTTTACAAATTTTTACTCATCCATTAAATGATAGACCAACTTTTTTTATAGAAATTATTCAAAGACATCATCATAATGGATTTGGTAAAGGTACATTTAAAGGCTTATTTGAAACAATTGAAGAACAACAAAGGTTAAGAGGTAACTTAGTTCCATCAAAAAGATGAAACCCTAGAGAGTACATATATTTCCGGCATTAATAAAGGTATCTAAATAATTTTATTAGCCTCTATAAATCTCTTAAATATCTAAAAAATATCAATAAAGAGATAATAAAAAATAGAATTCAAGAAAATAACTGTTTTACATATAATACCGAAAATAAAGAATAAAATAAAATAAAATAAAATAAAATAAAATAAAATACATAAACGAAAATTTGAATTTTAGATTCCTAAAAAAATAAAAAAATCATTTTTAAAAATCCTTTTTTTTTTTTTTTTGGAAGAAAAAAGGTTTTCACATAGAATCTCAAAATACTTAAATCTTAGAACATAAAACCTCTTTATTTATATTTAAATAATTTAACCATCATATTCATCAGAAGGATTTCTATCATGACGAAGTCTATTTCCTTGTTTTTCAAAAAATCCTTTTAAATCACGAACGAAAAGTGGATGTAAAACTTCATCTATACCTTCATTTCTAGCAATTTCTGAAGCTCTTTCAAATGGGATCCAAACTCCTTTAAGATTCATGGTACCCATTTTAATTACTCGTTTAATCTTTTCAGATTTTAACATTCCATCACGTTTACCTCTTGTCATACCTGCTAAATTTAATAATTTTGTACCATTAACATAATTATTATCTTCCCTTCTACTAACCAATACTCCATGAGCTTCAACTTGATAACACATTGTTTTTTCATCATCCCAATAAGTTGTAGCAATTAATGGTTTATTATGTTTTGGTGGTGATCTGGGTACATATTCATAATTAGTATTATTGTTAGCAGGATTATTGAATGTTGCTTGATATGGAATAATACCAGATCCATTATATTTAGTTAATGGTTTAGAATAATCATCAATAATCAGATGTGTAGTTGAAGCTCTACTAATTAAACTATTATTACTCATAATCAGACCAGTACTTAAACTAGAAACATTTGATATTTGATGTTGATGACCATATCTAGGTGATCTAATACTTTGATCATAAGTATGTGGACTATTACCTTGAATTCCAAGTCCAATACCTTGTACTAGTCCTGTTTGATGATGAGTGAGATATGGATTCAGTGGAGTTGGTGGATCAACTGTTGGACTTTCATTAGTACCATTAGAATTAACTTCATTGGTGTATCCATTACTCAGACCAGCAACAACCAATTGTAAACCATTTGAAATAGAATCATCTACATGACTATTTTGAGCGATAGAACCAGGAACAGAGCCAGTAACTGAACTTGAAATAGAACCAGGAACTGATCTCGAAGTTGGTATAACTTCATCAACAAAAGATTCCGAATTTGATCCAACGCCAGCGTTGGTAGATTGTGGATATGAATGTTGACGATGAATTTGTTCAATATGATGACTAGGATAGTAACTTGAATTCGAAGAATCATTTAAACCTTCTGGATTTGATGAAGGATCATATAAAGCAGTAAAATATTGATGATCCGGTTGTACACGAGATGAACCAGCATTTGCAAAATTGATATTTGAAACCCCTCTTAGATTTGAATCATTGCCAACTAATTGAATATCGGTATTACCATTTTCAGGAAAATCAGACAGACTACCCATATGATAAAGATCAGGATGTATATCAGAATCAAAAGTTTCCCTATTGATTGTTTCTGGGAAGGGATTATCCCCATTTTCAAGTTCAGTAATATATGGACCAGGTGATTTATTTGCAATCATATTTGAGTTTGAATTAATTCCTGAATTACGTAACTGATTTACTAACAATTGATGTTGTACCGATGAAGTTGGGTAGTTAAACTGGTGGTTACTAGAACTATATATTCTTTGATTTGCGTTATGTGGTTGAACAAACTGTCGTTGTGATTGTTGTTCTGGATGTTGTTGTTGTAGTTTCAGTGGATCGTAATGTGGCAATATACTTTGATTTAATTTTGATCCTTCACCCTTACTTAACTGTTCAGGAATCGGATTTAAATTTGATCTTCTGTAGGTTCTCGAACTATCAAATGTATATTGACCTGTTGTATTCACTCTTTTATCCGTTTTGTTATTATTTAATTTATTTTTTTTAGTAATCTTCTTTGGTTTAATACTTGAAGTATTGGGTGAAAAAGAATCCGACTGCAAAGCTGTATTTATATGATTTTGAATTTTGGGAAAAATGTAAAAATAGGATTTAACTCTAGACCCCTGATAAGAATACAATTTTATGTACAAATAAAATCACTATGTGGAAAAATTTAGAAGGACTTATTAAGGTATATTGAGTTTTTTTTTGTGGTTTTTTTTATTTTTTTTTGCTTTTTTTTTTGCACACAAGATGATAAGTGGAAAAACAGGAAAGACAATAGAAAAGAAAATTTTTACGTAAGATGAAATTGATTCAAGTTACCTAAACCTTAATCATGGTTACTAAAACCACACAGGACAAAATATTATTTAGTTGGAAACCCATAGTTAATTTTTCAGTTTCAGGGGCTAAAAAAAAACACTGTGCAAAAAAGGTTATCGAACATGAAACAGTGATGATTGTTTTAAAAAGACTTTGAACCCGTTATTTCTGAAACAAGTACTAAAAAAATAAGAAACTAGAGTAGCAATAATGTATCAGGTTACTTTTAGAAGTAATTATTCACGTTGCTGTTTTAAAAAAGTTTTCAGTTTCCAGTAATTGAGATTAAATTTTTCATGGGATCAAATCATTCCAAATAGGCAAATAAATCAAATCATATTATAACTAAAATTAGTGAGCGGCAATAATATGAAACGATTTTATTAAATTTTTCCAACCAATCAATTCTAAATTTCTCCTATTCCCTGTATCCCAGTTACCCTAATTACTCTACCACAAAAAGTTCCCACTCTTATTAGCTACCCATGTTTGATGCAAGTTGATGCAAGTTTTCCGAAAAGGGCAACGATGAGACCTAGACCTCAAGGTATTTTATTTTCAGCGGAAAAGTCAAATTAATGGAAAAACATGATTAGCCAGCATGTGTTACCAATGGTCTCATATTAATCTTAACTTGTGATGTCAAGAAACAGTCAAGTTATCTTTATCTTAAGTATTTTTTCTGTGCTGAGTTTTTGAGAGCCTCTCGTTTTTGCACCCAAACCCCAACCTGCAAAAAAAAAGGGAGGAAAATTGTGGCCGCAAAAAACGAACCAAAAGAGTGCAGTTTCGGTACACCAAACAAAACTGATTAATTTTTTTATTTGTAGAGTGTATAAATGTAACGAGAGTCAATAATATGCCGCTTCACAGATGATTTAATTCGTAAATCCAAATATGGGTAACCATACCCCGATAAATTAGTATTAAGTAATACTAATTCTTTGTTGGAGAACAAAAAAGCATCTTAACCAATGTCCATCGGGTTCAAAACCTACAATCATATACACTAATTTAATAATAAATAGAGGGTCTGAGGGTCTTGTTAAAAGTTTAGAGATACTTGATGGTGCCTGATAATGCGTTTTAATAGCCTAAAATAGTTGATATTTGAGTTTAATTAATTCAATTTTGTATAGATTAAGTGCGTTTGAAGGTTTTTTGAGTTTGATTAAAGATTAATTAATCGTTCTTTATTATGTTTAATTAATCTTATTGATAATGTATTGAGAGTTAATTAATTTCAGCCTCATTGTGAAAATATAGTGTTTTTCTTTTATTTAGGACTTAAGAGTTTTGTAAATTTGTTTCGTTAATGAGATCATTCATTGGATTTGAACAAGCCAAGTAGAGGTAGAAGAAAAAAAGTAGAAATAGAAATAGAAATAGAAATAGTAGAAGAAGGTGAAGGTGATGGTAAATGTGAAGATGATGATGAGATGAACATTAACAAGTCTTGGAGATAAGGGAAGGAGAATACAAGAAAAATGAAAAAAGAAATAAAAGAATAGATAGTTAGATAAGCTTGATTTGAAGTTTTTAAGAGAAATAGAAGACGAAATTCAATAACAAAAACTAATATATAACTCCGAAAATGAAGTTTAATATAGAAATAGAAAGCGAAATGAAATTGATATTTCAAGTTTAATTTAATTAGTTTAATTAAAAACTCTATGTAAGATCTTACATTTATCAGTATCAGAAATACTAAATAATTCGGTACTCGAAGGAATAAACATAGTTTAAAAAACTAACTTTCTAGAGTTTTAAGGCATAATTATTATTTTCCCAAGCATAAGAAGAATCAAGAAAAGTTAGAGGGATCTAACCATGCACTCTTCTGGTAACCATAAAATACTTAAACCATTCTAGCAGCAATTTCAGTCTTTCATATAAGATAGTTTAAACTTCGGAACAACGAAGGAATGAAAGTTCTGTTCCAAGTGATTAGATGGAAACGATAATTTTTGCATGGTGTGTGGTTCCAGTAAAAGCGAAACTTTAAAGATTAAAATGAGTTTTTAAAATGCCCCACGAATTAAAATTATTTCAGGTACCAAATATTATAACTCTGGGGAACCAGGAATAATTAAGTAATCACAACAAATTCTTATCGATTCACTATCATATAATTTGTGACTAACAGTTTTACCAGGATATTTCTTGCAAACGCGAGTTATCGAATAGAAAAATGGTAACGATCAAAAAGAAAAAAATCCCATCTCAAAATTTCAGAATTGAAACTTTTAGAAACACTAAAATGTCAGATATAAATCAAATAAGAAATCAACTACGAAGAGAATCAAGCGTTAATTCGGATAATGTAATCGAAGAAATTACTTCCGAAAACTTTAATTCTTTCCAAAACTTTGTTTCATCTTATCAAAGAGCTCAATCTTTCTCAACTGATAGAAGTAGTATAGATGAAGAAACAGCATTACTTAGTAGTAATTGTAATAATGATGATCGTAGACCAAGTATAGTATCGATGCATTCGATTATAACGAAACATTCAACGGTTTACCAAACTATTTTCAATTCAATAAACACACTCATTGGAATTGCATTACTTTCAATTCCATTTGCATTTAAATTATCCGGATTTTGGCTTGGTTCCATATTATTAATTGGATGTTACTTAGTAACTAATGAAACAGCTAAAGTTTTAGGACAAATTATGAAACTACATCCGGAATTAGTCACTTATGGAGGAATTGGTGGGTACGTTGGAGGTAAAACATTTGAAATTTTAATTACATTTTTATTCATTCTTGATTTATCAGGAGCTTCATTAATTATAGTATTATTATTTAGTGATACCTTCCATGAAATATTTAATATCCCAGTTACAATTCTTAAATTCACAATCATCATACTAGTTTTTTTCCTTTCATTTTTACCATTAAATTTACTATCATTAATCAGTTTAACCGGAGTTACATGCACATTTTCATTACTCGTACTTATCATAATTTGTGGATTTGTAACCAAGAATCAACCGGGAAGTTTAATCCACCCTCAAACCATCCCATTATGGCCAGAATCAATTTCAGGTGTACTTAATAGTTTAGGTATGTTTATGGCACCATGGGGTGGACACCCAATTTTCCCAACTTTATTTAATGATATGAGGCATCCAAATAAATTTGAATTTTCATGTAATATTTCTTTCGGAACTACTTTTTTAATTGATTATTTGATCGGGATTATTGGTATATTAATGTATGGTGACGTTGTTGATGATTCTATTATTAAGAATATAATGAGTAATGATGATTATCCTGCATTAGTTAAATTAATGTTACTTTTCATTTTGGGAGTTTTACCAATTCTGAAATTACCATTAATGGTTAAACCTATAGTAAACACATTTGAACCACATTTAAAAATTAAAAATAAAGATGTGATAATTAGGTTAGTTTATTTTACTTGGATTTTATCATTATCGATATTAATTAAATCATTTGGTAAAGTAGTTTCATTTTTAGGTTCAGCAATTTGTTTCACACTTTGTATGACATTACCCTTTTATTTCAAATTAGTCGTTTTTAAACATGAATTAACTCTTGGTAGTAAATTCTTATTATGGGTTGGTGTAGCATTAGGTATTATTGGTGCTGTTTTAGGTACTATTGGTACAATGTTATAATTAAACATCTTCACCCTTTATGTATTAGTATTAGAAACAATGTATATAAAATTAATCCCCTTTTCGAAAAAGTAGAGTTATGAGAGACTAACAATTGAAGGACGTATATATAAAACCAGTTTATTTTTTCCTCCTATCTTCAAAATACTGATAATCATTTTGAGATTTTGCTAAATATTGATTCATGACCGATGAACCGCTAAAACCTCCATTTATACCATAAGTTGGATTAACACCCATACTCATCCCCATATTTCCCATGTTCCCCATACTCCCCATACTTGGCATACTTTGCATACTTGGTATACCCATGTTCATTCCCATTCCCATATTCATGTTCATGTTCATGTTCAAGTTCGAGTTCATCCCGATTGGTAAATTCATTGGCATACCCGGACTTCCGAAATTTGGATTTGGGCTTGAGAAACCGCTGGAATTGATGTTTTGGTATGGGTAACTAGTGTAGTTGAAACTTTGGTTGATTCCTGTTGGTGTTGGTGGAGCAGTTTGGTAATTTGGGTAGTAATTTAATGACCCTGATGAATGTGAGTGGTGGATTTGTTGGTATGATAGACCTGAATTCTTATTTGTGTGGTAATTTCTTGATGGCCTTTTTTGTGAGCGTGGAACAAAAGTGTCAGATGAATTCACCAAGTTTGTGTAGTACTTCTTCTTTGGTTCATAATTAGCTGTTGTTGATGAGGTTTCATCCGATCCAATAATTATTGAGATATCGTCATCATCATCTTTCTTTTTATTTTCGGAACTTAAAGAATCGGATTTTTTAGTGTTTGATAATGATGAAGTTGATTTAAGTTTATTTAATTGATTTGTAAATTGACCTGGTAAATCAGATTTTGGACAAAGTAACATTTCTTCAGTTATAGTTTCTGGGACTTTAGTTTCTTGAGTTTGTTCAATTTCTGTTTCTTGAGTATCATCAATTTCTTTATTATTATTTTCATCTTCATCTTCATCTTCAATATTATCATCTTCATCCCCATCCTCACCTTCAATCTCATCATCCTCATCATTTTCATTTTCGTCTTCATCGATATCATCAGTCTCTTCTTGGTCTTTCAGTTCTTTGATTATACCAAAAACCATAGCGGCTTCATCATCGATTTCAGCGGATTTCTCCAGGAAATAAATTTTTTGCCTAATTCTACCAAATTTTTTCTTATATGAGAATTTTGGAGGATTCCCACATCTATCCTTCCCAAAACTAATTTTAAAGTCTTTGTAACGGTCATAAAATCCTGGGTCTTTAGCTATTAAATTCAATTTCTGACTGTTTTTCAAATCAAATAATTCCACAACTTTGATTGCATCTATTATGTTACAGAAATTCAAGAATGAACAATCACTATGGTAAAAATTAATTTGTTCTAATGGTCCAAATTTTTCAAAATCATTCCTTAATTGATATTCATTTGGTAAAATTAATTTTTTATTTAAATTTAAATTTTCAAATCCATTTTCTAATTCTCCTGATTCTTTTGGTTCATCTTTATTAACTTTTATACCCAAATACACATTTCTACTTGCACCAGCCGTAACAGCTAATGAAATTTCTCTATTTAATGGTCCAGAATGAGTTTTAGCCCATCCAACAAACACATCATACCCATGAATAATCAATTGATGACTTACTTGATGACTTATATAAAATTTCAAAGCAATATTAGCATCAACAAAAGTCACAAAACAATTACGTTTGGATTGATAATATTTAATTGATTCAACTAACCCACCTGCACGGATATTATTTGCAATTTCTTCAATTGTTGAAAGTGGATGTAAATTACCAAGGTAAATGGTTCTATTACCAACATTTGATGGATCATTATAATACAAATCTTCTTCATTCAATCTATTAATTTGAGATTGTGGATTACTAACAAATGGATGAATATAATTTCTCGTCATACTACCATGAGTTGATTGTGCCATATGAGGAGGTATTTGTTGAACCATTGGTCCTAATATTGGCGTCATATGTGGAGTCATTATTGGTGTCATGTGTGGAGTCATCATATGAGGTGTCATATGTGGTGGATGTCCCATATGTTGTAAGATTGGAGTTGATAATGGGTTCATCTCATGTTGTGAAATTGCGTTATGGATTGGGGTATGAATGTTATTCATCATTAAGTTTGAATCATTCTCAACATCACTATTGATTTCATTTTGATCTTCATTTTCATCATTATTCTTAAAATCATTTTCAGATTGGTATTGAGATTGTGAATGAATCATACTTTGAGAATTCACAATATTTGATTTAGAATCATTTACTAAACCTAATCCTCCACCACTAAATTGATCCATTGGATTTATATCACTACCATAATCGAATTCACTTGGTGATTTTTGAATTTTGTAATCATTAAGTAATGAAGTCCTTACTTTCTCATTAATTATATCAGTTGATAATGGATCTTGACTATCTTGATTTTCAATATCATTATTTTGATTTTCAAGTAAATCTTGATCATCTTCTGATTGTTCAATATTTAAATTCTTATGATTATTCAGTTGATTTAAAAGTGGATTTGAATTTTGATTTATAATTGCTGGTGTTGGAGTTAGTGATCTTAAAGTATTTGAATCATTCTCATTTTGAATTAATGATTTATCACATCTATCTTTTATGAACTTACATTCAACAATTATAAAGTTTTCTTCAACCAGTTCATTATTAATTAATTTTGAAGTGGCAACTTGTGAAAGTCTATTGAAATATTCATAAGCTTTAATACTTGAATCAATTGAAGTGAAATGAATTTGAAAAATTGTATTAGTATTTGATAATTTTTCATATTCAATATTTAATTTATAACAATGAGTTGTAAAGAAATCAATAATTTGATTTTTAATAGTTTCATCTTCTTTAATAGGTGCACCATCTTTTTCCTCATTCTCAACAGTAACATTATATGATTGTTCAATAATATCATTTATTAATTTAAAATTAAATTCTAAACTTCTTGTAGCATTAAAATCATTAATATAATTTAAAGTCTTTAATTTTATAAAATCTTTTGTACTTTTAGGATCATTTAAATTAAGTTTTAAATTTTTGGAATTTAATCTTTGTCTTAATTTACTTAAATTATTCAAATTATTATATTTTAAATAAAAATTTATCAGAATATTTGAATTACAAAATGATATATGACAAGTTTTAAATATTTCATTGCCTTTAATTTCTTTATCATCTTTATTCCTTGTTAAATCATTTGTTGAAGAATTATTTGAATTTGAATTTGAATTATTTGAATTACTTGAATTTGAAATACTTGAATTACCATCTTTAATAAATAATTTTAAATATTCAATTGGTCCAAAATCTATAATATCAAGTAATTCAGTAATCAGTATATTTGGATTCAAATATTTCAAAACAATTGTTCTTGAAATATTTAATTGATTTAATGTATTATCTCGACTTTTTGATTGAGTTGCATATGGAGTTTGAAGTTTTTGAAGATTATTATTACTACCATTAACATTATTATTATAATTATAACTATTAGATCCACCATTTAATTGATATAAATTTGTATATGATGAATGAACAGAGTTTTGATGACTTGAAAGACGACGTCTACCACCAAAATTAGTTTGTGAATTATTATTAACTGCTGACATAGATAATTGATGTTGTAATAATTGTTGTTGTTGTTGTAATTGTATTTGTTGTAATTGTAAATATTGTAATTGTAATATTTGTTGTTGTTGTTGTTGATGATTTTGATGTTGATGATTTTGATGTTGATGATTTTGATGTTGTTGTTGATGGTGTGACGATTTCCTCGAATTTGAATAAGGTATCGAATGATTCATTGAATTATAAAATGGACTACCATTTTGAAGTTTATCTTCTTGATATTGTATTGAAAAATATGACATATTAGATTATCTATAAATACCGATGATGGAATAATTATACACACAAAAAACAAAATAAAAAACAAAGGATTCTTGTTAATAAAAAAAAAAAAGTTATAAATGTCTCTATTCAGTAAATAAACCGTTAAAGCAAAGTTATTGATGATAATTGTCAATGAATAATATAATAATACAAGTGATATTCTAGTGAAACTAAAAGTGAAAAGACACGTTCTTTTTATCCCCTTAGAATCAAATCTATCTTTATTTTTTGAAAGTAAATCAACAGTTCTTTATAGAAGTAGTAACTGGATAAGTGTCTTATATAAAACCAGTTTCAAAATCACTGAATTTTGAAACTTTTTAATTTAATGGGCGTCCAAAACGAAAGAAAAAAGGACCCGAAATATGGGAAAAAACACACGAAATATACTAACCTTTAAGGCTCTTATAAGAATTTCCAAACACCTCCAATGAATTAGTGAATTAATATAGTTCCCCCCTGTCACTAGTAATGAATAGGAATACAATCACAATAAGAATTATAGAAGGAACAAAAAAAAAATTGTGTGTGAAATGGAATCAGCTAAAGTTGTTGATAATTATAAAATTTCAG
Organism: Yamadazyma buinensis; assembly: GCA_030571035.1. NCBI lineage: Eukaryota > Fungi > Ascomycota > Pichiomycetes > Serinales > Debaryomycetaceae > Yamadazyma > Yamadazyma buinensis. Next base: position 153,855 of record JAJLWZ010000001.1, on the reverse strand, counting down.
TAAGAGGAAAAAAAAAATCTCACTTTAACAGGGTCGTGTTAAATAAAGGGCGATTTTTTGGGTGCGTAAGTTTTAACGTGTTTTGTAAAAAATCTATAATTACGATTAGCTTGGTAAATTACCTTTAATGCTACCTGTGTTGGATAGCTGTTAAAAAGAGAGAGATGAGTGTAAATATTCCTTTAACGTGGTGTGAAATTTTTTTTTTCTTTTTTTTGCAAAAGGATTACAGCCTGCGTTACGACAGGATGTGCGTTTCATTTTGACAAAGCGTTGAGAGAAATAAGCCTAGATAATAGGATAACTTATTTGGAAAATTTAACAAAATAAATTTTAGCGGGATTCAATTTCAACGCAATCTGTTTCATAATTGTATCTTAATTAGCGTATTTCTTTTATTTATTGTTTATTGTTTATTGATGTGTGATGGACTTTAAGGTTTTATCCTCTATTTATAATTAGAAATTCTATTTGACACAATATTTTAATATTATAATAAATTCAATTTTCAATTGATATAACGTAGATCTAATTGTCTCAATCCCCGTTCAAGTGGATAAAACTCAAACGGCAGTAGTTTTTTGAATATTAAAATTGTCATACTCTAATTGGTTTGTTCCTCACTCACTAAAAAAGGTTATTGACGAATTATAATCAAAATTATCTTTTACATCAATATACAATAACAACATAATTTATATCATTAATATCAAGAGTTTTATAATTTAGATAATTAAAATACTTTTAGATTTCTGTTGTCAAACAGTGCAAATGCATAAGATGTTAAAAACGAAGGGTTTTTTTTATTTTTTCCACAATTTTGGTTTTTTGGTTTTTTGGTTTTGTCCACCAAAAATTATTGCCAATTTTTTTTCCTTTCTTAGAAGTTCTTCCATTTGTTGGTTTGAATACAAGTAGTGTTAAAGGAGAAAAATGTTTTTTTGATAACATACTTGCTCCATACATTAAAGGTAATAATACTGGTGATTTTTTAATGATATCATATCTTGTTATAATCAAAATAAATAATACTATCTAATGACATATAATGGGTAATCTCTAAAAATAGTTCAAGTTGATGTCATGAGACAAAAGTGTTAAAATTTCTTTTGCTAGTAGTAACGAAATTTTGTTTAAAAAGATCTCGTCGCATTATCTTCAGCACCTCCCGCAGCACCTCCCGCAGCAGCTTCAACTAATGCAGCCCCCCCAGCGTCCCGCGCCCCCCCCATTTTTACTGCGCAAATTGGTTTGAAATCTGTTTCCTGTGGGCCTGAGAAATGAGAAATTTGGTTTGAAAACATGTCTCAAATGGAACTTTAAAAGTTTCATACAAAAATTTTTATCTCTCACTGAATCTGTCGCTAAATCTCCCACTAAATCTCGTCCCATTTTTAATACCATTCCCCCCCACCAATTAATCCTTTTCGCACCATTACTTTTGACCCTCTAAATCAATTTTTAGTTCACTTTGATTTGGTAAGTGCACCTCCAGTTCCCATCCCTATAATAAAAACTAGGAATTTCCCACTGATCCCACATATTTCTTTAATTTCTTTTAACTCAGATTATTTATTATCCATATCTATATATCTATATATCTATATATCTATATATATACTTCTTTCCATGCTTTTTTCTATATACTCACATATACACTTACTATTCCAGTTACCAATTGATGTTAAAACTCAAAAATTATCGTTATTAAATCCCTTCTCGTGTACCGCAACTTGAGATGTTGAGCAGCGAATGGGAAAAAAAAAAATTTTCAAAACAAATCTATAACAAATAAAAATGGCACAAGAAGTTCCAACTTTTAAATTAGTTTTAGTTGGTGATGGTGGTACTGGTAAAACCACCTTCGTTAAAAGACATTTAACTGGTGAATTCGAAAAAAAATATATTGCTACAATCGGTGTTGAAGTTCATCCTTTAGGTTTCCACACTAATTTTGGTGAATTAAAATTTGATGTTTGGGATACTGCTGGTCAAGAAAAATTTGGTGGTTTAAGAGATGGTTATTATATTAATGGTCAATGTGGTATCATTATGTTCGATGTTACTTCAAGAATCACTTATAAAAATGTTCCAAATTGGCATAGAGATTTAGTTAGAGTTTGTGAAAATATTCCAGTTGTTTTATGTGGTAATAAAGTTGATGTTAAAGAAAGAAAAGTTAAAGCAAAAACTATTACTTTCCACAGAAAAAAGAATTTACAATATTACGATATCTCTGCTAAATCAAATTATAATTTCGAAAAACCTTTCCTTTGGTTAGCAAGAAAATTAGTTGGTGCTCCTCAATTAGAATTTGTTGAATCAATCGCTTTAGCTCCACCTGAAGTTCATGTTGATTCTGATTTAATGCAAAAATACCAACAAGAAATGGAAGAAGCTGCCGCTTTACCATTACCTGATGAAGATGATGCTGATTTATAGATTCTTTATTTACAAAAAAATCTTAATTTAATAAAATAATAATATTTTTTTTTGGGTTTTTATTCCTTTTTATTTAAGGATTAAAATAGAGATAAATAAAAGAATTGTATCTTCTCAGTTGGTAAGAATATGTTGGGGAGATATATCACTAGTTTATAGTCAATATATGTAGTTTATCTATTTCTTTCTATTTTTTGTTTGCCGCCGTAAGATTGTAGTAGTGACCACAGATCGATGAGGGTCTTTTTTTTTTACCCTTTAAACGGAGTTGTCTGAGTCGTGTAACCAGAGGGATATGAAGACGTAGACCAAGACGTACACGAAGAGGTATATAAACTAATATAGAGGCCAAAGTAATCCATAGTTCAGTTTATTCCTATATCCTTTACTAAACATCTCAATCGTAAATCATTTTCTCTTCTCATTGATCGTATAACAATACTATCTTTTTATACCATTTTATTTCTTCTAAATTTCACTCTAAAGTTTCACTCTAAAATGAACTATATACATATCTAATCATTCCAAAAAAATCTATATTTAAACAATTACCTCTTTGTAATCAAATAAACTAAGCCTTCTTTATCACCATCATCATGAACCACAGACATTGGAGGTTGAGGCCATTTATCTAGCGTAGCAGGTGGAGGTAACCTAAACCTTTCACCCCCATCTTCACCAACTCCAATTGAAAATCTAGAATTCCCATCAAATCCAGGTGAAGATTGAACAATGTCAGCTAAATCGATACTAGGTTTTATATCTGTTGTCTCTGACGCCACTTGTAAATGATACTGACAGAACTTCGTTATATGGATCTTCCCCTGGAGGTGTGATCTACGAACACTAGGTGTGTCATGGGTTAAATAAGATTTACAGTACTCACAGTAAAATCTCATAGTTATAGTAAGTAATACTGTTTTAGTTTTAGTTTTAGTTGATATCTCGCACTAGTGCAAAAAAGAGACCCAATGAAAAATTAGTATTTCGCACCGAATTCGAAAACTTTTCACCAATGTTTAGAACAGTATGTAAGATTTAATACCCTTATTAAATGATATTATTGAAGTTTCCAATATAATTCCACCTTGGAATTGAGTCCATAAAGTTACATTCCACCCACAACCACCAATTGCACTGTGGAAAATCCCCGAAATTCATTTAATTCATAAACACCAATAACTGAGTACTAACCCCATTTAGATCATTTCAAGAAGATTCATTTCAACCACTCCAGTTAGATCAAACTTGGTCTCCGAGTTATACATCTCCCAAATCAAAGCGTTCAAACCAACCCCATTGTCCGCCAAAGATGTCGAATCATCAGTCAAAAAATTCGTCTTACCTACTCCTCCAACCATTCCAAATGAAGAAATCAACAGTGACGTCTTGAAACTGTATGAAGAAAGTGATGTTGAAGTATTAGCTGCTGAATCCACCGGTACTTCCACCGTCGCCGAAGCTGACTGGTTTGTTTTCCCAGAAGAAGATGAACACCATTAGGTTTGATTGTCTAAAAATATAATATTTTCTTGACTCGTTTCAGAAAGTCCTTGTGAGAATAGTAATTGATTACTGTTGGAATAGGATGATGTGGATGAGTTGGAATGTAGATGCAAAAAATTCATTAAATATAAAAAATTTAAAATTTTACTATTTTGAGGCTCTTTGAGGTACTTCTCTTTAAATTGGTTTGATATTGTGATCTTATAGGATTGAAGTCTGACTTAGAGTTGGCTAATAAGGTTACCAATTCTTGTCTGGGTTAATTTATCCCTGTTTACCAGTGCAAAGTTATCAATCTAAGTGGATCTCTCCAATAATCTCTTTCTTTCTTTTTATCTGAGTTAGATCATTTTCCTCTGGAAACAATCCTTTAAAAAAACCGTTCGAGGGATTGAATTTCTTTTCTATTCCATGGGAATCGAAGAATCTCTAAACCGCAAGTAAAGTCAAAATTAAGTATAATATATCAGATTCAAACAAATGAGAAAATACGCGTTAAATGGCATACTTAAACAAAGAATCGGTTGTAAATGCATCCAAGATACTTAATGATGTATTAATATCTAAAGGTTACATAGACGATCCAATCTTATTCCCGACGATAGATTTTGAAGAACTAAAAACTGGACAAATTGAAGAGTTCCCTAACCTTTTAGTTACTGAGAAAATATACAATAATGATAAAAACATAATAAATATAATTCATGGATTGATTCAAAGTGTTGATCGGAATAAAGATCAGAATACTAATTTCAATAAGATTTTGAAGAGAAAAGATGATATGATTAAAGAATTGGAGGGTAAAATTGATTCATTGAATTTTAAAATTAGTAATTTGAATAAAAAGAATAATCAACAAAAAATTGAACTTGAAATTTTAAGTAAACGGAAAATTGAATTGAGTTTACTAAATAATTTACAACTTCAAGATTTAAATAAGTTAAAGAATTGGTGTAATAATATTAAATCAAAGTATCAAATTGAAATCAAGAAGAAAAATATTGAAATAAATAATTTAAAGGATCAATTGATTGATAAGAAGAATTTAAGTACTTCTTTAACCTATGGTTTACCAATTTCAACCCCCACTTTAAGTTCTTCTGTATCCTTTAGTAATGTGAATACTGATGATTTGACCAATAAACAAATGGAACTGAATTCAAATATAATTTATAATAATAATCCAATAATTGATAATAATGTTAATAATTTAAATGATACAAAATTATTAATACCTATAGTAACAGATGAATATGAAAAGATGTTAGTCCATTTAACCAATCTAATCAATAATCTTATAATTGAAAATTATAAATTTTCAAATTTCATAAAGAATATAAATGATTATTTCAGTACTTTGAATAATCAATTACATTCAAATATAATTGATTTACCAAATCCTTCATCGTTCATAAATGATATCGTAATAACTGAAAAGGATGTAGATATTAAAAATGTCGAAACTTACGATTTAGTTATAAATCCACTACTTAATAATATTTATAAAAATTATCATTATTTGAAAGATTTCGTAGATAATAATGAAGGTAATAGTGAAATTGAAGAATTGAGGAAAGAAGTTGAAGTTGTAACTAAAAATTGGGAGGATGCAATGAGAACTTTAGATGAATGGAAATCCACTAGGAAGACTTAAACATCCCTCTTTTTTGTAATATATGTATTATACGCCTAATTATACACCCAGCTAATTTAAACCATATCTATATCTATAAAAACTCATAACTACTGTATATTTCACAGTAAGGAAGATAAAATTGTAGTTTCTAAACTAATACAATTCAATGGGAAATCTTTCAATAAATCTTTACTATGATTTTTAAATTTTAAAATAATATTACCAGTTTTACATTCTAAATAAGTATTTAAAATAATCCCACTACAGAAAATAGATTCATAATCTGAAAATTGAGAATCAATAGTTTCAACTTCACTAGTTTCTTCCATCCCCTTAGGGTAAGATCTATCAGTTTTGGATTTCTGATCTTTAATGTAGAATCGAACAATACGGAGTAAATCGCCAGGAACCAATTCTTTGAATTCCTTAACCACAACAACTAAACAACCAACAACAATCACGTTCTCCAGGAACGGGTCCCTTACCTTCTTGATTGTGGAATCAACTAAATTCTGGAACATAATAGTACGATTCAAACTATCATCGTCTAAATCGAAAGTTTCATTATTTTCTAGAACTTCATCAATATCGACTTCACTCTGAGCGGCATCCATGTACTCCTGGCTTGATTGTGGAATCATCAAGTCTCCTTCAGGAGTGATGTTTTGAGCAATGACGGTGGAACTATTATAACTGCTTTTAACACCTGTAATGGAAAGATGTTCAGTGTCTGGCACTCCACGTAACTGGTGAATGGTGAATGGTTCATCGTTGATGAAGATGGTGTAACAGAAGATGACGTATCCGAGTGTGATGATCATCAGGAGGGTGATGACTCCTAAGATGACGGCAACTACGATAAGAACTGTGTTACTCATTAGCCGCTGATATGAATATTTTCTCAGATCAATTCTGATATTTATTTGATCCTGATTATAGCTCCGTATTTTGTCTTTCCAAATTAAAGGATCTAGGTAACTAGTATTCAAGATCAGGATTAAACTCTATACCTCAGGATATATAGTATATATATATATATATATATATGATTAACTTGGGGGGGATCAACTAAAAAATTCCTTTTCAATATCAATCACTCCATACGAGGCCTCTTCCTCCAACTTCTTAGCCTTCTCCTTCTCCTTCTCTTCATCCAACTTCTTATACTTCCTAGCAGCTTTCTTACTCTTATTCTCTTTAACCTTAATCTTTCTCTCACTAATAACTCCCAACCTCGACTTCTTTGGATCATTCATAAACTCGAGTTTCTCAGCCAAGATTTGTCTCGCCCTCTTCCTATTCGTTTCTTGACTCCTGCTACTTTGGTTGGTTACTACTATCCCTGTTGGTATATGTTTTAGCTGGACTTTACTATTGGTTTTATTGATTTTCTGACCTCCAGGTCCGCTACCTCCTTTTATGAAACTTTCCTCAATTTCATCTTCTTTGATAAGCCATACTGGTCTTGGTGGGTATGGTTTCTTAGAATAAGTCCTAAGTATGTTTATAGGGAATTTAATTGGGAATTTTAAGGTATTAAACATATTTCTTGATTGAATTGGAATAATTTTTTCTCAATTTGTGGGTCTGAAAGTCACGTGAACACTAAAGATTAGTATTGGATCAAGTATTTAAGTATTATACCTAATAGTTTATGGATATAGTAGAGATATATAACTATGAAGCTTAACCACCAATGTAAGTATTTAAGGAAGTTTACTTAATGTAACCAGTGGATATTAAATACCCCCAATTAAGCACTAAAAGGGTTACCCTGACTGACGCGATGAATTTAAAACCAATTGGGAATACTAATTATACACGTCTCAAAGACAATTTTTTTTTTTTATCTCATACTCAAGATCTGGTGAAGTTACAAAGTATTTTCGATAAAATAGTATAATACACCAACCTCTGAGATGTCATACGATAGAGTAGATAATTATAGTGCACCAGCTTTAGGACCATCCGATACTACTGATGATTCACATAATGAAATTTTAAAATCTTTTAAATCTTTCATTTTAGAATTTAGATTGAACAATCAATTCATTTATAGAGACCAATTAAGGGAGAATTTATTAATTAAGAATTATTTTTTAAAAGTTAATAATGAACATTTAATCGGGTTTAATGAAGAATTAAATAAGAAATTGAATGATGATCCAAGTATCATGATTCCAATTTTTGAAAATGCTATAACTGAAATTGCTAGAAGGATTGCATATTTATCATTAGATAATGAAGATAGTGAAAATTCTGTGTTTCCTCAATGTCAATTGATCTTGTATTCAATAGCTAATAAGACTTCAATTCGTGATTTAGATAGTGAACATATTTCTAAAATTGTTAGAGTAAGTGGGATTATTATTTCTGCATCAATTTTAAGTTCTAAAGCTACAAAAGTTCAAATTATTTGTAGAAATTGTAAACATTCAATGAAATTGAATGTTTCTGCTGGATTTGGTAGTTTACAATTACCTAAAAGATGTCAAGGCTCACATAATTTCGATGATAATTCAACTCAACCAAAATGTCCTGGTGAACCATACACTATTGTTCATGATAAATCTACATTTATTGATCAACAAATTTTAAAGTTACAAGAAACTCCAGATATGGTTCCAGTGGGGGAAATGCCTAGAACCATCTTATTACAATCTGATAGATACTTAACTAATCAAGTCGTTCCTGGTACTAGAGTTACAATTATTGGGATTTATTCAATTTTTGAAAGTTCAAAGAAAGTTAAAAGTGGTAACGTTAATACTGTCGCTTTAAGAAATCCATATTTAAAAATCTTAGGTATTCAAACTGATGTTGATTCAAATAATTCAAATTTAATTTTCAGTGAAGAAGAGGAAGAAGAATTCATTAAATTGAGTAGATTACCAAATTTATATGAAATTTTTTCAAATTCAATTGCTCCTTCCATTTATGGGAATAATGATATTAAAAAGGCAATTACTTGTTTATTAATGGGTGGATCTAAAAAAATCTTACCAGATAATATGAGATTAAGAGGTGATATTAACGTTTTATTATTGGGTGATCCAGGTACTGCTAAGTCTCAATTACTTAAATTTGTTGAAAAAATCAGTCCAATTTCAGTTTATACCAGTGGTAAAGGTTCTTCAGCCGCTGGGTTGACCGCTTCCGTTCAAAGAGATCCAATCACTAGAGATTTCTATTTAGAAGGTGGTGCAATGGTTTTAGCTGATGGTGGTGTTGTTTGTATTGATGAATTTGATAAAATGAGAGATGAAGATAGAGTTGCCATTCATGAAGCTATGGAACAACAAACTATTTCCATTGCTAAAGCAGGAATTACAACTGTTTTAAATTCTAGAACTTCAGTTTTGGCTGCCGCTAATCCAATTTTCGGTAGATATGATGATTTAAAATCACCTGGTGAAAATATTGATTTCCAATCAACTATTTTATCTAGATTTGATATGATTTTCATTGTTAAAGATGAACATAATGAGAGTCGTGATATTTCTATTGCTCAACATGTTATGAATGTTCATACTGGTAATTCTCATGCAAACTTGAATCAAAATGAAGAAGGGGAAATTCCAATTGAAACAATGAGAAGGTATATTCAATATTGTAAGAATAAATGTGCTCCAAGATTAACCCCAGAGGCAGCTGAGAGATTATCATCACATTTCGTATCAATTAGAAAGAAATTACAATTGAATGAAGCGGATATGAATGAAAGATCTTCCATTCCAATTACTGTTAGACAATTGGAAGCAATTATTAGAATAACTGAATCATTAGCTAAACTAGTTTTATCGCCTATCGCTTCTGAAGAACATGTTGAAGAAGCAATTAGATTATTTACTGCTTCAACAATGAATGCAGTTGATCAAGGTGTTAATAATGGTTTAGTTTCAAATTCAGAATTGAATAAAGAAATTGAAAAAGTTGAACAAGAGTTAAGGAGAAGATTACCAATTGGGTGGTCAACAGCTTATAGAACTTTAAGAAGAGAAATCGTTGATAGTGGTAAAGCAAGTGTCAATGCCTTAGATAAAGCTTTGATGATTATGGAAAGACATGAAATTATTAGATTTAGACATCAACGTCAAAATATTTTACGTGTTGGTGTTTAGTTTAACTTAGTTTAACTTGAACTGAAAGTTTTGTATGAGTGTTTAATTATGTAGCTGTATATTAGAATTGGATTGGATCTTTTTATCTCTTGATTGTCTCTCTCGCCAGATCAACGGTTCAGTATAGTCTTCTTCATAGTATTTTTTTGAGAATCTTTAAAACCCACTAACAAATTAAAGTCTTCGCGCTGTTGAATTTAACTTGAAAGAATACCGTACTAACGATGTCTGTTGATGATTTGAAATTCATCGGATTGGGAGGATGTAATGAAGTTGGTAGATCCTGTCATATCTTGGAATACAAGAATAAAGTCATTATGTTAGATGCTGGAGTTCATCCAGGATTAACAGGGTTAAATTCGTTACCATTTTACGATGAATATGATTTATCAAAAGTTGATGTTTTATTGATTAGTCATTTCCATTTAGACCATGCAGCATCATTACCGTATGTGATGCAACATACTGGATTCAAAGGGAGGGTTTTCATGACTCACGCTACGAAAGCAATTTATAGATGGTTATTAACTGATTTTGTTAGGGTTACATCATTAAGTAATTCATCATCAGGGAACGATGGGATAAATTCTGGTAATTCTTCTAATTTATATACTGATGATGATTTAATGAAATCATTTGATAAAATTGAAACTATTGATTTCCATTCAACTATTGAATTAGAAGGTATAAGATTTACTGCGTATCATGCAGGTCATGTTTTAGGTGCTTGTATGTACTTAATAGAAGTTGGAGGTTTAAAGATTTTGTTCACTGGAGATTATTCAAGGGAAGAAAACCGTCATTTACCAGTGGCTGAGATACCTTCAATGAAACCGGATGTTTTAATTACTGAATCTACTTTTGGTACCGCTACTCATGAACCAAGAATGGAGAAAGAAGCAAGATTAACTCAATTGATTCATAAGACTTTAACTAAAGGTGGTAGAATATTGATGCCTGTTTTTGCATTGGGTACAGCACAAGAACTATTACTTATTTTAGAAGATTATTGGAAGAGGAACCCAGATTTACAAAAATTTGATGTTTATTTTGCTTCTTCTTTAGCTCGTAAATGTTTAGCAGTTTACCAAACTTACACTAATATTATGAATGATTCAATCAAACTTTTAACTTCGTCTTCATCTTCGAAGAAGGAAAATAGAAATCCATTTAATTTCAAGTATATCAGGACCTTAAAATCTTTAGATAAATTCAATGATTTTGGACCTTCAGTAGTTATTGCCAGTCCTGGGATGTTACAAAGTGGGATTTCAAGAAACTTATTAGAGAAATGGGCCCCAGATCCAAAGAACATGGTTTTAATGACTGGTTATTCTGTGGAAGGCACAATGGCTAAAGATTTGTTAGTTTCCCCACCAACAATTCCATCAATCAATAACCCCGATATGACAATCCCTAGACGTTTAGCTATTGAAGAAATTTCATTCGCTGCACATGTCGATTTCTTACAAAATAGTGGGTTTATCCATGAGATTAATCCATCCAAGATTATTTTGGTTCATGGTGATTCTATACCTATGGGTAGATTGAAATCTGCATTGTTGAGTAAGTATAGTGGTAGAAGGGGTACGGATCAGGAAGTTAAAGTTTATAATCCTAGAAATGGGGATCATTTGTCTATACCTATTGATGGGTTAAAAATGGCAAAGGTTTTAGGGTTACTTGCTGAAGATCAAATATTGAAAATTAAAGAAGAATTGGAATTAGAATTAGGAGAAGAAATTGAAGTCAAGTTGGAAGATGAAGGTGATGAAAAAATCACAGAAATTAAAGATGAACCAATAGATGAAATGGAAATTGACAAGGAAGTTAAAGAACCAAATAATGATGATGAAGTTGAAATTTATACAAGTAAAACACCATTCTCTGGTGTGATTGTATCTAAAGATTTCGATTTAAATATCCTTCAATTACAAGATTTACATGAATTTACCCTGTTATCTACCTCAATAGTTAAATCTAATATAAGTTTAGTTATAAATGCTAGTGTATCATTAATTGAATGGCATTTAGAGCAAATGTTTGGATTTATAAATATCATGAAAAATGACGATAATGGTTGGGTATGTCATATTATGGATATGATTAGTTTAAATATCATTAGAGATATTCATAGTGAATCTAATTCATTGTCTGTTACTGTTGAATGGATAAACGATAATTTAATGGCTGATTCTTTAGCTGATAGTATTATTGCGATCTTATATTCAATTGATTCATCACCTGCTTCTGTAAGAGTATCATCTGGGTCTCATGATCATGGTCATCTGAATGGACATCTGAATGGACAAATTCTTGTTAAACAAGAAAATGGTGTTGAAACAATTATAAAAGCTGATAAACCAGGACACTTAAATACTAGTATTGAAGAAAGGATATATAGAGTCTCGACACTTTTAAAAGCACAATTTGGAGATTCACTTATTTCAAATGATATGAATAATGCAATTATTCGATTCGGTAAAAATGAAGCTAAAATTGATTATAAGAATTTAGTAGTTGATTGTAATTCAAAAGTTTTAAAAGATAGAATAGAAAATATAATTAAAAGAGCCTGTAATTTAGCTGCTCCGTTAAATCAATCAAATAAGAGGGCTTGAGCTTGATTGACTCTTGTATAATAGAATAAATAGATTTTTTTTTTTAGTCTCTATCTCTTTCTCTGGTGGTGGATCTGATAAAATATACAAGTATAAAAGAATTTGTGTGAGAAAAAAAATCTGAGAACGTATTAGCATGGATATCCCACAATTTGAGTATGTATTTCGTTTAATTACAAACCAATGGATTAACTAATCCATTGTATACCTTGATAACCATCAAATTACTAACATTTTCTTCTAGTGATATTTTAACTGAAGCTGAACCTCCAGTAGTTCCAATTTTAAAGCAAGAAACTGTAGATGATGGTCCATTTTCACTTTTCGCTGAAGCTATACGTGAACAATCTAAAATATTAATTTCATGTCGTAACAATCATAAAATACTTGGTAAACTTAAAGCATATGATCAACATTGTAATATGATCTTAGAAGAAGTTAGAGATCTTTGGAATGAACCAGTTAGAAATCAAAAAGGTGAAATTCTTAAAACTAATGCTAGAGAAAGGTATATTGATAAATTATTTTTAAGAGGTGATACCGTGGTGGTTGTAGTTAAAGTATAGGTACTAGAATATTTTAACTTTTGAATGTAATTTTAATGTATATCTGTAAAAACTGTCTGTTTTCTGTCTCTTTCCACTCTGTGTGTTTTTCTTTCATTTCCGCATTACTTCAAAGATACATATATAAAAGATATAAAATGGATGTAACTAATCCATCTAATTATAATAAAAGAGACTTATTATTATTCTTACAATTACTTCATGGAGAGTTAATAATAGATCCAAAATCAGTAAATATTCAAAATGAAAATTTAAAAGAAATTAATCAAAAATGGTTTAATCATAAGAGTACAAAATTATCAATACTAAATGGTTTAAAAATTGAAAAACCTTGGACTTTAAGACAATCTGTTGATTTATATAAGAATATATTGGAAGTTTATAATGATTGTCTGAATACTACAGAATTAGCTAATGTTATATATGATGAAAGAGTTAAAGAATTGGAGGAAAAGCTTAAATCTAGTCAACTGTCATTCAATGAATTGATAGATCTGGTATAATCTTTTTTTGTTAATCAATATACCATTTCATAAACTAAATCATCTTGTATTTTATAATGTATCAACAAATTACCCATTTAATAGTCAATAGTGATAAGTATAAGTAATTTTTATAAAACAACTGTTGAAAATGTCTCCTCTGAATATGTCGCGCTCCAAATGTCTCGCCTTTTTTCTAATCCCTCGGTGGAAGATTGCAAAACCCCAGAAAATCAAAAAAGTCATTAAATACTCAAAACTCAAAACTCAAATTAATACGATTCGGACTTTTTTTTTATAATAATCAACGTTTAATTAGATGACACAGTTAGGTCCAACGGCACTGAATTCTGTAGTATTGTCAGCACTTGATATCTATAAACGTAATAGATCAATATTACTTAATGCTTCATATATTATATTAATTACCGCTGCATTTTCTGGAGCAACAACTACATCATCAAATAAAGGTCCAAAACATAATAATCATGATTTAAATAAAAAGGATAATAAAGTTGGTAAAGATGGTAAAATTAATAAAGATATTAATAATACAAGAAAGAAAATATCAAGAGAATCAGCTTTAAGATTATTTAAAGCTGCAATACCAAGTATAACTGATAAAACTGTTTTATATTTAATTTCACATTTAGGTTTATTAGTTATTAGAGCATTTTTAACAATAAAAGTTGCAACTCTTGATGGTAAATTAGTTGGAGCTTTAGTATCTAAAAAAATTAAAAAATTTGGTCAATTATTAGCATTTTGGATGTTTTTAGGTATACCTGCATCAGTTGTTAATGCTTTATTAAATTGGACTAGAAGTAATTTTAGGAAAAATTTAAGAATTAATATGACAAATAGTATAATTGAAGATTATTTACCTGATAATTTAGATGCTAATTATTATTCATTAATTCAATTAAGTGATAGTAAAATAAGAGATCCTGATCAAAGAATTTCAACTGATGTTTCAAGATTAGCTGGTGCTTTATCTTCATTGCCTGGTCAATTATTAAAACCAACCTTAGATTTATTATTATGTGCCAAAGAATTAAGTAAAAGTGGAGTTGGTAGTGGTGAAGGTACTTTAGCATTAGGATTAATTGCACATTTTTCAACAATGATTTTAAGATTATTTTCACCACCTTTTGCTAAATTAGCTTCAGAAAGAGCTGAATTAGAAGGTAAATTAAGATCTGCACATTCTAAAATTGTTACAAATAGTGAAGAAATTGCATTTTTAAGAGGTCATGAAAGAGAATTAGATTATATTGATTATTGTTATTATCAATTAGAAAGATTTTCAAGAATGGAATATTGGAAAAAGGCAGTTCATGAAGTTGCTCAAACTTTTATTGTAAAATATTTTTGGGGGGCAGCTGGTTTAGTTTTATGTTCAGCTCCAGTTTTTATAAATAAATATTTTGGTAAAGAACCTGATCCTTCAGCTTCAGGAGATTTTATAACTAATAGAAGATTATTATTAAGTGCATCTGATTCATTAGATAGATTAATCTATTCAAGAAGATATTTATTACTGGTTGTTGGTCATGCAAGTAGAGTAAGTGATTTTCAAGATGCATTATTTGAAATTAAACAAAATAAATCAAAGAAATCTTTAGATGGTGAAAAACTGACAGAAAATAAAGTTCAATTTGGTAATGAAATTACTTTTAATGATGTAAGATTAGTTACCCCAGCGGATGTTACATTAATCAAATCATTAAATTTTAGTATTAAGCATGGTCAACATTTATTAATCGCTGGTCCTAATGGATCTGGTAAATCATCATTATTTAGAATGTTGGGTGGTTTATGGCCAGTTAAATCTGGGAATATTATAATTCCAGAAACTGAAAATATGTTTTATTTACCACAAAGAGCTTACCTTTGTAGAGGAAATTTAAGAGAACAAGTAACATATCCACATACATTTGAACAATTTAAAAATAATAAACATGGTAAAACTGATAAAGATTTATATGAAATTTTTAAAATTTTAAAATTAGATGATTTATTAATTGGTGATCAGCCATGGGATGAGACCAGAAATTGGGGTGAAGAATTATCTGTTGGAGCTCAACAAAGATTAGCAATGGCAAGATTATATTATCATCAACCAAAATTTGCTGTTTTAGATGAATGTACTTCCGCTGTTTCTCCAACAATGGAACAATTCATGTATAAGCATGCTCAAGATTTAGGCATTTCATTGTTATCTGTTGCTCATAGACCAGCTTTATGGCATTTCCATAATTTCTTATTGAAATTCGATGGTAAAGGTGGTTACTATTTTGGTGAATTGAATGCTGAAAAGAGATTGAAATTTGAAGAAGAGAGGTTACAATTAGAGAAAAGTTTAAGGGATGTTGGTACTTTAAGAGATAGACTTCAAGAATTAAAGAGAGTTTCACAAGCTCAACATATTAAGTACCAAAATTCTCATAGGAATTTGGCTAAATTAGGTGAAGAGGAATCGGAGAAAGTGGCTGTTTGAATGAAAGAGTCTTTATGTTAGGTTATGTATTGTCATGAAATATATTTATAGTTAGAATTAAGAATTATTCTCTTTTCTAAAATAGTTAGTCGCATTTGCAACCACAAACTTAATTTTAAAATACCCATAATGTCATCATCTTCCAGGATTGAAAATTCTCCAAAGTCCCAAAAATCACTTGGTTCACCTGAAGAGAAGACAATTAAGTTAGTTGATGGTTCTAAATTTATTCAAAATCCTCCAAGTTTAGCATCAGATCCAATTACTCAAGAATCATATTTTAAAAACAGCCGCCGCCTTCAAAATAATAGTTATGAAGATTTACCAATTGCCACCGATAGTGGATCGTTCCACCCTTCATCCACCCCTTGTAGACCAAGGTACCCCCGGTATTTTTTAAATTTCAAGGAAAACACATTACGTGAAATGGAAGAGTATATGAAATTAGAAGGTCTTGATTTTGAACCTGACATGGAAGATTTACCAAGTTTGAAAATTTTAGAGACTTATATTAATGAATCCGTTCAAGACCTTTCTACCAAGAAATTGGTTGGTCATTTACCACCTTTTGAATGGGATAAAATTGAAGATGCTTATACTGAGATTTTCAATAGTTTTGTCGATTCAGATAAGAAAATTACTGATGAAATTAAAAAAACTCATGATCAGTTAATGTATTGGCAAGAATCCTATTACCGTGTTGATCACACCCAATGTATGGAAAAGTATGTGTTCCTTTAGTGTTTTTTTTTTGGTTTTGATTTCGATTTCGAAAGGGCTAAACATACTAACATTTTAGAATTAAAGTATCACTGCAACAAATTGCTGAAAAGCATGACAACACTAATAGAGTCAGTGATAAAGTTTCAATCCTACAAGAAACTCTTAAAGAGAATTTTGAAAACTTAAACTGTTAAGACTCTAGTAAATTTGAAGTATCAAACATTTTTAGGAATATGTAGATTTCAGAATTCACAGAATGCTCATTTTTGCATCCATCTAAATTTGTAAAGATTTTCTTTGTATATGGTCTCATCAATATACAAAATTATTTTATTATTCATATCCATCCCCATGCAAATACTCCGATACTATTATAGATACTTATCTAATAATTATATATTTCCTAGTATCAGGAGAGAGTTTTCCACTCAAATTGCTACTGAAGAAATATCAAAACCAACATTTTTAATGATTGCTTCTATAGGGAATCCTGAACCAGAATATCAAGGTACTAGACATAATGTAGGTAATTTAGTTTTACAAAACTTAATAGAGGATCATTGGACGAGTTTCAATAGTTTCAGTAAACATAGAAATCTTTCAAGAGGCACATATAGTATTTCTAATGATGGTCCAAATTCAAAATTTTCAAATATATTATTATTCAAATCAGATGACACATTTATGAACTTACAAGGAGTACCTATATCCGATAATTGGAATAAAGTCAAACGTATACAGACTAAAAGATGTAATCCTGCATTAGTTGTATTACATGATGAAATTGAATTACCATTGGGTAAAATCCAAGTTAGAATTCAAGGTACAAGTCCAAGAGGTCATAATGGGTTAAGATCAATAGATTCAATCATGGGTAAGACATATACTAAGATAAGTATAGGTGTAGGTAAACCACCAAATAAGTATGTAGCTAATTATGTTTTATCCAAATTTAAAAGACCTGAAGTAGAAACTTTGAAATTAGATGTTGTTCCTCAAATTGTTGAAGTCTTAGAGAAGATGAGTAATGGTCAATACGTATTTGACCAATCGAAGCAGAAAAAATAGTGATAAATAGTAATAGTAAAATAATTTTGTAAATAGTATTAAACGTATTACATAATCCATTCTCTATCGCATAAGGTGAGATAACAGTGAGATCAAGAAAATTAGGAAAAAGGCAGAGCGTGATCGATAATATGGAGTTTACTTTGAATATAGTAGCTGAAAGATCCGTAGTACGTGAATCTTTGAAAGGTATGTATCCACAACAATTGAACTTCCAAAGATTTAATCTCATTCAATTGATTCGAGTAACCAATTTAATAATGAGAATTGATTAGGATTGTTTGCAAGGGAGGGTTTTACTAACTATTTTCTTAGGAGTAATATGGTCAATTTTCTTTCAAAGGCTATTTGGACCAATTTCACCAGGTATAAGTGAATTCTTCGATATCCCATTCCCCACAGTGCCGGATCAAACCGATTTAGATGCATTGATAGATGAGAAAATAGACGAACTTATAAAACGAGATTTTGACTATATTGAGGATTTTAAAGTATCTAATATGGTTATCAAGTTTTTCGATTCTAAAACTACCAAGTCAAAGAAAAAATCCAGTTGGTTTGGAGGGAAAGAAGATAATGATGATTTGAAATTATGGGAATCTTGGATAATTAATATAAAATGTATACCAATGAATATTACTTCGTTATCAAGTACTGCTGGCACCGATAATAATACTGTTACAATCAATACCAAGGGGTCATCCGATAGTTCACAATCCAAGAAATGGATGGAAGATGCTAATATTCTACAGTCTATTGAAAGTTTTGAAGAAACTTTAAATCAAATAATTGATATAATTGACAGTAATAAAGATCATATACCTCCAATCACATCATTAGATAGTTCCCCCTTTCCTTATACGATCTCAACAGACACGAAAAATATGAATTATAATTCGTCAGAGGATTATAGTTGGGGGAAATATATTAAAAAGATATTAGACTAATAGTCAAACAACACATTAACAATCGGGGGGTAAAAAATCATAGAAAATAAAAAAAGAGTTGAAGGATTAACTCTCAAGGGGGGAAATGGGGGGGGGGGGCAGAAGTAAATAAGTATAACAATAAATGTAAATTTCAACTATAAAATTATAAGAATCATAATGATCATAAATTAGCACTATACAAACCTTCTTCACCTCTTACTAATATACATTCTTCTTGGTAAACTACTTTTTCAAACATTCCAATGTTTTCAGCAATTTCTAATACATCCCTATCATAACTACCTGGTTGAAACCATAAACCTTTAATAACGTCTTTAACCCCAGATATTTCAGAAATATCTTTTAAAGTTGATGCAGTTATATGCGGCGGTGTTAAAAATGAGATACTTACACCATCAACTTTACTAAGTTTATGTTGTCCAATATCTTTCCCTTCTTGAATTCCAATTACAACTTTATTAACTGAATTAATAACTTCTTGACCTAAAATTTCCTTAGCTTTTGGATTTATTGGGATAACAGGTAATTCATGAGTTACATACCACAGCAAGATTTTAAATCCAAATTTACTTGGATCATTTGATGCTCCTGACACAGCATATTGTCTATTAGCTCCAAAAAAAGATTTAATCTTTGGTTTCATTGACATCTTGAACAGGTAAAGTAATTAGTAAAGTTGTCTTGTGAATTAAAACTCGCACCCAAATGAATCCTGTAGAGTGTCAGAAAAAAAAATACATTTGAAGCGTGAGAACCGCTAGCGTACGTTATAATACAATGGCAAGGGAGAAAAGGACAAAACCTTGTTCTAATTGTAAGAAATCAAAAGTGAAATGTTCTTATACCGAATCACTCCCCTGTGAAAGATGCATCAAGACGAAACAAGCGCATACTTGTACTTTTGTACCGAAATTACCATCATTGAAGTTTAATCAGTATACGGATGCCAGTTTCAATCTGAGTGTAGTGTTACCCCCTTTCCAAGCGATAAATTCACAAACAACAACAACGTCAGCTGCAAGTAAACCACCAGCAGTACTTCAATCGTTAAAGGCGCCCACAGTTGGAACACTGAGCAGCATTAGTGGACCACTTGCGACTATTCCACAATCTCAACCACAGCCAACTAATCCAGTCCCATCATTGACGAGTCTTTCTCATTATGCCCATAGTCATAATCCTCTACAAATACCAAGACCATCGTCAACTGCCACACCTGGCACGGCGCCAACTCAACCAACCCATCAAATGCCTATTCAGAATATGAATTCAACGGAACAAAATTGGAAATCAGAGATGGAAAGTAAAATGAGTATGTTTGATAATAAATTGAATGATTTAGTTGATGTACTAAAATATAATCAACGTGAGATGTTAGAACAACAACAGAGACATCATCAGGAGATGTTGAATCAAAGAAATGGATTGAAAAGAGTTATTTCCAGTGATCCAAGTATTGATAGTTTACTGGATGGTGAATACAATGAACCAGTTTTTAAAAGAATTAAATCTGCTGAGTATGATGAAGATCATTTACCTGAGGATTTCAGAGATACTATTCTTTCATTAATACAAGCTAAAGAATTATTTAGATTCTTTGATCAAAATATCACACCTCAATTATTTGGATTTGAAATATCTAAAATTTCAATTGATGATATTTGGTATAGTTCACCAATTTTAATTTGTGCTATATGTACGATTTCTTCCATGCATCACCCAAAGTCTGAATTGGCAAGTAAACAAAAGGTATTGCTGAAGTACTTACATGGATATTGTAGTGATTTATTATTTAAGGGTAGACCAACTAATGAAGTTGATGGATTTAACACTATCTTAGCACTAATATTTTGTAGTTTCTGGTTATCTGATTCTCAAATGTTTACTGGTTTAGCATTACAAATAGCTAAAGAGATTGGCCTTGATAATCCACATCCAACAAAGGGAAACAGAACAAAGGGTGAAGTTAAATTGAAGTCCAAAGATCGTTTGAAGCTTTGGTATTTATTGTATGTTCTTGATGGTCAACAAAGTTTGACTTATAATAGACAGCCATTGGTGAATTCTAGTGAATATTCCCTTCAACATAGTAGAAGTTTGTTATTGAATAATGAACAAGGGTTGATTACCAACAACACAGAAGATGTGGTAGTCAAGAAGTCATCTTCTTCCACTGATTCTCAAGTACCCAAGGAACATAGGAATGAAGGTGGGGCAGAGTACCTGAAATTTACTGATATGAGATTAGTGTCCCAAGTTGAATATAATCAAGCATTATCCGAGGCTTTTAGAGGTCAAGCATGGGATTTATTAACTCCTTCATCTTTAGGAATCCCATCCAGAAGTAATTTAGAATTAGATAAGTGGATGGTATCTTGGACAGTTTTATTATCGCCTATGAATCATGGAGCTGTATGGTCATCTAAATCCACATTAATTTACTATAATTTCGCCAAGATGCATATTAATTCGTTTGCAGTTAGACAACTTCAATTAGGCAGTACACAAGACCAACTGTTCCCAAAATTACAAGATTTGAAATCTGATTTTAATGGACATGGTCCATATCCTAAAGATGAATATAAACCCAGTAGTAATGATTCATCTAATACGAATTCAGAAGATTGGGAGAATGAATCTGATAGTTCGGAAGACGAGGATGAATTCATTTCAAATAAAGATTTAATAAGTAAGGATAATATGGTTAATGATGCTAAAATTGCATTCAATGCCGCTAAAACTGTTTTGAATTTAGTTTTAAATGATAATGATATTGAGAATAATTTAAAATATGTGCCTGTTCATATCCATATTATGCTTTACTATGCGGCATTATTAGTTGTTGGTGATACAACTAAATTTAATCAAGTTACAGAAGTAGGTGAAAACCTTAAATCAATGGTTGTTAACTTAAATACAGTTTCATCTTTGAGGAAAATGATTGAGAATAATTCACCAGTTGATAAAACTTTGGGGAGCAAGTTACTTTCAAGTTTAGATCAATTAGTCGATGAAAAGGCCACTGATTTAAAACGAACGATTAATGATGCTGATATCCCTAAAATGTACCGTGACAAATTACTAACTCAGTTAAACAACGTGACTGAATTATCAGATACTGGTAAATTCGAGCTTTTTGAAGATAAAAAAAGTAGAAGTGGTAGTCCATCGATATATGCATGGCCTGGAGCGAACCATGGACACCCTTCCCAAACATAATGATTAATGAAAAAGACTTATAGATTGTAAAATACAAATATATATTTATATATACCCTTTAACTTTAAAATTGGTTGCGAATTCCCTTATTTAGACTTTTTTTTCTTTTAGATTTTTAGTTTTGTTTTTTTGCAACCGAAACCACAAATGGATTTAAGCAAATTGAATCAAACGATTTGTAGTAATTTCAACTTAGACTCCTTGAAGTCGCTGGTGGGACTGATCAAATGGGACGATGTGAAGAGATTCCCACAGTCATTCAAGAGGAAATCAAAGATTGGATCGTTCACGTTCGATGAGGAGTTTGATGGGTTGCATAAAAATCTTGGAGTTTTAGAGGGTCATTTAGGTGGATTAATGAGGTTTTCAAAGATCTTTGCAGATGAAGTGAAGAAGCAATTGTCTGTTTCGGAAGAAGTTGGGAAAATTCTTAGTGCTTTGTTCGATCCGTATAACAATTTTAGTATTTCATTGAGAGAGAAATTAAAGGCTAAATCACTTGAAGAGATTAGTGCTGAATTTTTTAGAAATGATGAAGATAAACAATTATTCCTTAAAGAATATGAGTATTGGAATACTGCTAAAAAATACGTTGATACTATTGAAGAAGTTAAAGGTTTAGTTGGAGATCCTTCATTAATTGCATTAAAGATTGAACATAAATGTAAAAGTTGTTTAGATATTGTTGATGTTATTAAATCTAAAATTAGAGAAAGAAATAGAGCTTTAGATGATTATGATGTTGCTTATAATACATTAGATGCATTGACTATTAAAGCGAAGACTAAAGATTTAAGTTCTAAAGAATCACAAATTAAATTTAATTTAGAAAGAAAATTAGAATATTATAGTAATGTTTATAATCAAATTAATGATTTATTTAAGAAAGAATTACCTGTATTTTTCAAACTTGTTGAAATGATGTATAAACCAATTACTTATTTATTATTTTTCACTCAATTACTGGTAAGTTATCAAATTAGTTCACAATTAATGTGTTTTGAAAATATTCTTAATTTTCAAATTGAAGATATTAAAAAATATTCATGGAATGATGAAAATATTTCAAATTCATTAAAAATTTATCAAGATGCTCAAGAAACAATTGAAGGTTTGAATATTCTGAATTTTAGAGCAAATTTTTACAAAGATTTAACTGAAACTAATTTTAATAATTCTTTAAAAAGTGTAAGTATTTCTTCTCATATTAATACTTTAGATATAATCCAAGAAACTGACGGTAAAGAATATTGTAAGGCAACTTTTACATTTGATGCTCAACAACCTGAAGATTTGAGTTTTAAAGCTGGTGATTTAATTCAAGTTACTGAAAAGAAAGGTGAATGGTGGACAGGTAAATTAGGTGAAATGACAGGCTCTTTCCCTTGTAATTACGTAGAAACTATTTAACTTAAATATCACTCTGGGTGAATAATCATAACCAATCATATATATTATGCAACTATAATACATTCTTATATTCTACAAAAATCTCTCTCTCTCTCTTTTTAACTTTTATTCATTTTTTAAAACTCCTAATTCTTCAATTCTAAAATACTATCACTATACCTTTTAGCACACATACCAGAACAAAATTCTTTTTTGAATGGTATATCTTTATTTTGTAAAATATCCCACCATTCGATAACTTCAGCAGCAGGTTCAACCACAATTTGTGAGCATTCACTACATGTTTCTTGGAAATTACCCTTTGAAATAGCACTAATGATTAAATGATGGAACAATTTCGGTGTGCTTCTCTTCCATTCCTTTGTCTCCTGGTACGAAACATCGTATTTCGCTATCGTTGATAACGCTAGTGATTTCAACGAGGGTACAAGTTTCAACGGTTTCACATTCTCTATGATTTTCAGATCGTTATCGTACCTGAAGTACTTGATCTTGCTTACGTATTTGATCATTTTCGTGGGATTTAACGTTGCTGTAGTGATTTGAACAGCTGTGTCGGGGATTGGTAAGTATGGGTTGGGCCCAGCCCTGAAGTTTGTTAGGGATGGTAAATCAAGGATTTGATGGGGTAAGTAGCGTAGACGGTTGGTACCAATTGATAAATCTGTTAAATTTTTTAAATTCTTTATTAGGGCTGGTATTCTCTCGATTTTATTTTGTCTTAAACCAAGTACATTCATTTTAGAAAATTTGAAAAGTGAAGGAGTTAGTTGTCTTATTTTATTATTTGTGAGGTAAACTTGGTACACTGTTTGAGTTACAATAGCATCATCTTCAAAAACAACTAAATTATTCAAATCTTTGATTTCATGGGGTATCTCATTTAGTCCCATACTTTCCAAGTCAATCCTAGGTTGCATCTCTTCAAATGCTTCAATCACGATATTCCTAGCCTTCAAATTCACTTCCCTTTGTCTATCCAAATCTTCTTCTTCGAAACTTCCCATATCTCGATCAGTGGAGGGGCAATCATTACCCTTTGGTTTAAATCTGTTGAATTTATCTATTCCAAAATCTGTCTCACTCTCCAATTGGTACAGCATTACGCTCTTTTGACTTCCCACATACTTCATCTTGGTGGGTGAATACTCGCTACGTTCACTATTAAGGTGTTGACTGGGCGAAAACGGGATACTATACTTGCTTACGTCGTAATCTGAATTATGATGTTCCACTGGTGGACTACTTGGTGGAATCATGAAATTCTCTTTCTCATTATACGGGATCTTGAAATGATCCACCGTGTCAGACGTAGTATCGATCATTGTTGGATCTTCACTATCGTGGACTTGCATCGGTGGTTCAGAATCCAAATTATAGTCTCTTGAATGTCTATCTTCGTCAAAATCATTATCAGTACCATCACTACCACCACCACCTATTGAATCCTCAAACGACGTAACTCTCCTCTTCACATCATCCTTCTCGTTGAAACTTTCGCCCATACGACGCTTCAAATTAGGAATTAACCCAGCCTTCATTAATGGTCTCCTATTACTCTTACTATTCTTCGTGTCCTGAGATCTAGTATGATACATACTACTAGCGTTCTCATCTCTCACTGCTCTCGATCTTGGTGTGGTATCCAAGGGGAGTTCACTACTCTCTTGTCTCGTGAATGCAAACGGCAATAAGGGATTGTCCTTCTCCATGGGTTCAAGTCGAATTATGCGTTTGTTGTGGTGGTAGAACCAAATCCCATCTAACCCAGGTAAATATTTACGAGGATGAAAAAATAAACGCGTACAAAAGAGATTTTTGATCCGAGACCGAATTAGCCTATCAGTAATTAATCAGTACTATCTACATATAATATTACAGTTCTATTTAAATCTATTGACTTTGGTGAGACCCATGCTTTCAAGTTCTTTGTCACTGTAGTAATGCGGTGCAAGTTCCTGTAACCATTTTTCTTGGACCACCATACAATTCCTCATGTATTCTTTGCTAGTTAAGACTAGTTCATGGTATAAAAGTAATTTTGGCGGTGGTTTAACTGGGAATAATGATGATGATGGATGAATATAAACAGGTTGGTTTTTCTTTATGGATCTATAAGAATCACCCATTTTTGAGAGTCTTACCACATGTGGGAAAAATCCAGCAGTTATTGATTTTTGAATAAGTAGGATCTTCTCATCTGTTGGAACATTAGTGTTCACATTTTGTGAAAGAAGTCCCACTTTCTTACACAACGTTTCTAATTGCTGTTTTACTTCCTTGACTCTTTTCAAAGTCTTGTATTGGACGTAATTATCTTGACACCAAAGTGATGAATGCTCAGTTTCAACCCATTCATTCCAAATATTTAGTAAACTTAAGTGATCTCCATTAACATGATTAAAATGATTTCTCTTCTTGTCAGCATCTTCCCTTTTATCCTTTGGTCTATAAAATAGAGAAGAACTCTCACCTAACATTGAAATAATCACTAGTATATCTTCTTGAACACCGTTTTTCAAACTATGAATTAAACATTTGGAAAACATTGGATCTAATGGGAATTCAGACATTATTCTACCAGTCTTAGTGATTTCACCTTTAGAATTCAATGCTCCTAAAGCATACAACAATTCTAAACACTTAATTAAAGTTTCTGAACTTGGTGGATCCATAAAATCAAAATTAATCAAATCTGTTACCCCTAAGGATAAAAGTAATAAAACCGTTGAAATCAAATTACCTCTTAGTATTTCCGGTACAGGATTACTCAACAATTCATTTTCAAATGCCCATTTCGTATACAACCTAAAACATTCACCTGGTCCAACTCTACCAGCTCTACCAGCCCTTTGATCGGCTGAGGCCTTGGAACAAGGTACAACTACCAAACTATCCATTCCAGTGGAAGCATTATACACATTTTCCTTCACGTACCCAGAATCGATCACGTACTTGATCCCGTCGATGGTAATCGACGTTTCTGCAATATTCGTAGCTAAAACTATCTTCCTTGCATTGGGAGGTGTAGGTTGAAAGATTTTTTTCTGTAAATCGTTTGGTAAATTAGCGTAAATTGGACAAATTATTAGTTCTGGAACCAGTGATCCTAGTGTTGACATCGCCTCTTGTAAACTTTCTTGCATTGTTTCTATTTCATCTTGACCAGTCAAGAATACTAGGATATCACCCCTTGGTTTTTTGGAATGGATTAAGAAAATCGTGTTTATTGCTGCTTGGATATAATTACCCTCTGGTTGTTTCGTGTAATGGATATCAACAGGGAATCTACGGCCTGGGATTTTAAAAATTGGTGCATTATTGAAAAAATTGGAGAATTTATCAGCGTTTATAGTTGCTGATGCCACTATTATTTTTAAATCTGGTCGTTGCGTGGAAATATCTTTTAATAAACTCAATACAATTTCTGTGGAGATGGTACGTTCATGTGCCTCATCGATAATTAGTGCTGAATATGAAGATAATTGTGAATCAGTTAAGAATTCTCGAAGTAATATACCATCGGTAAGATATTTAATAACTGTTTTATCACTTGTTTCATCTTCAAAACGGATGCTGTACCCGACTTCTTTACCTAATGATACTTTCATTTCCACAGCGACTCTAGTGGCAACAGATGTAGCGGCGACTCTTCTTGGTTGAGTACATCCAACAATCATTTTCCTACCATTTTTAGAACAATATCCTGATTCATACAAATATTGAGGCAATTGAGTTGTTTTACCTGATCCAGTCTCACCAACTACTATCACAACTTGATTCTGCGATACTACATCGAGAAATTTGTCTCTGTATTGGTATACTGGTAAGGATTTCCTAACTTCATCAATTACTTCCATTTTCGAACGTTTTGAACTTATTTCAGATTCTTCCAAGTTTTCAACTTTTGATTTCTCTGTGTCAAAATCAATGAATTGGGATTCATCGAATACATATTCATAATCATTTGAATCAATTGTAATCTCATCAATATTACCATGAACCAAAGCCTTTGCCTTTCTCAATTGATCTGATTCCCAAGAATTATCAAATTTATTCTTCTTCTTCTGATAATCTGCCTTGGAATTAAGCACCTCTAGTTTACGTTTACTATCTATTTTGCCTCCTTCAGTAAGATATTCTTCCGGTAACTGGTATTCTTGAACTTCTTGATCAGCTCGTTGTATGACATCATAAATACTTAATTTTCTTTCGTAGTCTTTTCTTTCATCGGGCGTCAATTCTTCAAGACGTGTTTCATAATCATCTAATTGAGTCTTTAATCCTTTTATTCTCCTTCTCTCGGTTCTCGCTAAGTATTCTTGTTTAGTTTCCTTTTTACCATAGTTTTTATTATTTTGTATTGCATTCTCCTTCACTTCCTCCTTCTTTGGTTCTTCCACCACTTCCTTTGGTTTGATCAGTAAAGGAATCAGTATTGGACCAGAAGTCAGAACCAGCACTGGATTCTGAATAGATTCAACCTCATCCAAATCCCATTCATTATCGTCTAATTTCTGTCTTCTTCTAGACTCCATAATAAAATATGCGAAGAGCATTTTTTTTTTTGGTTTATCTAACCTTAAACAGGAGATTTCACCTCATCCCTTCACCAAACAAACCCCCAGACCAATTCATAACAAACACCATAAATAATGTCTGGAAGCAGTGATAGTATGTCTGTGTCAGGCACCATGGGGAGTCCTAATGCTGAAGACTTGAGTCTTTTGAGGAGTCAAACTGGATCAACTAGTAGATCACAAAGTCGTGATGCTGTACAGCATCTCACTAAGGATAAGTATATCCCACCTTGGACTGAACCATATATTATTGGAGTTGCAGGGAATTCAGGGTCCGGTAAAACATCTATTTCACAGAAAATCATTGAAGAATTAAATCAACCTTGGACGGTATTATTATCATTTGATAATTTTTATAAACCATTAAATGAATATGAAAGTAATAAAGCTTTTAATAATGAATGGGATTTTGATAGACCTGAATCATTAGATTTAGATCTTTTAGTTGAAGTTGTAAAGAAATTAAAGAGAGGTGAAAAGGCGGAAATTCCAGTTTATTCATTTGTAACTCATTCAAGAACCAATAAAACTACTACAATTTATGGAGCAAATGTTATTATTATTGAAGGATTATATGCATTATATGATACAAGATTATTAGATTTAATGGATATTAAAGTCTATGTTGATACTGATTTAGATATTTGTTTAGCTAGAAGATTAACAAGGGATATATTATATAGGAAAAGGGATTTATCAGGAGCAATGAAACAATGGGAAACATTTGTTAAACCTAATGCTGTTAAATTTTTAAATCCAACAATGAATAATGCTGATTTAGTTATACCAAGAGGTTTAGATAATATTAATGCTATTGAATTAATGATTAGACATATTCAAAAACAATTATATTTAAAATCTATGTCACATATTGAACATTTAAAAAGTTTAGGTATGAATTTTGATTTTAATTTAAAAGATTATTTAAATGTTAAATTATTAGCTTTTAATAATCAATTAAAGGGGATTAATTCTATTATATTTGATAAAAATACTGATAGGGAAGATTTTATATTTTATTTTAATAGATTGGCAACAACGATTATAGAAAATGCATTAAGTATGATTGAAAATTATCAAGAAATTGATATTTTAACTAATCCAAATAATACTATTTTTAAAGGTCTTATTCAAAATGATAAACTTATAGTAGTTTCAATAATTAGATCAGGTGATTGTTTTAATCAATCAATTAAAAAGACATTTTTAGATATACCAATTGGTAAATTATTAATTCAATCAGATTCAAGAACTGGTGAACCACAATTACATTTTGAAAAATTACCAAAATGTATAAATGAACCACATAAGAAAATATTACTTTTTGATGCACAAGTTATAAGTGGAGCTGCAGCAATTATGGCAATTCAAATTTTAATTGATCATAATATTAAACAACAAGATATAATATTTTGTTGTTGTCTTTCAACTGAAATTGGGTTAAGAAGAATCTTAAGAGTTTTCCCACAAGTTAATATTGTTATTGGTAAATTAAGTTCAATGAATGGAACTGAAAAATTTCCAAAATATAATCAAGAAAAATTTTTAGATACTACATGGCATTTTAGAAATAGATTTATTGATACTTTGTATTTTGGGTGTAGTTAAAACATTAAGTACATTAATATATATAATTTATTAATTCATTATTTAATTCATTATTTAATTCATTATTTAATTCATTTTATTTCATTATTGTTGAAGTATTTGGGAGTTCTAAATTTTAAAGCAACAGAATTCCGCCTATGATGATGATTAAAATAATCTTTATCCTCTTGTTTTTCTACTATCGGAGATATTGGAGTTTTTTGTGAATCTAAATCACATATTGAGAATCTTCTAATAGGTTCTCCCTTTACTTCATCATCATGTTCATTACCATTGTCATTATGATCATGATCATGATCATGATGATCATGATCATGATCACTATTCATCGAATCATCAATAATATTTGAATTTTCTAAACAAGATAATGAAACACTTCTCTTTAATTTCCTTCTACTTGTATTTGCAACACCAGTATTTTCACATTCAATATTTTGTGAAGTATTATATATTAAAAATGCATTTAATGGTTCATTTGAATTTCTTCTACTCGGTTTATCAATATTATTAATTTCAATATCAGGATTTTCAATAGCTAGAGATACTTTATTCATTGAAAAAATAATAATAATTTTTTTTGTTTTTGTGGGATGTATACGGAGAGATATATATGAGTGGAAAAAAAAAAAATCCACTTATCTGATCTCCTGATTGCTTTTGTGGGGAGAGAAATTTGGAGTTAAAATGTCCAATTGGAATTAAGTTTATACGACAATTCCTTAGCAGTTTAGTATTAGTAGTAGTATTATTAGATGGTAGGGATAGATCCTTTTGCATTATTTTTGTGATAATTGGGAGTATTGGGGGATTTTGACACATTTACTGCGTTATTATGAGATCTCAAATATCATTTTATTTAATATCATTTATATATAATGAATTATTATTAATTTTTTAGAAATGGCCATTGTTTATACTCTTAAACGGGAATATAAACAATCATATCAATATGTATGATTAAGTAGTATTATACGATGAAATTATGAAATTTACATAATTTTATGTATAGTTATGTATGATAAGAACCGACTAAATAAATATCTTATATAGGTTTTAAAGAATTTAAAGAATTTAAAGAATT
This sequence comes from Yamadazyma buinensis, assembly GCA_030571035.1. Classification (NCBI taxonomy): domain Eukaryota; kingdom Fungi; phylum Ascomycota; class Pichiomycetes; order Serinales; family Debaryomycetaceae; genus Yamadazyma; species Yamadazyma buinensis. Next base: position 123,342 of record JAJLWZ010000001.1, on the reverse strand, counting down.
TAAAGAGTTTAAAGAATTTAGATTAGACCAATTGTCTTAAATTAGTAATTCAATTATGCAAGTGAACCATCAATTATAGTGATTCATAATCTATGTAAGATAAAAGATTATAAAGAGATAAGTTTTAACAGTCTCGTGATGTTTTTTTGAAAAAAGGGTTCTTATTCTCATTAGTTAAAATGTAGTGAAATTAAAACCAGTCACAAATACTTATGATAAACGTTTAAAATAATGTTTAAAATTACACAATTCTAATAAGTTTGTAAAAACACACATCGTTATCACTTACTATGCACTTATTAACCAATAATTCACTATGGTTATGTTATGGGTAAATTAAATGGACATTATTCACCGGTGCCCTTTAAAAGAGAATTTTCTTCTCTCATCGCTTAAAATACTGTAAAGGGGATTTAAATAGTTGTGCGATTTTTTTGAAACTTGGAGTAGATATAATTATTCATTTACTTGATTCTGACTCATCTATTTAAGTACTTAGTTAATTCACTTATTTAAAATATCTCATTAATAACTGGGACTTTCCAAAATTTATACACGGTTTCTTATAGAAAATTTAAGGAAAGAAAAATGAAATTGAATCAATCAAAATTACTTAGTTTCAATACTAATTTCATCAGATATTTTAGATTTTATTCATCATTTACACCTGCAAAACCATTACATGCAAGAGATTTAAATAAACATACAATTGAAGCAAAATATGCTGTTAGAGGTAGAATTCCAATTAGAGCTGAAGAACTTAAACAACATTTACGTAATTATCCTGATTCTCATGGTTTACCATTTAATAAAATTATTAATGCAAATATTGGTAATCCACAACAATTAGATCAACAACCTTTAACTTGGTATAGACAAGTTTTATCAGTTTTACAATATCCTTCAATTTTAACAAATCTGGAATTATCAAAAGATTATCCAAAAGATGTATTAGAAAGAGCATCTAAAATTTTATCATCAACTGGTTCAATTGGTGCTTATTCTCATTCTCAAGGTGATCAATTAATTAGAAAATCAATTGCTAAATTTATTAGTAAAAGGGATGGTCATCCAAGTCATTTCGATGATATTTTCTTAACTGCTGGTGCTTCACAAGCTGTTTCTTATATTTTACAAGTTTTATCAGTTGATGAAAATTCTGGATTTTTAATTCCAATCCCACAATATCCTTTATATACCGCAACAATTGCTTTAAATAATGCAAAACCAATTGGTTATTATTTAGATGAATCTAATAATTGGAGTACTAACCCTGATGAAATTAGAAAATTAATTAAAGATAATAAAGAACAAGGTGTTGATATTAAATGTTTAGTAGTTATTAACCCTGGTAATCCAACTGGTTCAATTTTAACTAAAGAAGATATTAAAGAATTAATTGATATTGCTGCAGAATATGGTATTGTCTTAATTTCTGATGAAGTTTATCAAGAAAATATTTTTGAAGGTGAATTTGTTTCAATGAAAAAAGTTTTAGCTGAATTATTAATTGCAAGACCTGATTTATATTCAAATGTTCAATTAGCTTCATTACATTCTACTTCTAAAGGTGTTAGTGGTGAATGTGGTCAAAGAGGTGGATATATGGAATTAGTAGGTTTTACAGAAGGTGTTAGAAATATTATGTTAAAATTAGCTTCAATTAATTTATCACCAGTTGTTTCAGGTCAAGCATTAATGGAATTAATGGTTAATCCACCAGTTAAAGGTGAAGAATCTTTTGAATTATATGAAAATGAAACTAATTTAATTCATAAAGCTTTAAAAGAAAGATCAACATTATTATTTAATGCTTTTAGTAAAATGACTGATGTAACATGTAATAAACCACAAGGTGCAATGTATTTATTCCCTAGATTACATTTTAATCATCATGGATATAGTAGATTATATCAACATGCTAAAGATTTAAGTGTACCAATTGATGAATATTATTGTATTGAATTATTAGAAAAGACTGGAATTTGTTGTGTTCCAGGTAGTGGATTTGGTCAGGTTCATGATACTTTCCATTTAAGAACTACTTTCTTACCACCAGGAACTGAATGGATCGATAATTGGACTAAATTTCATAATGATTTTGTTAAAACTTATAAGGACTAGAACAAGAGAGATTAGTTTTTAGTTTTTAGTTTTTAGTTTTTAGTTTTTAGATTAGGGGGCAGCGATTTAAATATGTAACTTTTTATTTTTTTTTATATATAGACGTATAACGTATAATAATACAATACTACTTTTATTGAGTCTTTTTATCTACTGATATAATTTTAAAATCTCCAAGTAAACAAGTTAATGAGATACTTAACCAAGCAGGGAACCAACCTAACATAACTATATACCAAGTCCAACATTGTAAGTCATCCCAACTAGTAATTAAATTCGAAAGTAAAGTGTACACGCCATTTTCTGAATCGATATAGTAAGAACCAGCGATCAAGATTAAGAAAATAGGGTTTGAAATGAATAAACACAAGAATAATTTTATGTTTGGTTTGTAACTGTGTAAAATATCAAATAATGGGCTTCTTGAAATTTCTGTTGGTGATGGTGTAGCAGCAAGTGATCTGTTCAAGTTATTTATTTCGATTGATTTTAGTATTTGTTGGATGAAAGTTAATGGTAATGCTGCGAGACCAATTATCAAAGCTAATGAGAAGTTCAAGATGAGTAACATGATGATAAGCATTGATATGAAGAATAAACTGAATGAAATAATTGAATAAGATAATTTTCCATCCATTTTAATTTTAGTAAGTTTGATGAATTTATTTTTCCAGAATGAACTGGTGGATAAACTTATATTTAAAATTGTGAAAAATATCATAATTAAATTAACTAATGCTTCTTTATCATTCTCATCTTTAGTCTTGGTAATTAAAAATGGTAAGAAATTAGATAATATGTAACTGGTGAATTCAATTGATGTGAAAAAAATCAATAAATTTTTGATGTTTAAGAAAAATGATAAGATTGATATATCAGAACTTAATAAACAACTTAATGAACTTAATGCATAACTAACTGAAATTAAAACAGCTGAAGGTAAATAAGTCCCAATGGAAACGAAAAATCTAGGTCCCAATAATAAATAAAAGAAAAACGATTGATGGAACTTCTCTAATAAATTATTAACTGATCTGAAAGTTGAATCCACAACTCTACCAACTTGAGTGATATCATTTGGACCCTTGGATCCTCTAACTTTCAACGTGAAAGCTTGGATTGACCATCCAGAAAAGGATTCACTACCATTGATAGGTTTCACGATCCCAGCTAATGTCAAACTGATGATCCCCTTGATGAAAACTTTTAATCTCTGCCAATAATTATTCAACGTGACGATCTCACCAGGGGTCTCCTGGATAGAAACATGGATGTTCTCTTGGTACGAGATTTGAGCCGCTGAGTTTAAGAAATCTAAATTTGGGAGTTGTCCATTAAGTCCCTCATACCACATCTCAACATAGTCAAAATAATCAGTTTCACTATTCACTTCCAATATTATTGCTGCTTCGATGGACCCAGCGGTTTTATCTAATGACGTATGGTACGCTTCCACCCATGATCTAAGGGATTTATGACTATCTTGAGTAAACACAATAATAATATTTTTTGACCAAACTGACATTCTATTAAAGTACTTAGATAATGCAATTGCCACTGATGCACCACCGATATTATATTTATTATCTGATGTAGTCCAAGGTACAGCCAAAACCATTGCTTCAGTATCATCACCTCTAGAAGCGTGGATTATCCCGTATAAACTAGCCGGTAAATCATTTGTGGTATCATTATGGAAACTAGTCTTCAATCCATTATCCACCAACCATCGTTCCACCACTAAATTCCTTTCATCGACACTAACATCCTTATACTGTCTCAATTCATCCCTATACCCACGTACGATGTTCCATTCACTCTCTCTGAAATACGACGTGACTTGAGAAGGCATGAGTGCATTCTCTGAAATGTATGTACGACGGTACTGTCCATCCATCGGTAACACAGCGAGCCAGATGATACTGGAGAAAGCGAAAAGGAATGAGATGAGCGGCAAGTACCGGATGAGCTTGGGGACCATGCCATACTTATGGATAGCTCTTAGAACCGTTTCAGCTAATGCCATATTTGTTGATCTGATCTGGCGGGAAAAAATATAAGTACACGTAGAAATTGGGTGCGATTTTTTTTTTTTTGCATGTTATGAAGACAGTTGGGTTGAAGACTATTGATGTTGGTTTGAAGTACAAGGGGATAATATCGAGGATACGAAGGCTCCCTGTGGATATAGTTACTATGAACCATCTCTTGGGTCATGCGAAGTCGGAGTTTATGAAGAATCAATGGGATGGGAAGAAGTATAATCGATTAACCAAGGTTTTAGATCAAGTCACAGTATATGAAGATTGGGAAAAAATACCTAAAGTGTTAAACTACTTGTACAAAGATGTTCGTGGTCGAGAAGTGTATAAGGACCATTACAAGGTGGTGGATGGGTTTTCTGCTCTAGTGCCGGACGATTTAAGGGATACGTTCCCTTCAGTTCATGTGATTCAAGATCTTAAAGTCGATGAGGAAGTGAAAACCCGGTTTCAAGATGAGTTATCTAAGGAGGTACTCACACATGAGTTAGAATTCAAACTCAGTAAAAAAGTGGAAATGCCTACGATGGTAGAGATTAAAAAACCGGTGGGGAAAGAATTGTTTATTGAAGAGACTAAAACATTTTATAATTTCCTTGTAAGACATTCAGTTACACATTTAATACTTAATGAATTCGAGATAGTTTACCCACCGAACAGGTTCGGGCTACCGATGCATATCAGAGGACGTGAAAAGATCTTAAACCTGAAAATGAATAGACTTAAAAGATTGTTAAGTGATTATAAACCCATTGTATTCACGGATCTCGAAACATTGAATAAAGTATCACGATTTGAAGTGCCGATAAACCCTAATTTCAGTAGAGCTTTAGTTAGGAAGCGTGATAGGGTGGGTATACGTAGTGAGAAGAAGTCGTTGGTGCCGAATGATCGGAATATCGTCAAGTTTTACAGGGAGTACTTAATTAAACAATTTTATATTGATATTGATGAAGATGCGTCATTCAAGTTGAATCCAATGAATAATTATTATGGTTAGGTATCGAGTAAATTGTAATCTTTCTTATTTTCTTCGAATATACATGCATATTTTTTCTCGTGATTTACCACCAATCTATTTGGATTTGGGCTGGTAATTGGGTATGTGATAATGGTTGATTTGTCCCCCAGGAATATACTGGAGATAAAGTATTTTTCAATGTATGGGGATGAATCACGGTTCGTCACAACAATCAAGGAATCATTAGAAAATTGGAAGTCTACGAGGTGTGGGAATTCAAGGTGACGAGTTTCAGAAGTATCGATATTAGTTAGTGATATGGAAGTGGTAGTTGAACTGATTATATACCCTTCACGATCATTGAAATGAATATCTTTATCATTGGAATTAACTTGAACTGGGTTTGAAAAACTAGTACTTGAGACGAAATATTTTTTGAAAGGATCAAACACTTTTTTTTCTATAAATGACTCCATGTTATTGAAATGTTCCCAAATATTACGTTTACAAGTACGTAAATTCAAAATCTCACATTCTACTTCAGTATCTAAGAAATCACTCATTATAGGCTTGAATAAATGGTTATTGAAGTACGTAATTAAGTCATAATGATCAAAATTTGGCACAATTTTTAATTCCTCGTCGTTTTTCTCTTTTTCCAATGAATTCACTATGAATTTAAACCAATCTAAAGATTGGTTGAATAGTTTCTGCTCATCATTAGATTCCCACACAAACATATAAAATGAATGGATATGACTTTGAATCAATCTTTCTACATCATCTAAATCTGATTGATCAATTTGGAAATCTTGGTTATTTACTCCACCCCAATGAACTAAACTGGTTAAAGTCTTGAATACCGTGCTTAACTTTTCAAAAGACAGCATTATATTCTTAAACACAACATCTGTAATTGTGTCATATAAATTATTACCCATTGTAGATAATCTTTTTATCCCTCGTTCACCAAATTGGTTTAACCAGAAATCATTGAGTTTTTTAGGGATAAGTTGAGTCACCAACATGTTCTGGAAACTAATTATAACCTTTTTGTAGTTGTTTGAATTCGATTCAGTTTCAGTCATGGTGGATCCATTTAAATTATCGAAGTAGTTAGATAAATACCTATCATACAATATGAAAAAATTTTTAACTTCGGTATCTATCTTGGAAATATACTTTCTAATATTATTCAAAAGTAATTTCACTTTACAAAAATTTAAAATCACTTGTAATGCATATTCATCAGGTTTCATTACCAATTTAATCAATTGATTTTCATCATTTAAAAAAAATTGATTAAATAAATCATAATTATTATTTTTTATTAACTTATAACTAGTGTCAATATCAAATTGAACTAAATTATTAAATATGAATGAAATTTTCTTATCTGATGTAACCAACAAGTACTTCAAATCTTTAAAATTTTCAAAATCATTCAATTGTGGTAAATTAGATAAAATATCAATAGCGAATAATTCCTTAGGTTTATCAAACACATACATCGCACAATTAACCACATACGTACTCTTGAACTCGAATACATTGATTACTTCACCACTATTGGTGTCATATAACTTTAAATTTCCATCGATACCAGTTACAGCGAAGAATTTACCATCAGGACTCCAACAAAGATCTAAAATCACAGATTTATGATTCACAGAATAAATTCTTTCACCATTCAATCGGAATACCCAAAGCGACATCTTGTTCATGGAGATCACGAGGAGGTCCATCGTGGGACATAGACTTACGATGTTCCCATCTGGGAATCCAATGATTTTGTGACTTGATACTTCAAACATACGCAAACATACGCGTAGGTTTTTCTGTGAGTCTTCTCAGTGTGGGATTTATCACCAGAATTTAACCCTGCAGTTTAATCTTGGGCGGCTAGAGTTTGATACCCTTAGAGGATTGGAGGATTGTGATAAGTGTAAGAGATTGCTTCGGTCCCTTTCGGTACCTTTCGGGTACGGCCCTAAGAGGGTAGAATATCTACATGAATAATATATATTTACAAGAATTATTGTCTAAAATCAATAACGATACCAGGACCTCTAGTTGAACTCAACACGGCCTGACCAATAACATTCGTCTTCTTCTTGCCCTCATCGAAAGAAAACAAAGCTTTGGAAGCAACATCAATATTCTCTAAAATTTGTTTATCTGAGAAATCCGCCTTCCCAACCGGGAACGAGACGTGATTGTCGATATGTCTGAATGGGATTGACCCTAACCCCTTCTTAATCATAGCTGGTAAATTCTCAACTGATTCAACATTCCCCTTTTTGATGGTACACATTAAATTATGGGATGATAATAATCTCCCGTACTGTCTTAAAGTGGGTATCATATCTGGGGTGCAGAATGAATGAGTATACTTGGTAATATCTACAACACCTTCTTGTAAATCTTCTAATAATTTCTTCCCACCAATTTGGTAAGTGGATGGATCAGCATCGATAGTTTGAGATAATTCTGAACTTTTACCGGAAAACACCAAGAACTTGGCACTCCCGAAAGTAGTAGGTGGTGTGAAGAACCCAGATATTTTCAGCGACCCCTTCTCAGGGATACAATGGACGACTAAATTGATTGTGGAGCTACTGAATGGTTGACCAACTTCGGCTGCCCTCAAGTACTTTAAAGCTTGTGGGATCTCCATGTACAAGTGAGCTTTTCTAGGGTCCCTTTTATTTTTGACCCTTAACTTCTGTTGTTTCCTCAACTCAAGTTTCACGTCCTTGATCTTCTGGGCCTTTTGTTTGAGAAGGGTCAGTGATGTGTGGAAGGATCTGGTGAATCTAAACATTGTGGTTTTAAGAAAATTTTTCAATCGTTCGCACTCAGAAATAACTAAGACAACTGAATATTCTGTGGCGGTAGACTTACCGCCAACGCTCGGAGAGCACTCGCGAGAACACTGGGCTGGCATTTTTGTTTCTCTCGCACCAATATATTTGGTGAGAATTCTGAGACTGGACTTTTCTTTACTCACAAATCCTTCAAATTGCAAGGCACGTCAGAAAAGACTAAGATTATGAGTTTAGATTGACACATGCAAAATCCCTTGGCATCCAATCAACCCAAGTTAATTCAACTTATTTCCAAATCCAGTAGTTCAAGAGGTCTCATAAAAAAAACATATTTTAAAGTTTTAGAACTCTCGGGTAATTCGTTCAAATCCAACCACTCGGTACCTCAAAAACCCACTCAAAGCCTTTTAAAACCCTCTATACACTATACGTTAAACCCATAATCGTTTAATGCTCATCATTCATAACCCTGTACTATCACCAACCGATTATGCAAGGAACTTTTCTAAGTCTGGGGAAACCTTAATTCGGGTGCTATTTTCAGAAGATCGTTGAAACATATACCTCGAAACGGAAATTTTTTTATATATTATCTATATTGTGCAGCCTTATGAAAAATAACGATAATAGAGGTATTCCTTGACTCGGTATACCTCAACTCCCAGGACTTTTAGAATGAGGGGGAAAAGGTATAAAAACAATGAACTTACCCACTGGTTCTAATTATCTACAATTTTTTTTGACATAAATATCACTTTCGTTCCATAATGCAGTATTTTTGGTTATTCTTAGTATCATTAGTTCTTGGTTCACCTATCAAATTACTTGCTCCACTGGAGGATGACTTTTACTCCCCACCAGAAGGTTACGAAGATAAAGAAGTCGGTACAATTCTTCGATTTAGGAAAACTCCATTCCAAATTAGAAGTGTTTATTTCCCCGTTAACATATCAAATAGTTGGCAAATGTTAGTACGGTCAGAAGACGGGTTCGGTAACGCGTCAGTTATTACATCCACGATATTCGAACCATATAACGCTAATAGTTCCCGTTTAGTGTCATACCAAGTCGCTGAAGATGCTGCCAGTCCAGATTGTGCACCATCGTATTCTTTCCAAGGTGGAGGTGGGTTTTCCACATTCGTAGGGAAATTGGAAATGTTTTTAATTCAGACTGCTTTAGATGAAGGTTACTACGTCGTTGCACCAGATTATGAAGGTGCAATTAGTGCTTTCACAGCCGGGAGAAATTCAGGGTATGCAACATTAAACACTATTCGTGGTGCTTTACAAACGTTTAATATCACTGGACTCAAACCAGATGCTGAAGTGATCATGTGGGGGTACTCAGGCGGTACAATTGCTAGTTCCTGGGCGGCTGGGTTGGCACCAACGTATGCTGAGGATTTAAGAGATAATTTGAAAGGTGTGGCGATTGGTGGATGGGTTACTAATGTTACCGCCACTGCTGTTGCCATTGATGGTTCCCCCTTTGCTGGGTTGACCCCGAACGCTATTGGTGGGTTGAGTAACCAGTATCCAGACATCAAAGGTGTTATAGCAGAAAATATCCAGCCTGATAAATTAGAGAAGTTTGAGAAAGCGTATAATATGTGTTTAGTTGATCTGATCATTGATTATGCATTCGAGGATTTCTTCCAAGGAGATGATAGTTATGCTATTGAAGGATGGGGGATCTTGGATTTAGCACCGGTTCGTAATATGTTGATGATTAACACGTTGGGGATAAATACCACGTCCGATGTGAAACCTGATATTCCGATTTTCTTGTTCCATGGTGTGAAAGACGAGATTGTGCCATTCAAGGATGCACAAAGGGTATATGATGTATGGTGTGAAAACGATGGGATGGATTCATTTGAGTTTGCGGCGGCGACGTCAACTGGTCATATCCTAGAAGTTATCGAGGGGAGCGGTGCGGCTTTGAGTTGGATTAAAAAAGTTTTCAATGGTGGTGACACAGTGAAGGGGTGTAAGAAAACTGTGAGGTTAACGAATTTATTTTATCCGGGGGCTATTGGTCAGTATATCGATCTCTTGGGTGCTGCAATGAATAATGTTTTTGGATCAGCTATTGGACCTAAGTTAAAGAAGAAAGTTACAAGAGATTATGGTGATGATTATCCTGGTTCATTTGAAATTGAATCATTCTTTAATTTTTTGGAAAATTATAAAGGTTTGTAAATTTAATGTATTTAGAAAAGTTTAGTTCTCTTTTATTGTTATTCTCTAGAGTTTGAATTTCTGGAGGGGTTTTATAAGTAACCTACTACGAGAAAATAGTTGAAAATAATTGAAATTGAAAATCGCAGTCAATAATAGACAATAATCAATAGTAAAAGAAAGATAATAACAAACTCAAGTAGGTTTCAAATAAGCATAAATGTATAAGTAGATATTAAGGGATACAAATAGATATAACTAAATAGAAGCCTTGTTATTTCAATCCCTGCAAAAAATCACCTTAACCAAGGCTTAAAAGAGGCTTACTAGAGAATGTACCTTATAGGGGAAAATTTTACCCTTAGATGGGAGGGGAGGTGGGGGAAGGGTAAAACCGATCTATATCTCATTAACTATACTAATAAACACTCCTTGACTTAAATTTCAAAGTAAAATTTCTCTTTACTGGACCATCATTTTTAAAAATACTTATAAAACTTTTACGTTTATTTATATTTGAATCTAATGGTGATAATTCAATTACTGATTTCCTATTCTCTTTTTTCACCTTTGATATTTTTTTAGTTGATTTTGGTTGTGGGTCCACAGTCTTTAACTCTTGATGTGGTTTAGGTGGTTGAGGTTTTAATTTTGTTTGGTCAAGTGGTGGAGTAATTGGAGTCTTTGGTGTGATTGGTGATGAAGAAAATGTGGTTGTGTCATAAGTATCATCGAAATCATTATTGAATGTATTATCGAAATTATTCTCATCATTAATACTATGATACGAATTATTTGAATTAATTGAATTTGAAGTGATTGATGTTGTATCTAAAGTGATATTGAATTGGAAAGATTTAGAATTGATTGATTCCAATTTACATAATTCATTAATTGAAAGATTTGATTCTTTTGATTGTCTCTTGATTTCCAATTCTTGAATTGGATCCTCAATTAAATCAACATCATTTTTAATTTCTTGTTTTAATGGTGATGATTGTTTTTCAGTGAATGATTCATAATCTGATCCAAATTTCGACCCAATTTCAGATTTTGGATCCAATGTTTCTGCATATTCTGATTCATATTTAGATCCTTGTTCATTTTTAGGTAATGATTCTATTGATTTTGTATCTAAATTTGATACTATATCTGATGAAACTTCTGAATTTGAAATTGAACTTGAAGGGATTAAATTATTTTCTTCCTCTTCTTCCTTTTCTTTTTGTGCTGGATCTGGTTGTGGTTCTTGTTCTTCTTCTGGTAGCTCTTGTTGATGAGAAGGATCAATTTCTTCTTCAACAAATGTCATTGAGCCATTCTTAAGTTTATAACCTTTCAATTTCATAAATTGATTTTTGGAACCTAAACTAGAATTTGAAAAATTTTGTGAAGGTAATTTTTTGGAAATACTATCATTTATAGTATCAATTGATTTATTCTTAAAATTTTTAAATTTATAAAAAAAATTTGAATCAATAAAACTACTATTTCTTGAATTTGGAATTGTTGTTGTTGTACCAGTTGTTGATTGAGAATTTGAATGTGATTGTGATTGAGAATTTAATTGATTTGAATTAAATGATAAATCTGAAATAATTGAAGAATTTCTTGAATTTGATAATTCAATTAAATGTTTATTTTCAATAATTGATTTTAATAAATTTATAAAATTTGGTAATTCTAATAAATTATTTGATGGTATAAAAATTGGTTGTAAAATAATTGAATAATTCATTATTGACATTTTTGTTAAATAATTAAATTCTAATAAATTTGAAATAAAATTAATTGAATAAATGAAAATTTCAATTGATGTTTTAGGTAAATTAAAATTTAAAAATTCATTAAAATTTTTAATATCTAAATCTAAATTACCTGATAAATTTAAATATTCAGAATTAATAAATTCAAAATTTGTTGTTAAAATTTTTTTAATTAATGAACAAATATCATAAATTGAAGTATCAGGATTTTTCAAAAATTTTGGGAATTTATTTAAAGTATTATAATATTGATTAATTTTTTTTAAAGATCCATTAATTCTAAAAATTCCTTCGGTGATATTAGCGTAGATGTAAGAAAACAATTCATGAACGATTATTGGTACTTTTAATGATAAATTATTGATTTCAACTTCAACTATTTGGAACGGATCAACCATTTTTTTTAAAACCCTTTATCCTTTATTCCTTTACCTCCTTAAAAAAAAAACACACCAAAAAAAAACACACACCTAAAAAAACCAGACGTAACCGTCAATAAAAAAAAAAAAAAATATTAAATATATATATATAAAGTAAATGATACCTATGCCTAGGTCTCTGAGTGTCTCTGAATAACCAAACTCTTAGTTATACTAACTTCAACTCAGTTATATGAAATATGGAAAAATGCAGTATTGATAAAAAAAAAAGGTAATGTGATCTAAAAAGAAAATACTTCTTCTGTTTTCTAACGTGATGTGAGTGATGACTTGTCTATCTGATGTAAGTATAAGATGTACTACCCACTGTAAATGCCTTTGTATGAAGTTGAAAGTTGATGAAATGATTTTTTTTTGGGATGATGTTAAAATGGGCAATGATTGTAATTATAAATTAAACGAAAATAATTTTAGAGATTCGCGTTCTCCAATTTCTCCATTTTTAACTTTTTTTATAAAAAGGAGTTTTAACTTTTTGTTGTCATGGTGAATTATTACATTAGGGAGAGAAAGTGGGAATAGAAAGGAATAGAACGAAAGGAATAGAACGAAAGCATAGGGTATGGTAACACAAAGGGTAAGGAAGGGGGCCAAAAAAAAAACACTATTACTGAGTAAAGTAGAAAAAAACACCCTTTTTCCCATAAAAACAGGCGTTTTTAAGCATCTCTTTAGTATTTACCATAAGGTTATATAAGTACAAAGTTTTTGTATTTTATCAAGTAACTCGTCAATTACTAAACTAATCTCTATAAACGAATTTCTTTGTATTATCTATCGATAAAAGATTTGGAGAATATTGTTTGTATTTATAACGTCAACGTAAATGAAATGTATAATGTATAAAATATATAAAGAGGTTTTAAAAACATTTTGGTGTATCATCGCGTTGACGATTAAATTTTTTAACTTAATTTAGTTAAGGAATTAAAAAGTATAATGATAAGGAGTTAGAAAAGGTGAAAAAGAAAAGAAGATTGGGGAATTTGGAAAGAATTTGGAAAGAATTTGGAAAGAAGTTATAGGGTTTTCAAAAAATGGTTTTAAAAAAAGGATAAGCAATTTTTTGTATAGCGATATTAATAGATTATTAGTGTGTGAAAATATTATTAGACGATAAGCACAATGTGTAAATTTTAAGCCTTATCTAAATAATACTTGGATTTATTTAAGTTGAAATGATTTTATAAAGGGTGGTTCTGTTATAAGGAATAAAGTGTAGTAATTGAGATATTATATATATAGTCCTAGTAATAGTATATAGAGATCTTTGATCAAATCTCATTATATTCATCATAGGGTATGTATTGTTCTTTTCAAAAATGTTATTTTACCCAAGGATAATACAATATAAACACTCCTATATAGGTACCAACAAGATAACACTATAAAACCTTGATTATAAAACTTGATTTGAAAAGTTATACAGAAATCATATATAACATCATATAAAAATATATAAAAATATATAAAAATATATCTGATCTATGGGAACACAAGTATTTATATGTATAAAAAGATTTCGCATTTGAAATAGTGCCAAACCCTCAGTGGCAAACCCGAGTGCTTACATAAGATACCATTGCACGTGATCTGTCTCAATCATTTTAAAATCTCTCAAACCCGAAGAAAAAATAATAAAATTTCCCCCATATAAAATATTATATTATATTCGTATAATAAAATATAATAAATTATAGCAATTATAACTAATTTTACTGTATAATGTTAATATAATTTTATAAAAGAATTTGGATATGTATAAAGGTATACCTGTATACCTGTATACCTGTATACCTGTATACCTGTATAAATGTATACCTGTATAAATGTATAAGAATAAAAAGGGTAATAACCCGCATAAAAATTTCATGTTGTAAATATTGTAAATAGAGTAAAGTTTCAAAAGAATCTGAAATTGGAACCTTCACTGGCATAAACGAAGAATAAAAATTATGGGAAACAATTAAAAATATGAAATTATCCTATATATAAAGGGATAAAGGATATCCATATTTGATATAATTATTTCTGTATTAGGGGATATTTGCATTAAGATATTAGTAATATAGATATATGCTGTATTTTGAAATATAACATTTATAATATAACATATATAATACAATAATTTAAGTATATTTAACAAAGTTCTTATTACGTAATGCAATTCAGTGCGGTACAAAAATATTTTGTTCGCATTTAATCGATTTAATGCCGTCTAACGATAATGATAATTAGACAATTAGCTAGTGATATAGTGATATAGTCAGTAGTAGTAGTAGTAGTAGAGTAAAGAGTATATTTATGGAATACCAATTCCTTTATAAAGTAATCCCCATATAAATTGTAAACTGTAAACTGTAAACTGTACACTGTAAACTGTAAACTGTCAAATGGTATTACTCAATCGGGACATCCTCTGCAACTTTCTTTTTCTCTTTAGGGGGAGAGAAAACTCTCAAAAGGAAAAGGGCGAGGGAAAAAAAAGGTCCCTTAAATTTTTACAGCACATTCATATATCAACTAATCAACTAATTTTATAACAACTAGTTTATACCTTGAGTTATAAGAGAACCATTAAGGAGAAGACAAAAATACAACCATTTTATATCGACATTTATTTAAAATTTAATCGCTTTAAAATTTACGGTTTTTTTAAAAGAAATTTCATTTCATCACACTTTTTTTTTTTTTTTGTTCAAACTTGTATAAGAACTGGAATTTATTATTATTATTATTATTTTAAAAAAATTTCCCATTAACTTCCCTTACATTACTTACATTACTTATATTCATCCCCTATTATATTCATTTGTTTTAAAATTCTACTTGACTTCCAACCCACTCGATTAACTGAATAATTCTTTTAATGAGTTATAATAATTTTATACCTGATAATCCTTCACCTTTATCATCAGATAATTATATTTATAAAATACGACCTAGAAAAAATTCTTCAATAATTAATAATTATGATTTAGATCCTAATTTATCAATCGATCATATTCATTCAATTGAAAATTCTGATCCTGTTGATCCAATAAATCCAA
The DNA here is from genome assembly GCA_030571035.1 of Yamadazyma buinensis. NCBI lineage: Eukaryota > Fungi > Ascomycota > Pichiomycetes > Serinales > Debaryomycetaceae > Yamadazyma > Yamadazyma buinensis. Next base: position 107,948 of record JAJLWZ010000001.1, on the reverse strand, counting down.
TAAATTTTGATAAATTAGATCCAATTGATAAAATACGATCAACAAATCTTGATCAAATTAAATTATTAAAAAATAAAGATTCACATTTAGATGATTTGAAAGAAGGTGATGAAATTCAAGAAGCTGATGATGATGATGATGATGAAAATGATGAAGAAATAGATGAAGAAGATGAAGAAGATGAAGAAGATTTAGATTTAGAAGATTTAGAAGATTTAGAAGATTTAGAAGAAGATTTAGAAGAAGAATTACAAGAAGAATTAATTGATGAAAATGAGTTAAAAGATGATAAAAAGAAAAATAAAATAAATTCATCAAATTCTTTCTTAGTTAATAATTTAGAATTAAAAGATTTCCCACTTTTTAAACAAGCTCCTGATTCATTTTATAATAAAATTATTTCAAATTTAAAATTAATAACTTATCATCCTCAATCAAATATTGTTAGAATGGGTGATCCTTCAAAATCAATGTATTGGATTTTAAAAGGTGTTGTATCAATTATTTCATCTGATGGTGATTCTATTTATAATGAATTATCATCTGGTCAATTTTTTGGTGAAATTGGTATATTATTTAATAGACCAAGAACTGCAAATGTTGTAGCAAAAACAAAAGTATTAGTTGGAGTTTTAACTTCAAAAAATTTTAATAATGTTTTAAAATCTTTCCCATTAATGGAAAGAAGAATTAGAGATGAAGCTCAAGAAAGATTAGCAATGTTGGAAAAAATTTCTAAAAATTCAAATATTTTACCTCCAATTTTACCTTTAATACCTTCGAAATTAAATATTGATGAAAATGATTCAAATAATTTAAATAATAATTCAAATAATAATAATAATAATTCAAATAATAATTTAAATAATTTAATTAATTCAAATGATGATGAATCAACTGATTCTTTAGATTCTTCAATTTCAATTCAAAAATTTTTAAAAAATTTACCAGTTTTTAAAAATTTACCTTCCAAAATTATTCATAAGATAGCATTAGGTGCTGAACCAATGAAATTTAAACCATTTGAATATATCTTTTATATAAATGATATTGGTTCAGATATTTATTTTATAATTAATGGTCAAGTTGAAGTTTTAAATGAATCTGATTTAATATTAGCAAAATTAAATAATGGTATGTACTTTGGTGAAATGTCATTTTTGAATTACTTACAGAATAATTCAAATTTTAAAAGATCAGCATCAATTAGATCTATAACGAATTTAGAATTGATTGTTATTAAATCTGATTTATTGAAAGGTTTATGTGATGAATACCCTTTTTTGATTGATCATATGAAGAAAACTAGTGATAAAAGGTGTGAGATTAATAAATCTCATTTAGAGGTTTTTGGAGATCCGAGGGATCCAAATCAAATAAGAGATTCAAGAGATTCAGGGGATCCAAGAGACCCAAGAGATCCAAGTCTCCCAAGAGATCCAAGAGACTCAAAAGATTCTGAAGATCCATTACAACCACCAAATATAGATTTTAAAAATTTCGAATTTAAATTTGATTTTAAACCATTACATTCAAGGAGTGTAAGTCCAGTAACTGATATTTCCGATGATGATATATTCGATAAAGATAGGCCAATTATTAGATCTCCTAATATTATCAGTCCTTCCAACCCATTATCCAATCAAGTACCTATCCTTACCAATTTAGGTTCCAGTTCAAGTAATTTAAATAATCCATTATCTGTACCTTCAGTTCAACCAATTTCTCCAATCCCATTAGTTCCAACACCTAAAAGAAGACCATCACAATTTGGTTTACCAAATGAACAATTTGATTATATCCCACATAATAAAAGATTGAAATTACAGAGTGTTAGTAGAAGGAGATCTTCAGTTTTGGCTAATACTGGTCCATTAACTGATGCTTTACTTATACTCATATTTGAATATTTGGATGTTGTAACATTAATGAGATTAAGATTGGTTAGTAAAAGATGGAGACAATTGTTGTATATTTCACCTAATTTATGTAAGACTTTAAACCTTTGTAAATGGAATACATTAATAGATGATGTAATACTTATAAATATTACGAAATTCGTAGGTTCAAGACCTCAATATATTGATATTTCAAATTGTTTCCATATAACTAGTGAAGGATTTTCATATATGATTAATGAAATCGGTATAAGTGGGACTATAAAATCCGTCAAGATGAAATCTAATTGGGAGATTAGTGCAATGGCTATAATGGATTTAACTGTTCCTAGTGTAGGGAAGTACTTGCAAGAAATTGATTTATCGAATTGTAGAAAAGTAAGGGATAACGTTGTAGAGAGGTTGATTGGATGGAATAAATTGAATAATCAGAACCAAAACCAATTACAATTGAATCAATACCAAATGAATCATCAAGTACAAGTCCCACAAACGTTAGATAATATCATGAATGAGAATTTCGAGGATATTGGTTGTAAACAATTGACGAAGATTAATGTTGGTTATTGTAAGCATCTTACTGATAATGTTATGTATCACATTAGTGAACATTGCGCTAATAGATTGACTGAATTGGATATTACGAGATGTACGACAATCACTGATAAAGGGTTTGAATTCTGGATGTATAAGTATTTCCCGAATTTAACTAAATTATCACTTAAAGATTGTACATTCTTAACTGATAAATCAATCATATCAATCGCTAATTCTGTGCCTAACTTGAAAAACTTGGATTTGAATTTCTGTTGTTCATTAACTGATATTTCCATCGAAGTCTTGTGTATGGGATGTCAAAACTTGGAATTCTTGGACTTATCATTCTGTGGGTCCGCAGTAAGTGATTCTTCGTTGCTTACCATCTCCCACAACTTGAAGAAGGTTCGGAACTTGGTCTTGAGAGGATGTATCAGAGTAACTAGAGCGGGTATAGATTCGTTGTTATCGAGCAACTCAGACTTGCGGTACTTGAATGTAAGTCAGTGTAAGAATTCAGATATTTACCCTGGATCGATACCGGCGCAGAAATTTAAGATTAATGAAATTACTAAATCAGCTTTTGTTAAGGCTGGAATATCTGATAAAATTATTGAAATTGTCATCTAAAATTAAAAAAAAAGGTGGCTATTTCTGTGTATATTATAATGATTACGATTTTTAATGAATTTTCCTCTCTCAAGACTTTCTCTTCTTCCCCTTTGATTTATCCTCGAAATTAATGTAATTGGAAGTTACACCTTTCCCAATCAAGTACTCCAGGATAATCTTGAAATGTGGTCCTTGAACGACAACTTCACAACCTTCTTTCTCATTCTCTTTCTCCAATGTACTAGACCCTTGACACAAGTTTCTTAATTCTTCCTCGATGATATGGGGTTTAATATAGAATTTCTCGAAATTCTTCACCCTAGTAATCGTCTTCCTCCCCAACTTCGTCTCATAAGTCACTTCAATCTTCGGTATTTCACCCTTAATCAATTTTAAATCGTCGTCTATAGATTGTGACGGTTTTAAAATGTAATAGTACATCGACATCCCTTTCAAGAACTTCACAACCACTTCGTTCCGTCCGATTTTATCCACGTTTAAAATCTCCTTTAATGCATCGTCGACTACAATCCCCTTTGGGTTTTTGGGGTCAGATAAATTGAATTGTTTGATATATTTCGTCACCAAATTCTTCACTTCTTGATTAGTGTAAGCGGATGTATAATCAGCGTTTAGTTTATTATAAAACATCCTATACTTTCTAGTAGGTTCGTAGAACTGAACAGGTTTCAAGACGTATGAATCCTCCTTTTTGTCTACTTTAATCTTCTCGATCTTGTGTGTGGTGAACTCAACGATTTTCGGATCAGTCTTGGGGATCGTAGATGTGATGGTGAGATCATCATCTTTACCTTTTACTTGAATATACCCCAATTTATTCATGGCTTTTAAAAACTTACCGGTTTTCTTGAAACTTGTTTTCTTGATGTTTTTGTACTTAGGATCAATGATTGGGAAATTCTTGAGGACGTGGTTTGACATGAAATTGGATGATGTGATAGGGAATGTGAGGGTGTCTAGTTTGATTGATTGGAGTAATGATCTGGTGAAGAAATTATCTAGTTCGTCTGTGGTAAGTGATGATATTTCTTCTGTTAGTTCTTTTATTTCCTCAACCTCTACTTCTTGTGGTTCGGTGACTTCGTCACTTTCTTTCTCTGTGTCAGTCACTGGTTGAGTGACTTCCTCACCTTCGTCACTTTCATTTTTCCAAGGTGATTCAATAGATACAAATTTAGGTTCATCAATATCAACGAATTTATTCAATTTACATAATTCATCACCAATATAATGGTATACACTAACAGCCACACCTGATCCAAGACTATTCATTCCACCCAACGCCAATTTCGCAACACCAACAGCCTGAACGACCCCTGGTTTCTGGTAATCTACTATACCAACTATCGTCCCGGATAAAATACGTTTATCGAATGGTAAATGACATCCTGGAAGCATTAAATCAGCTCCATTCTTAAGATGTTGGATTACACCGTCGTGAGTGGATACGAGTGGTAAGATGTATCCGTTGGCCCATAAAGTGAATAACGTGGGGAAGATCCCTGAGTCTCGAGATTTGAAGTAAATCGGCGTTTCATTCTCGGTATAATAGATCGTTCCTTGTGTAGTTTGAGTCTTGAAAGTTGATTGTTTAACTATTGAAGGGACTAGATTGAGTTCTTGGTCTTTTGTGAGGGAATCTTTCGGGATATTGAAGTCGGCGCAGATCGTGGCGAGGAGTTTCTTCCTGTCTGATGACTTGATGTTCGCCAGTGCTTTCACCTGTGGAGATTTCTTAAACATCTCTTCTCGTTTTCAAGCTATTCAAAAGTGAGGTTAAATTTGAGATCGCGAATAATTTAAATCATCAACACACGTATGAGTGATTCTAAAGAGAAACCTGAAATTGTCGACTCGAAGAATCCGGTATCGAAGTGGTCTGTGAAAGGGATCAGGACTTTGGTCCTTGGGTTCTGTGTCTTGATCGTCGGTGGGATCGGGTACCCTTGGTTCTACTTCACGACCACGATCCACAGATCAGATTTACCAATCGATGAAATCAATACGGTTAATGAGATTATTCAGAATGTCAAGTTTAATGTCCCGGTTTATTTGAACTTGACGAATGCGTCGGAGGACTTTATAGTGATGGCGCAGAGGACGTTGGACGAGAAAGTTTATGGAGCGTACCCTGAACTACAAGATTTTTGGCATGTGGAGTATAAGAGATTGACAAGTGGTGAAATTAGTGATGATGATTATATTGTGAATATCAAGATTGTTCCGGAAAAAGAATCAGGTGAAGAAGTACTTGAGACAGTCCATATTTCACCATTTTCAAAAACTACCACTCTCGAAGTAACGAATAATGTTATATTATCTAATAAAGTTGATGATTTCCTCAATACCGTTATAATCGATAAGATATTCAAATATGAAATTGAAAAATTTAGTAAATTGAAAAAGGGCACGGTAGGTGTTAAAGATACCCACGATAGTGTAGTGTTCCCATACTCGACGAATTATAATTTAGTGTTTTCATTGTTCGTTGAAGATGGTAAACAAGTAAGTTGGCAATCAGATGAAATCATCGAATTGATTGAACCAGTACTTGGGAACTTAAAATACTTCGCTAATTTCACAATCTCCACTCAAATCCAGTACTTCTCCCACTTGAATATCCCTGTTCACGAACTGGAAACCGAGGTAGTGGTTAAAGAATCTGATTTACCATCATTCATTAATTTCGGTGATTGGAACTTGAATAACAATGATCTTAACCCAACCATCAATTTCATCTTGTTCTTCCCGAAATCAAACTACGATAATAAACCAATGATTATTGAGAAGTCTAAGACTAATTCATTTTTGATTCCTCAATGGGGTGGTGTTCACGTATTTAATAAACACTACGACGTCTATGATGATCAAGACCATTTCGTTATCCTTAAAGATGAATTGATTTCCATATTCGATATTTTTGCCTCACAATTGTTCCAATTGATTGGATTACCATTATCTTTAAGCACTAATGGTGAAGGGTCCGAACCAGATGGTTTGAAATCATTACCGATTAGAATCGATTCATTGATTAGACTCGCGATATATAAAAATTATATTCAATCAATCAAGATTTTGAAATCTTTGGTTAAATTAACTAATGAATTGAATGAAATTTCTGTACCTGAAATAACAAAAATTTCATGTCAAGAATCATTAATTAATTTAAATACTTCAATACTGTTAGTTAATGAAAATTCATTTAATTTAGGAGTAACACAATCTTCCAAAGCATTAAATAATGCAAATAACGCTTTTTTTGAAAAGGAAATAGTTCAACAGGTTTATTTCCCTAGTGAACATAAATTTGCTGTTTTCTTACCATTAATTGGTCCAGTTTGTTCGATTTTAGTTATGACTAGTTTAAAACTGTTGAAAGATTTGAGAAGTAGGTAATTACGAAATACATATCTGATATTATTTTTTTGGAACAGCTCTAAACAAATAGCTCTAAACAAATAGCTCTTTAACTTACTTGGAGAATCTGATTAGGTAGTTAATTCACTGAACCTAAGTGAAAATTGGAGTAGTGTTTTTTTAATTAAAAAAGTTTCTTTAAATACTCAATCCATTAAGAAGGAAATTAAAAGAATTAAATTTGACTTGATTACCCCACATTTTGACAGATTTTCACTTTTTACAAAATCTAAACTAAAAAGATTATTAAATATATATTACATTTCTACATTTTACTTTTAACATTAATCATTAAATCATCTTTATCATCTAAATCATTATCTAATTGAATAGTCTCATTGAAAACTTCTGATAAATGATCAACCACCCCCCAACCATAACCATTTGCAAATCTACGTCTACAAATAATATTATTATGAGCATCAGGAGGTAATCTAACCAATACCTTCCTCCAATTCAATTCATTATGGTACTTCCTTGCAATTTTAACTTGTCTTTTAGATTTATGGAAAAATCCAGATTCTTCTTTATGTGATGGGATATCTGAGTACAGGTATGATCTATCATGGAAAATCACGGGTTCTCTACTTTTAGGTGAAATAATATATTCTTGATTTGGGATTGGACAAATAAGAGTGTTTATAGCTGATTCGATTATGGATGCCTTAGGTGGTAAACTTAAAGTCTCTTTCCCTTCCAAAATTGTATTTTCATCCATATGATCATACTTCTCAGCTTGTCGTTGATCCATTTCTATACTATTATTATCATCATTTTCATGTTCTTCATTATCATTGTCGAATTTAATAGTTGAATTAGTATCACTTAAATTATCAGTGCCACGAGCATTTATAGTCATTATCTTCTCCCTTATCTTATTTCTTCGTTTATCCCCGCCTGTGAACCCAAGCCCAAGTAATTGTTTGTACTTGTAAACTTCATTTTTTTGACCATCCCTTTCGGAAACTTTTGGTATACCAGCTTCATTAGATATTGGGATTTCACCAATTTTTTCAGGATCTTTCACATCTTTAACCAGTTTAATTCGTTTAACATCATTTAAAGTTACGTAATCCAAATATAATAATGCACTTGTACGTAATGGTACAATCCCATCATTTATAATATTTGCATAAATAATTAAATTTGAACAACTTTTTAAAAATTCATGTAAATCATCAGGTAATTCATCTAATATTGCTTTCCCCTTTAATTTCGATCTAGTTAATGTTAAATCTCTACCTGTTTTACCTAATGTTCCAAGATCTAAAAACCATGATATAATAAAACTATATTCATTTAAAATTCCTAGTAATGGTGATGCCATAAATACTAAATTAAAAGGCTTTATATTTCTTTTAATGAAAAAATTAGATTCAGTATCTAATATAAATTTAATTGAATATAATTGAACTAATCCACCTAATGAATGTCCAATAAATGAGATTTTATTAATTTTAATACCTTGATTAATCATATTATCAATTAATTGAATAAGATATTTCCCCTGTCTACTACCTAATTTTTTTATTCCACCTTCAGTTTTACCAGCATTCCCATTAAAACCTTTAATAATTAAATTATCATTAACATTTGATTCCAAAATTTCTTTTAAATATAACATATCAGCTGTTAAATTTGAAAATATCCCATGAGTTAAAATAACCAAATGAACTGGCTTGGTGTAATCATCTGGAGGTCGGGACCATATCTCATCTTGATTAGTTTTCAAAACTTTCAAATTGGGATTGAATGGTTTACCTATGTTGAAATTGAAACTTTTATCGGATACTTTAAATCCTGATATTACTGATAATCTCCTAAATGGTCCCAGATTCAATTGTTTCATACTTTGCAAATCATCACCTATGAGTAGGTCGTAAGAAACTGATGTTTCTTTAGTAATTGCAATCTGTGAAATAATTTCAATTTTCCAACCATAAGTTAACTCATCTGCATTAGTATCCTTATGTTCCGATTTTGTGGTATTGGCTGCTTCACGAATTAAAGAATTCTCATTCATTAATAACTTGACATTAAAAGTCTGGCCCGGCTTCAAATCATTATTGAAATGTACTTCTCTCGATTCCTGCTTAAACTCTTCATTATGATTGAAATTCCATGGTATGACATGACAATAAAGTATGAAAGGTCCATTAATCAAATGAATAGCACGAATTGGTGAATTTTCCGTGTTTTTCAACCTGAATATGATTTCCTTCGTTGGGTCTGATGTGGTGTATTTGACGGTGTACCGTCTTACTCCACCGATATGAACAGAATCTTTATCTCTGTACCATATGTGGGGGTTCATTTATAATTGAGTGTGATTATAAAGTTTAATATGGTTTGTAATTTACGAGAGTGCGTAAAATCTGCTAAGTTGCCAAAATTACTTTGATGAATCTCAAGAAATTTCACCTAGTCAAAGGTTAGTGAAGAAATTTGAAAGGAATGGAGAGAAAGATATAGAAGAGGAGAAAGGTTTTTGTACACAATAAATATATTTTATGCATGGAATCAAACTAACTATAACAATTACTCTAAAGTAAAACAGGATGGTTAACAAGATTGAATAAACTCGTTGAAAATATTTTTTTTTTTTATTTTATTTTAATTTAATTTATTTTAAAAGGTTGAATAAATTTAAACACCGAAAACTTCAGTCAAGAATCTTTGTTCTTCTTCGTTATGCATTGCTTTGGAACCAGCAGCAACTGAAGCACTTGGATCTCTACCAGCGTATCTTAAAGATAATCCTTTATGGTTTTCAGTTTCTTGTAAAGTAGTCAAGATTCTTGGTTGACAATAAGAGTAACCACCCATATTTAATGGTTCTTCTTGACAATAAACTAAATCTTCCATATTTGGATAACTGTCTAAAGCATCTCTTAATTGTTGGTATGGGAAAGGATGCATTTGTTCAATCTTAATAAAAGCAGTTGATTTATCTTCAATAGTTGAACGTTTTTTATGTAAAGCAGTAAATACTTGACCAGTACATAAAACAATTCTTTTAATATTTTCTTTTGATTCAATTGATTTACCTAATTCAGCATCTTCAATAATCCAATTAAAATGTGATTCACCAGTAAATTCATCTAAATTACTTCTTGCTAATGGATGTCTTAATAAAGATTTTGAAAAGAATAAAATTAATGGTTTTCTAAATTGTCTATGCATTTGTCTTCTTAATAAATGGAATAAATTAGATGGAGTACTTGGATAAGCAACTTGCATATTACAATCTTGATGTTGTCTATCTAATTTTTCTTGAGATGGGAAATATCTTGGATCTTCATTACACATTTGTAAATATCTTTCAATTCTACCTGAGGAATGTTCTGGACCTTGACCATCATAACCATGAGGTAATGATAAAACTAAACCAGATCTTTGTTTCCATTTACTTTCAGCAGCGGCAACGAATTGATCAACAATAACTTGAGCAGTATTAGCAAAATCTCCAAATTGAGCTTCCCATTGAACTAAAGCATCTGGTGAAGTTAATGAATAACCATATTCAAAACCCATACAACCATATTCAGATAATGAAGAATTAGAAATATCAAAAGCTCCTTGATCTTCACTTAAATGTTTTAATGGGGTATAAGTTTGTTCACTTGCTTGATCATGTAAAACAGCATGTCTTTGAGAAAAGGTACCTCTTTCAACATCTTGACCAGAAACTCTAACATGATAACCTTCTAAAGCTAATGAACCAAATGCCATTGCTTCACCAGTTGCCCAATCAATACCTTCACCAGTTTCAACAGTTTTCTTTCTAGCATTTAAAATTCTTTTTAAATTTCTATGAACTTCAAAACCTTTTGGTACTTCAGTAGTCTTGGTACCAATACTCTTAAGGATTGATTCATCAACAGCAGTTGGTAAATGTGGTAAAACTTCAGTTGCTAATTCTTTTGGTGATTTAAAATCTTCCCATGGAGTTGTTAACCATTCTCTTGAAGTTGGTACATATTCTTTTGATTTTGAAAATGATTCTTCTAATATATTCCAAACCCAAGTTTTATGTTCTTCAATATCTTCTTTGGTAAAAGTTTTTTCAGCTAATAATTTTTCAGTATAATATTCAATAACTGATCTTTTTTCAGCAATTCTTTGATACATTAAAGGTTGAGTAAAAGCTGGTTGATCAGTTTCATTATGACCATGCTTTCTATAACCAACAACATCAATAATAACATCAGTATGGAATTTAGATCTCCATTCAGCTGCTAAATTAAAAATAAAAATAATACCTTCAACATCTTCAGCATTTACATGGAAAATTGGTGCATTAATTGATTTTGCAATATCTGAAGGATATAAAGTTGATCTAGCAAATCTTGGATCGGTGGTAAAACCAATTTGATTATTAATAATAACATGAATTGTACCACCAGTTGAATAACCTGGTAAATTAGCAAATCCCATAGTTTCATAAACAATACCTTGACCTGAAAATGCAGCATCACCATGTAATAAAACTGACATTGCCTTTTTATGTTCTTTAGTATCATTTTTATAATGTTGAATAGCTCTAGTCTTACCCAAGACAACACCATCTTCAGCTTCTAAATGTGAAGGATTAGCAACTAATGATAAATTAACATGTTTACCTGAAGTAGTTGGTCTTTCATAATTCATACCTAAATGATATTTAACATCACCTGAACCTTCATCAAATTCTTTTGAACCAGTAAATTCAGAAAAAATTGATTCATTTGGTTTTCTAACAACATTTGATAACATATTTAATCTACCTCTATGTGGCATACCAATAACAACATCTTCAACACCAAATTCAACGGATTTATCAATTAAAGATTTCATACCAGGAACAACAGATTCTGCACCTTCTAAACCAAATCTTTTATCACTTGGAAATTTAGTTGCTAAAAATGTTTCAAATGATGTTGCCCAAATTAATCTATCTAAGATTTGTCTCTTTTCATCAGTTGAAAATTTATAAGGTTCAGGAATTTCAATTCTTTCTCTTAACCAATCACATTGTTCTTTTGAAGGAATATGAATATATTCAACACCATAAGTTGAACAATATAATTTTTCACAAGATTCAATAATTTCTTTTAATGATAAAGTTTTTTTACCATTTTCTGCAAATCTTGGTAAAATACCTGGACCTAAAGTAATTTGTTTATTTAAATCAGATTCTGAGAAACCATAATATTCTAAAGTTAATTCTTTTGGAATATCACCTTGATCTCCAAAACTTATACCTAATGGATCAATTTTTGCCTTTTGATGACCTCTAACTTGATAAGCTCTAACTAATAATTGAACTTTTAAATGAGTGACAACATCTTCACCCATATTTGAAGTACCTTGACCAGGAACGAAACCTGCTGCACCACCTGAAACAGTTGGAATTAAAGTTGGAGGAGCTTGGAAAGCTTTTGATGGTGGAATATTTGATGATTCCATATTTTTAAAATATGCATTCCATGAAATATGAACAGATGATGGATCTTGTCTCCAAGCTTCATACATTTCATCAATATAATTACCATTAACAGTTTGTAAAAAACCATCTTGACCAGTTGCTAAATTTCTTTTAAATGATAAAGAAATTGATTTTGAATTAATTGAAATATTTGATTTCAATAAATTTTTTCTAATTAATCTAGAGTGATTAACACTCTTTATAGATCTAAGCATTATTAATCTTATTAATCCTTAAAAATTTTTTTTTTAATTTAAAAGGTTGGGTTTCCTTTTGTATTTTTCTGTCGATGGTTGATTTATTGGGATTTGATTGGTGTTGGAGGCGAGACACGACATTTTTGTGTAAGGTTTAAAATTTTGCAAAACAAAAAAGTCCCCTTAAATCACCGGGATTTTTAAAGATTTTACCTATCCTTTGAAAGAAATTATAACAAGTAACAAAGGAGAAGTAGAAGTGTGTATTTATGGTGTATACAATATATTTAACCCAAGTGATACAAAGAATTTAAGGAGGTAACGTAAAAAGAATTTATATATAAAAAAATCAAAATCTGTTAAATCTCGGGGTATATAATGGCTGCAAAATGAAAAAGAAGTTACACAGAATTATACTCACATTTTTTTTTTTTAAAGAAAATCCTAAAGATGACCCCATAAACAAATAAAAATGGACCGAAGGGGTTTAAGAACTATGTTCAATAATATTTTGAAAAATGGAGAGGATAGAGTCGATGCCGAACAGGGAAAGCATTTTAAAGAATGACGTTTTAGAATTAGTAGCGAATAATGCCGGGAGTATTTTGGTTTAGGCCTCTTCTCTCTTCAAAACCCCCCCAGGAAATTAAGGAATATACGCGAGTTGAATTATAAAACCAGAGATGTTGAGGGGAAAAATTACTATACTCCTGGTTGACTTGTCTGTCAAAACAGAAGGTCCTATATGTTCTGAAATACTACTCCGTGACAATCAACTATAAAAAAAAAAAAAAAAATAGAGAATAAATAATGGATTATATATATTTACAAGTTTAGATAAATTCTTGAGCTTTTCTCCTAAAAGCATTACAATCTCTTAACCATTGTTTGTAATTTTCCAATGAATAAATTCTTTCACCATAATAATCAGGTACAGGATTTGAAAATGATTGAGATGATGCATCAACTCTATTTTTTTTAATCTTATGTAAAAATATTTCATGTTTAATTTTAAATTGCGATACTTTGGATTTATTAATTAAGTTAAATAAACTTGTACCTAAAAATGGTCCAAATAACCAACCACATCCTCCACCTAATATAACAAATCCACCCATAATCATAAATGGATCAAATCCCATAATTGGTTTTTCTGGATCAATTTCAATATTACCTAAATATGTTAAAGTTAATAAACCACCTCCAATACTTGTAAAAGTTGAAGCGATTATATTAGCTATATTATTTTGTTTCTTTAATTTAAAATATTCAACCCAATTCATTTGTGAATTAGTAGAAGTTTGACTTTGAAATCTATTAAATCTCAAATTCATCTTGGTTTTAAGATTAGTTTTAAGGTTTATCAGATTGATACCATTTTTAATCCCTATTAATCTAAACATTTTTTGTGTGTGTGTTTTTTTTTTGCACTTTATTCTTTTCTTTGCCAGTCTCTTATATTCTTTATAAAATCTATTTGAATGGGTTATAATGATATGGGACCCCCTTATATGAAAATTTTTTTGAGATTCTTTGATAAAAGAGAGAGTTTCGCACTGAGAAAAATGATCAGACTTTGTGGAGTGCGGTGCACCAACAGAAGCGAGTGCGCGCTGAAGAGCGGGGCGTGTACCAATGGCCAAAACAATTGTGTTGATGCGAATTAAACAATTTTGAAGGGGAGGAAAACACACAGAGATCGTTGAGCACTTATTTAAAGACTCAGCGTTTAATCAAAGAAAATCTTATACGCGTTAATCAAATTAGTTGATATATATATATATATATATACACATATAAAAGAACTAAATGACTGATTATAAGTATCCTAACTCAAAACCAGAGTTGAGTCGACTTCTAAATGAATATCAAAAATTGTCAAAATTTGAAAAAGATGATGAATCAAATAAGAATGAAATAAGTTCAACTGCAAAATTAACTATTGAACTGATTTTATATAAAGTATCAGAAAATTATTCAATTTATAAAACTGAAGCAAGTAAATTTGAAGAAAATTTAAAATTTTTAAATAATCAAAGTATTAATGAAGTTAATAATGAAGATGAAAATAATTTAGATTATAATTTATTACAAAAACAAATTTTAAGTTTACAATTATTATCTAAAGATTTAGATTTACCAACTAATCTTGAATTAGAATTTAAAGATACATTAAAAGAATTAAATTCAAATGAATCAACAAATAATAAAGGTTTGGAATATTTAAATAATTTTTTTGAAAATGATTTAGATTATAAAGATTATACAAATAAATTAATTCAATTAGGTGTTAAATTACCAAATAAATCAAATTCAAAATCAAAATCAAATTCAAATTCAAATTCAATTAATGAATTAGAAAATTCCAAAGAAATTCCAACAAATTTAACAAATTATTTTACTGAACAAATAATTTCATCAAAAATTTCAAATAGAATTCAAGATTTAGAAAATTTACCAATGAATTTAGGTACATTCCAATTAAATAAAAATAATAAAGATTATTCTAATATTCAAGATTTAAAAATTAAATCATTAATTGAATTAAAATCTTTAAGAGTATTATCAAAACAAAAACAATTAAAAAGATTATTAATTAATTATTTAGCAATTGATAATACATCATTTTTAAAAGATTTAACAAATAATTCAATTATAAATTCAATTACAAGAAATTTTAATCAAAGATCAAAAATTAAACAAATTGAACCAGAAAAATTAGCTTCAAAATTAGATGAAAAGCAAAAATTAGAATTAAAAAAGAAACAAGATTTATTACAATTAGAAAGAATTAAATCAATTATCGATTATACAAATGATTTAAATTCAATTAAATTTGATAAATTAAATAAAAGAAATACTTTAATTAAAAATATTAATAATTATCATACAAATGTTGCTAAAGATGAAAGTAAAAAATTAGAAAAAACTGCTAAACAAAGATTACAAGCTTTAAAAGCAAATGATGAAGAAGCTTATTTAAAATTATTAGATCAAACAAAAGATCATAGAATTACTCATTTATTAAGACAAACTAATACATTTTTAGATACTTTAGCTCAAGCTGTTAAAGTTCAACAAGTTGAAAGTGGAGCAGAAATTCCAATGGAAGAACAAGTTACAAATGAAGATGATGCTGATGAAATTAGGGAAAAAATAGATTATTATCAAGTTGCTCATAGAATTCAAGAAGAAATTAAAGTTCAACCAACTATTTTAATTGGTGGTCAATTAAAAGAATATCAATTAAAAGGTTTACAATGGATGGTATCATTATATAATAATAAATTAAATGGTATATTAGCTGATGAAATGGGTCTTGGTAAAACTATTCAATCTATTTCATTAGTTACTTATCTTATTGAAAAAAAACATGAAGATAAATTTTTAGTTATTGTTCCATTATCAACAATTACAAATTGGACTTTAGAATTTGAAAAATGGGCTCCAAGTGTTAAAGTTATAGTTTATAAAGGTAGTCAACAACAAAGAAGAGATTTACAATATGAAGTTAGATTAGGTAGATTCCAAGTTTTATTAACTACTTATGAATATATTATTAGAGAAAGACCACTTTTAGCAAAATTTGAATATAGTCATATGATTATTGATGAAGGTCATAGAATGAAAAATAGTGAATCTAAATTATCAATTACTTTAAGAACTTATTATAAAACAAAGAATAGATTAATTTTAACTGGTACTCCATTACAAAATAATTTACCTGAATTATGGGCTTTATTAAATTTCGTTTTACCAAAAATTTTTAATTCTGTTAAATCTTTTGATGAATGGTTTAATACACCTTTTGCTAATACTGGTACTCCAGAAAAATTTGAATTAAATGAAGAAGAAAGTTTATTAGTTATTAGAAGATTACATAAAGTTTTAAGACCTTTCCTTTTAAGAAGATTGAAAAAAGATGTTGAAAAAGATTTACCTGATAAAGTTGAAAAAGTCTTGAAATGTAATTTATCAGGTTTACAATATATCTTATATCAACAAATGTTGAAACATAATGCATTATTTGTTGGTGCAGATGTAGGTAATTCTAAGAGTGGTATAAAAGGTTTAAATAATAAAATCATGCAATTAAGAAAGATTTGTAATCATCCATTTGTTTTTGAAGAAGTTGAAATGGTTTTAAATAGTAGTAAATTAACAAATGATTTAATTTGGAGAACTTCAGGTAAATTTGAATTATTAGATAGAATTTTACCAAAATTTAAAGCTACAGGTCATAGAGTTTTAATGTTTTTCCAAATGACTCAAGTTATGGATATTATGGAAGATTTCTTAAGATGGAGAGATATGAAATATTTAAGATTAGATGGTAGTACTAAAGCCGATGATAGACAAGATATGTTAAAAGTTTTCAATGCTCCAGATTCAGATTATTTTTGTTTCCTTTTATCTACTAGAGCTGGTGGGTTAGGTTTAAATTTACAAACTGCTGATACTGTTATTATTTTCGATACTGATTGGAATCCACATCAAGATTTACAAGCTCAAGATAGAGCTCATAGAATTGGTCAAAAGAATGAAGTTAGAATTTTAAGATTAATTACTAATGATTCCGTTGAGGAAGTTATATTAGAAAGAGCACATCAAAAATTAGATATTGATGGTAAAGTTATTCAAGCTGGTAAATTCGATAATAAATCCACAGCTGAAGAACAAGAAGAATTTTTAAAGAAATTATTAGAAGCTCAAAGTTCTGAAGAAAATGAAGAAAAAAATATGTTGGATGATGAAGAATTGAATGAAATTTTAGCTAGAAGTGAAAAGGAAAAGGAACTTTTCGATGAAATGGATTTTGAAAGGGTTCAACAAGAGAAAAAATTTGGTGATTTTGATAAAAGATTGATTACTCCTGCTGAATTACCAAGTATTTTCACAGAAGATATAAGTCATCATTTCGAAAAGGATACAAAGGAATTAACTAAGATGAGAGCAAAGAGGAAAGTTAAGTATGATGATGGGTTGACTGAAGAACAATGGTTGATGGCTATGGATGATGATAATGATACTGTTGAAGATGCAATTAGAAGAAAAGAAGCAAGAGCTGCTAAGAGAAGAAGAACTAGAGGTGCTTCCAATGGTGAAGATTTGGATGATGATGAAGATGACGAAGAGGAAGAAGTTATTGAAGATGATGATGAAGAAGACGCTGAAGTCGTCATTGAAGATGATGAAGAAGATTTTTCAAATAATCCAACCATTTTAAAGGGTAAAGAAATTTTAGAAAATTTAAATAATTTAACTAATTCAAATAATGAAGGTATAATTGAAGTATTTTTAAAATTACCATCAAGAAAATTGTACCCAGATTACTATCAATTAGTTAAAACTCCAATTTCAGTTAACCAAATCGAGAAAAAATTAGTAGGTAACCAATACGCTGATTTAACAAATATGAAAGATGATTTATTGGTCATGTGTGGTAATGCGAGAACTTACAATGAAGAAGGAAGTGGTATTTATGATGCTGCAAATATAATTGAAGAGTTCATCAACCAAGAAATTCCATAATCGGGAGACTTTCCCACTACTAAATTGTTCCCCCTAACTTTAAATTTGGAGACTCACAAGAAGTCAAAAGAGAAAAAAAAAAAAAAAAAAAAGACTAAAAACAAGTAAAAAAATCAAATAAAATCATGTACATCTAGTTTAATATATATATAGAAATAACCTTATATCACTCTAACTTTTATCCCCCACCTATCCACGTCTGGGCTGATCCAGCCAATCAAACTTGTCTCATTCTCAGTTTGTCATTGAAATTTTCCCCATGCTGATAAAGGAAATACTGCGAGGGTCGAGCCTTACCGAGTATTAGTAAAAAAATACCTGGCCGATTAACAGCAAAGTAAAAATCGACGAGATATATAAATTGTTTGAGTTTCTTTCGGAAATATTTGGATAATTAAATTTTTTGGTTTTTAGTGTTTAAGTAAAGTTCACAAGTGATTAAGTATCGTTTCAATTGGGTGCAAAATAGTAATAAAGGGTCTTTAATTCGTAAAAGTGATAGAGATTAATATTACCGTAAATAGAAGTGGTAATTTTAGAGTATATAAAGTGGAAGAAAATTATAATTTTTTGATTTTAGTAATTGGTTAGTTTTAAATCATGTCAAGTATCTATTTAAATAGTTCAAAATTGAACTTGAAATTATTAAGTTTAGTAGGTGGTTCCGTTGCTGGTTCTGGTTTAGCTTATTATTATTATAGTTCACCAAAAGTTAGTTATCAAGGTAATAATAACAATAATAGTAATGGATTCAATGATAAAATCAAGTATTTATCAGCTAGTTTATTACCATTGAGTCAAATGCCAAAGGGCAAAACATTCAAAGACTATCAAGAAATTTATAATGCAATTGCTGAAAAAATGCATGATGAAGAAGATGCTGATGGTGGTGCCGGTAGATACGGGTTATTATGTAGATTAGCATGGCACGCCAGTGGAACTTATGATAAAACCACTTCCAAAGGTGGTTCATACGGTGGTACCATGGCGCTCGAACCGGAAAAATCAGACCCTGCAAATAATGGGTTAGACATTGGTCGTGATTTCTTACAAGAATTTGCGGTCAAGTACCCTTGGTTGAGTAGAGGTGATTTATGGACTTTAGGTGGTGTTGCTGCCATTCAAGAGTGTGGTGGACCAAAAATCAAGTGGAGACCAGGTAGAAAGAATGTGGAAGACAAGAGTAAAGTCCCAGCTAATGGGTTCTTACCTGATGCTTCCAAAGATGGTGCTTACGTTAAAGGGTTATTCGGTAGATTAGGTTTCAACGAACGTGAAACCGTTGCGTTGATCGGTGCACATGTTTTAGGGAAATGTCATCCAAATGCTTCAGGATTCGACGGTCCATGGGGTCCATCATTTAATTTCTTCTCAAATGATTTTTTCGTTAGATTATTGGGTAAATGGCACGTTAGAAAATGGGATGGTCCAAAACAATATGAAGACGATGAGTTCAACGCTTACATGATGTTGCCTACCGATATGGCCTTGAAGGAAGAATCCTATTTCTTGAAATACGTCAAGATGTACGCTGAAGACCAAGACTTGTTCTTTTCAGATTTCTCAAACGCGTACACTAAATTATTGGAAAATGGTATTGATTTCAAAGGTCAACCATATATGGTCTTCCAAACTCTTGAAGAACAAGATGAAGATTAGTTAAGTTATTTAAAAGGTATATAGTTCGTTATGAATTTGCAAAAAAATGTAGTAATTCTGCGGCTCAATAAATTAAAAAGAAATTAAGTATCAGTGATCATACCATCTCTTATGTAATCCTTTAATCCTTTTGACCCACCACCATTAGACCTTCCTTCACTCCGACTTTAATCTCAAACTTTTGTAGTTTGTAGTTGTATGATTGCCAAGGAACGGATTTTGAATATGGAGTTTACTCCAAATTCAAGTCCGACTACGATAAAGACTTTCCCGGACGCCAAAACACGTAAATAAAGTAAACAACCCAGACCTATCTAAAGGGATATGAGGCTGTACTAATAATGATTTATGGGGGTATGTATCATGTATATAGAGTTAATCTCAATCTCATATCCCCTAGTTTAAAATATTTTGGAAAAATAAGACCGAATAAGAATTTTTAAAGAATTACCGTATTCGCTTTATCTAAAAGATCAGCTAAACTTTTTTCTCTTTTACTGCGAGAGTCCGATAAGTCCTTAAAAAAGTTACACAAAATCGAATAATTTTTTAGAAACGCGGACTCTGTTTAAATAGAAGGTTGATTCCTCCCAATATAAAGAAAAAAATTTAGAAGGCGTAGTTAGTTAAACTGAATAGAATGAGTATACCACAAGCTGAGATTCTCCCATTGAAGACTGATGTTGGGGCATTAGGAAACAGAATCAATTCTGCCACCAGAGCCGCACATAACAAGATCGATAAACAGATGACACTTAAATTTGCATTAGCTTTAAGAGACTATAAGATTTACAGACAAGGATTACAAAGTTTTTACCATGTTTTCCAAGCCATTGAAAAGTCAATTGACAGAGAATTCAACAAGGAGAACCCGGACGAAATCACTAGTATTTTGAAGTCTATTTGGAAACCAGAGATTGCTAGAGCTCAAAGAGCTGAAAATGATTTAATGTTTTACTATGACAATCACAAGGAGAAATTCGTGAATCCAATCATGCAAGAACAAATCAACTTTTCACAACATATCGAAAACGAAACTGCTAAGAGACCTTACCTTTTACTTGCTTATTTACATGTTATGTACTTGGCTTTATTCGCAGGTGGTAGAATTATGAGATCATCATTATCAAAGGCCACTGGTATGTTCCCACAAAAACCAGGTTTCGACCACTCACAAATCATAAATTTGGGTACAACATTCTTCACATTCGATGTTAAAGACGAAGAATTTTTCAGAATTTTGTATAAGAGAGATTACGAATTATTTACAAGAAACACATTAACAGAACAACAAAAATTAGAAATTATCGAAGAAAGTAGGTACATATTCGAACAAAATGGTAGATGCGTGTCCGAATTGGAAAGACACAATTTATCAAGGATAAGACAAAAATGGTCTTATATAGCTTTTACAAAGGGTTATTATGTTGTTATAGGTGTTGGGATTTTAACTATCTTATATTACGCTAGAAAACTAATTTTACATTTTGTATAGGGTATAGGGTTAACGTTTTTGTTTTTTGGATGGCCTTTTTTCTTCCTCTTCTTCCTCTTCTTCCTCTTCTTCCTCTTCTTCGTCATCATCTTCTTCATCTTCTTCTTCGTCATCTTCTTCATCGTCATTGAAATCTTCACCTTCGTCATCGTCATCATCTTCTGCTTTTGCTTCTTCATCACCCTTTACCTTCCTCTCATTACTAACCCCGTAAGGATGATCATCAGTCCAATTTCCAAACCAGGAAATAATTCTATCAACATTACTATCCATTTGCTCATCATCATTACTTTCCAAAACCACAACGATATTTTCATCATATGATTCTTTAGCCTCTTGTAAAATCACCTGCATTATCTCAGCATCAAGATTTTCATCAATTTTATTCTTTTTATAACCTCTTTCAGTTAATCTATCGAATAAAATAGAATTATCAGTGGTTAAAACGACTACTAAATCGATCAATCTTTCTGGGAAAATATCACAGACGTGCCAGTCCACGATGTTCCCACCTTTACGCAACTGTATTTCCATATAATCAAGCAATTTATCCTCATCAACGACAGAAGTATCCAAAACCTCATCATAACTTTCTATAAACCCTTTCTCTTTGGCTATTTCACTTATTGAATGAAGTTTTAATTTTAAATTTTTCGATAATTTTATGGAATGTGATGATTTCCCACACCCTGGTGTACCAGTGATCAAAATATTAGGTAATTTCCTTACTAAATCTGACATCTTGAACTGTTATACTCTGTGAAATGAGAAAAATACAGATGAAGCAGTATAATCCGCACTAAAAAAACATTTTTTCCCTTGCTCAAATTTCTTACAAAGAAAAGTCCAACATCTGAATCGATACAGTTATAAACTAGCCTAGAATTAATTAGAGATATCATGAGTGAGATGGACAAGTTTGGATTGAATGGGATAACGTCCCTAGCTAAGATGGAAGACAGCAGCAAAAACCATTACGCCATAGGTCAAGATCTTAATCTACTTGGATTTGACTTGAATAACGAAGAAATATTATCGACTTTCCTGTCGCCTTGGATAGAGACTTCCAGATCAGATGTTGAACCAAGTTATAGGTTGCCAATACTGGTTCAAAATCAATCGATAGTGCCGCCTCCTGAATCTTGTGATACTAAAATTTCAACATTTAGTGATGAGACTTTATTCTATATATTTTACATGAAACCAAGAGATACTTTACAAGAGTATGCCGCAAGGGAATTGGTTACAAGGAACTGGAGGTACCATAAGGAGATCCAAGTGTGGTTGACCAAAGATAGTAATGTTGAGCCGGTATTAATTAGTCCTGAAATCGAAAAGGGGGTGTACATATTTTTTGATCCTCATAATTGGGAAAAGATAAAGAAAGAATTTGTATTGCATTATTCAGCTGTACAGGCTTAATCCAGTGCTTTTGATTGAATCAAAAAGACTGGGGAAAAGTTTGGTAGAGTTTGAGTGGATTTAGAATTATTCATTTTATATTAAGTACGGGTTTTCATTATACTATTCTTTATGGTAAGTAACTTTATCTACTTTGATTTCGTCATCTGAGTATGTGTAAATATATAATGTACAAGTACTGTTGATGGTCTCTAGTAAACAAAACGATGGAGTGTTTTCGAATGATTTTATGTTTTCTAATTCTGCAGGTGTGAAATCTGGATTTATTTCTTCTTGGTTAATGGTACCTACCTTTTCCTCCGTTTCTACATTCTCTCCCACTTTTTCCTCTTTATCTTCAACCTTTTGTTCTTCTCCTTTATCTTCAATTTTATCGTCTACATTTTCTGATCCTGGTTCCTTCACTTCTTCTTTAACTTCACCATCCTCCTTCTCTTCCTCTCCCTTTTCTCCTTTATCTTCTTCAACTTCCTCCTCTTCTTCTTCTTCAGCTTGCCAATCGAAATTAAAAGCTCCAGTAATACTACCAGGATTAACGAAAAACTTCCCATCCAAAACGTAAGCGTCGACTTTATGAGTCCCACCAAAGATCAAAATATCCACATCCAACTCCCTTGATAAATTCGATAAACTCAACGGGTCATTCTTAGGTACGACCAAATAACTATTAGTGAAACCGATCTTCAAATTATCAATCTTGATGATTTTATAATTTGGTATATCGTATTTACCTTTATCCGACACCTCACTTTCACTTCCATGGCTGGACTTCGATTTCTTAGACTCGGTATCTAGTTGTGATAACCCTTGGCTGATGATGTTCGTGTCGTCGAATTCTCCCTTCACGATACTGAAATTGGGGGATATGTTGTATAAATACTTTAATGTATCTAAATCATTAGTTAAATTCCCTAAACAAATTACGTGATCGATTTTTGGGTTTGATGGAATTGAGTTGGGATTAGGGGATAATAATTTTTGGAACTTTTCTGGAATACCAATTGATCTATCTGGAATGAATAAATCTCCTATTGCTAACGTTAACATTTTTGGTATTTTTTTAAATAACTTTTGATAATTTTCTGTCAGATTGCGAGTGGTGATTAAAGTGATAGGGGATAAAACTTAGAGATCTAGGAAGATTATGGGAAATTTTAGAAAATTTGGAAATCTTGGAAAATCAATTAATTTTTATTAATACAACTATTTAATAAGTGAAACAACTAAGCTAAGGAAGTGTATTTATCTTTATTTTAAGAGAAAAATTGGAGGTAAAAATTAGTCTAATTATTTGCAGTTAATTTTTGTAAAACTTGAGGATAAGCTTGGAAAATTTCATCAAATGAATCTCTATTAGTCATTTGGAAAATTTCTGGATCTTTAGCTAAAGCAACGAAAAATGTAGAAACTCCTGAATCAATTACAACTAATGCAATTCTTGTAATTTGACCTGCAATCAAGAAAGAAAATGCAATAATTGGAGCATAATAACCTCCAGTTGAATTATATTCTGGATTTGTATATCTTAAATAAAGATAAGACAATAAAGCAATGATATAACCAACAAACATTGAATATAAATTTAATGAAGTACTAATAAAACAATCATTAACTAAAGCATCCATACCTTTAAATCTTAATAATTCAAAAGTATCTTTAGCAGATTTAACATAAGATTTACCATATAATGCAACATAGCAATAAGCATAATGATTAAAATATTGAACCATCCATTGAATAAAACTAACAATAAATTCAATAACTAAAAATAAACAACCTAAGAAATAATTACCATCAGCAAAAGCATTTTGTCTAAACATTTGAAGGAAACCTTTAATTAATTGAATTAATGAAACAATTAATGAACCAAAACAAATTGATCCAAAACAATAAGTTAAAGCTCTTTTTAATGAACCTAATGCAGGATATTTTGGTTCACCTTGATCAGAACCAGATAAATAATACCAAGTACCATAAACTCCTGCAATTGTAACATGAATTATATTTCTAAGAACTTCAGAAATATAATAACCTGCAAATACAACAAATACTAAAACTCCAATTAAACTACCTTTTGAACAACTACCACCTGAAACATTACAACCTTCATTATTTGGATTTGGATCATATTTTACATAAGTACCAACAATAACAAGTGCAAATAAAATTGAAAAAGCTGAAGAAATTATAATACCAATAAATGAAACGATATAAGTTGAAGGATAACGTTTCATAACATCAATTACAATTTTTAAAATTGCTGCAGAAAATGGAATTCTATGTCTAACTCTCCAATACATAAATCCAGTAATTAAAGTAAAAATAAGGAAAACAATACCAGCTGAATAATATTTAATAGCTAAATAATAAACAGCAGTTGCAAAACCTAATAAAACGTTTAAAATTAAACCACTTGTAATAAAAAATTTTGGAGCTAATCTTGCATAAATAATTATTAAAATTGATAAGACAAGTGCAACAATAACAATAAATGAAAAAAGAATACCAGTATTAGTATTTAAAGTAAAAGTATTTTGACTACCATAAATACCTGAACCTTGAAATTTATGAGTAACTCTAAGAGCATGTAATGTAATACCAGTAATTACAAAAAATCCAATTACAACTAAAAGGAAAAAGATACTAAATGGCCAATCATTAAATCTTGGTTTAGTAACTTTAAAAGCTTCATCGAAATTATCACTATTAATTGGTTTACCTTCTTCCATTGATTCATAATCGTAATTTTGTCCTTCAACATGACCTTGAATATCTTGTTGTTGTTGTTGTTGTTGTTGTTCTCCTTGTCCTTGGAACGGACTTTGTCCTTGATTTTCATTTTGGTCTTGGTTATGAATTTGACCTTGTTGGTCGTATTGAGGAGGAATTTGTTCTTGATAACCTTGTTGTTGAACTGGTACGTTATAAGTCAGATTAGACATAATTGAAATAAGATACAAAAATAAAAAGTTTTTGGGAAAGTTTTAAAAATAAACTCCCTGAACAAAACACAATGAGAATAAAAAATAAGTTAGTGTCTGTCTATATTATTGCTGAAAAGTTATATAATAAATTGATCCCAATTGACCTGAATAAATAATAATATTAAATTTATATTATTATATTATTATATAAAGTAGTTAGCAATAAACTATAATTTGAAATTAGTTTGTGTAAGATAGAAAAAAGTTTAAAAATGGGCTTTAAAGGAAAAAAGCCTTAATGCGTTGAGGGTCCACTTCAAACCACTTCAATTTACAGATGGTTTTTTAGGGAGTTACTAAGAGTGGATATAATATCTACTTGTAGTTTGTAGTAGGTAATGGTATAGAGTATGGTAAGAAGTAATGGACTGCAATTGGAATCAGAGAATAATTAAAGTCATTAAACTGTAATCTTAAAATCTCTAAATGCTGAACATCAGATGGCTGAACTAACGGAAAAGAGCAAAACGAAACAGAAATTTTTTGAGATGAGATGCACGTGATGTGTCACGTGCATGCATTTTCAAAATTATTATAATACTAATTTTTAAAAGGTATTACTAGTTTAATACAGCTTTTATGGATATTAAGGAGGTATATAGATATAATAAAGTGTTATTGGGTATGGATATCCCTGGTTTCATAGAAAAATGTATTGCAAAAAATGTATTCATTACTGTACAACAAATTTTTCAAATTTCACAAACGACAATAGAAAAATTCAAGAAAACTAGCATCCATAAAGAGTAAATTGAATATTTATCATGACTAAACATAGGAAACAGAAACAGAAACAGAAACTACATCACCAAGACAACGGAACCATCTCTATTTTACAGTTTGAATAACTATAAGATTAGGTAATGAGAGGAATTAGATAATTCTGAAGTGAAATGATAATTACAATTTAAACCAGATCTATAACCGTTATGATCGTTACCTTTACCCGTAAACCATAGACCATAAACTGTTTAATTATTTGCATAATATTAACTATGGTTAAACAGATCTAGACTTCTTATAACGTCATCGGGGAGCGTCTCCTGGAAAGCCGTTGGAATCTTGCATCCCGCTGTACATGAAAAAAGGAAAAGGGAAAGAAAAAGAAGGAATGAAGCATGGGTTTATGACGATTATGGTTACATCAAGCAGATGAAACAGTAAAATAATGGTGAAAGGAATAAAAGAAATAGAAAACAGTAAAAGTTTAAAGGAATTCTTTACCAACAGAATCAATAAAAGTAGTGAAAGAATAAGGAAAATAGGGAAATCAGGTGAAAGAAACCTAAAAGAACGGAAAAAAACACAATGAAAAAGAAAGCAACATAAGGCAAATAAGGTATAAACCTAACTAAATACTACTTATACTGCTAACTAACGGCTAGATCTAGCTTTATGACCTTGCATGAACCTACATCCCGCTGCGGTACACCCATACTAAATTTTCCTCAAAACCCAATCCGATCTGAGTATATGTACATTGATGTACCAACTCTTGATAAACTGTTGATAAACTGTCGATACAGGTTATATACAAGTTAGACACTCTCAATCAGAGTCTAGATCGGATTGTTGTTCACAGTAAGCCTATATATAGTATGACCAAAAAAAAGAGAGCTTCCAGCACGTTTAATTAGGAGGTGTAGAAAAAAATGGCTGGTGAGATGAAAATCCAGCTTTTGAATGCATAAGGTTAAACGTTAAATCTTGAAATATAAAAGAATAAGTAAATAACCAGGATTTAATTTTGTTATAACTAAGTATAATTACTGAGTGACCATATTTATGTAATATATTTAAAAGTCCAATTAATTCACTAATTTAACCTAACCAGCTAATTATCAGTGTAATTTAACCGTATTTAGTGGAAAATATCTAAATAGTAAAAATAAAGAGAAGTATCTCACTGGTTAGTTAATTACTAATTAGCCTTGTTAAGGGAATTTATTACATTATAGCCCAGCCCCCCTAAGAAAAGTGATGTAGCACCCAGTAAAAAAAAAGTATGGCCAAGGCCTGTTGCGGTTCCAAGGCTGTTGGTAAGAAAAAGCCCAATTTCTCTCACGAAAAATCTCACGAAAAATAACACCAATTTGAAAAAAATCTACACGAATGTTGAGGATGTTAAGTACATTTTAACTCCTTTCATTAGTTCTACTTTACTTTACAACATTTCAATATCTTTTACAGTACAGTGATATTGAATTTAATAAGTAAATGATATAAATGATAATAAGTGGATTTTCCAATTAAGAGTGGGATACGAAATTAAACCAAATGGAATCGTTAAAATGTAAAAATAATAGACTATACATGAAACAGTTAAGTTGTAAAACACCCTCTTAAGTTGCAAAAACCTTGTGTAAACTGCTCATTCACGCTAACCTGCAAAAAAGTTTAAATCGTCAAAAAAAGAAAAACCAAAACATTAAAAATCTGAGAAAACCTTTTAAGAAAATGAGAATTCCCACCTCAAAAAAATAATCAAATTTTTGTTTAACACTTACACTCCTTCAAATTTTTTTAGAATTTCACCAATTGTTTGATTTATCACACTCCTTTAAATACAAAGATATATTACCCAAAATTTTATATCCTTAAAATCAAATATCAATTCGTTCCCTTTTTAAAAAAACACACACACAAACTTAACGCATTCCTTTTATATTTCAGTTCATATAAACAAAAAATACACTAGGTTTTTACAATAAAGTTATATTAAAAAGTTATTCAAAAGAAACAATCATGAAATTCTGCCAATCCTTATTAGTATTATTGGCTTCAGCCATGGTTAATGCTACTTGTACTTTATCATCAGATGGTAATTATTATTGTTCAGTTACTAAAAAAATCACTTATTCAGGTATCGGTTATTCAGGTACTTATGATGATATTACTGATATGGCTGATGATGGTACCTGTACTTCAGAAACTTACTCATTTAGTGGTAATTTAAGTCCTTTAGATGAAGAATTATCTTTACATTTTAGAGGTCCAATTAAATTAAAACAATTTGGTGTTTATTATCCTTCATCTTCCACTTCAAAGAGAGATCTTAAAGTTAAAAAAGATGTTGAAGAAGATTGTGCTACTACTTTAGTACATAAACATCATTTACATAAAAGAGCTACTAAAGTTGTTGAAGTTACTCAAACTGTTTATGTTGATGCTTATGGTAACACTCAAACTGTTGCTCAAACTTCATCAACTCAAGCTGCAGTTGCTAATGCTGTTGTTGGTACTTCAACCACTTCAACTTCCACCTCATCAACTTCAACTACTTCAACCTCATCCACTTCAACATCAACTTCATCAACCTCATCAACTTCAACTTCAAAATCTTCAACTTCATCAACTTCAACCTCAAGTTCATCATCATCAACTGGTGCTACAGGTGCTTGGACTAGATCTTCATACTATACTCCAGGTTCAGCTGATAATGTTGTTTTCATGAACTATTACGGTGGTTCAGGTTCAGGTGTTTGGAGTTCAGCTTATGGTAACTCTCTTTCATACGCTAGCAGTGATATGACTGGTGCTTCATCATCAGCTGTCGCTTTAGATGATATTACAGTTGGTTCAAACGAAGAATTTATTATCTTTTCAGGTGATGAATGTTCAGGTACTGATTGTGATTATTATAGACCAGGTATTCCAGCTTACCATGGATTTGGAGGTGATGAAAAAATCTTTGTTTTTGAATTTGAAATGCCAACTGCTAGTGGTACTAAAACTTCAGTTAACTGGGATATGCCAGCTATTTGGGCTTTAAATGCTAAAATCCCAAGAACTTTACAATACGGTACTTCATCATGTAGTTGTTGGCCATCATGTGGGGAATTAGATTTATTCGAAATCTTATCATCAGGCTCAGATAAATTAATTTCTCATTTACATGATGATCAAACTTCTGCTTCTAAAAAAAGATCAGGTGGTGGTGGTTCCCAAGATTATTTCGCTAGACCAACTTCAAGTACTATGAAAGCCGCCGTTATCTTCAATGGTAAAGCTATTTCTATCGTTCAAGTCGATGACGATACCGATTTCGGTTCAAGTTTAGATGAAGATACTGTTAGTGGTTGGATAAGTGAAACTGGTTCAGACGCAAGTATTGGTTATTAGATATTGGTTAGTTATATATATGTTTTGGTTCTATCTTTGTTTCTTTTACCCTACCTCTTTTCTTTCGCTGTCTCTTTCCTTAGATTGCAGTCAGATAGGACTTAACTTTGTATAAATAGAGTGAATGTTAAAACTTGCACGGCTCAAAGATTTAAGGTTTGGGTTAAAGTTTAGAGTGAAAATAAGGAAAGAAGTAAATAAACAAATACAGAAGAATACGTGTATTGTATTCTTCACAAGTTTGATTGACAAAAAGATTGGTAAATTTAGTGATACCACATTTCCGATAAATTTCAATATATTGTATTGAATATGTAAATTTCTATATAAACATTCTTTATATAGGTCCACTATCCATTTTAAGTGTATGGACAAGGGGGTGATAATTTTAAAGTATTAACTATAGCATACAAGTTACCACTAACTATAACAATTATAAACTTTTAGTTGTTACACTCCAATCTTCAAAAATAAAATCACTAGAAAGAGAAAAATAATCTGGCAAATGAAGTATTATAAAACTATAAACTTTTATTAATAATTACCATCAGTTATTGGGTTGAATTTGATGATAATAGCCTCTTTATTGTTGTTGACGTAATAATGTATAAAAATTTATAGCATAACTTAACAATTTACTAATATTTAAAGATAGTTCAGAGATTTTTTCATCTTTAATCGATAATTATAAAAGCATCTGAATATGAAGAACCAAATGTAATCAATATTTTTATCATAAAATCTGTTAAATAATAGTCAAAGAGAAAAGTTCCCGAATGGTTTATAAGAATACAAAATCTATAAAATATCATTGACTTTTAGAATAAATTTTAGGATAACAACCAGTGTCTTTATGTTCACATAAAAATTCATATAAAAGTGTAGGACCAACCAACCAACTATTAACCTTCCTCTCTATTTCCAAGACTTTTTCATCTTGTTTTAATCTTTCAGTAATTATATTAATTTTATCTTTCCCAGGTCCACATATACTAAATTGTTTATTCCTTTCAATGTAATACAAACTGATATATTCGTAAAATTTATTACACTCATTCATGAACTTATCCATCTCTTCAGCGTATTTCAACCATTCTTTTTTGGTAGTTTCAATTGTCATGTTGATGTGTGGTGGGTTAGGGAAATTTAATTCAATTAGACTTTCATAGCCATTGGACTCTTGCAGAATTGAAGGAATCGGTATTTGTATCGTTGGTGCCTGAATTAATGGTGATTGTGGTTCTTCTGTGGTGGTTGGATAGGATGATTTATTTACTGTGCTTCTAGGGTTCCTGGTCTTGGAAGGAGTTTGTGACTGTTTAGATAATTTTGTTTTTGATCTTGTTTGTCTGACGTTAGAACTCTCATCATCGCTCTTGTTATCGCTTGAATCTTTTAAAATGCTAACACTAGTGATTTCAAGTTCATCTTCTTCATTTTCTTCATTTTCCTCCTCTTCTTCACTATCGTCACTATTCTCACTATCATCTTGATCACTATCATCTTGATCACTATCATCTTGATCACTATCTCCTTCTTCTTCATCATCATCATCATCATCATCATCATCATCATCATCATCATCATCTTCATCGTCCTCAACATCCTCTTCTTCTTCATCTCTATCACTATCGTCACTATTCTCACTACCATCTTCCTCTTCGCCTTCATCGTCATCTTCATTATACCCAGTCCTTGATGTTGTTATTAGTTGACGAGACGTTCCATTTGCACTTCTCGGTGTACTATTAACTGTATTCCTTGTGTTGCTACCTCTTAATCTTTTCTTAATGCTATGTGTATCATCTACTTGGCTATCCCTTGGTCTTTTTTGTGTGTTACTTTTATTAACCTGAGTTTTCTTCATTGAACTTGTAGCCTTACCACTTGTATTATTTTGTTTTTTACTTGTTGATCTCGTACTAGGACTTGTACCATCACCATCTTTATTATTCGAATTATCTTTCCTTAATAGTTTGTTAACATCTGTATTCAATAATTTCATGGTAGCTAGTTTATCTGTTGTTATAGGTTTACTATGTCTTAATCTTTTAGAAATTCCATCGTTAGGAGCCAGTCCTTTCTTGCTCTGCGAAGGCCTCAATTTCGTTGTCATAATGTGTGTGCTCTGTTCTCAATTGAATTTTGAGTGAGAAATAAAGAGAGCAAAACTTGGAGCGTTTTTATCACTCCGTAATATTCTCTAAAGATTAGAGTATCACGTTTATTTAACAATTACAAAGTTTCAAGATATGGAAAATATCAAAATATTGAAGGTGTATAACTGTTATGGAAAGAAATTGAACTACGAAACAAACTGATTCCTTAGATGGTGGGTGTTTCATAATTAGTGCTCGTCAGGAATACTGATTACTAGGTACCGATAATTACCAACTAACAATTTCTGTATTGAAAATAAAATTAAGATTATAGATCATAGTGATTGACTACTAGATGATTATTGGTCCTCTTTATTGACTCTATGAATATTAAATTAATAACTTAAAATATACTTTCTTCCTATTATATCATAGTCCTTAATTAACTGAATGTATCTAATAAGAGTTACTCTAACGAGTGTTTAGAGAGATATGCAATTACTTATATAAATTCAAAGGAAATCCACATGATAAAAAATGTGTTATATTTGAAGTATAAAAGGGAATTTTTAACAAAGCCCACACACATATATATATATTAAGAATCAGCGTTAATTCATGATAATTTTTGGATTAGTATAGTCTATTAGACTGAATTTAAATTGATTATCGACTGTATATCATTTAAATAATCTTAAACCTTTTTATAAGTTTTATTCAAGTGGGATTTTTAAAAAGTGTTTCAAGGGTTTATCACCCAAGGATACCATATCAAATTTTAAACATTGAAGACATGCGTTGGTGGTTAGATAGAGACAATTAATGACTTACAGAGGTGTGTCAAGTGCTTTTGTTGTGCTTTTTTTATCTGGTATATCGAAGCTTAAAATTTGTGGTAAAGTGATCTATACCTTCATAACGATTTAGTAAATTTAAGATTGTATCTCTATCTATTCTGTTTACACATTGTAAGTACTTGATTAGATAAAGTATAGTAAAACAGTTACATTTCTGACAGTAGTTTAGAACTACTAAAGAGGTGGTAACTATTTATTTTTTGATTTTAAATATCAAAGGGGTGATATTATAGGGTTGACACTTTGAAAGTTCCAGTAAAGATTTCGAAGAAGTACT
Organism: Yamadazyma buinensis; assembly: GCA_030571035.1. NCBI lineage: Eukaryota > Fungi > Ascomycota > Pichiomycetes > Serinales > Debaryomycetaceae > Yamadazyma > Yamadazyma buinensis. Next base: position 75,352 of record JAJLWZ010000001.1, on the reverse strand, counting down.
TCAGGTTCTTTGATCTATAGAATATATTGGTATTCTTCAATCGAATCTCGTACCTCCACTAATATTTATTCTAATAACCCTTCTGATTACTTGTCATTTCCTGAATCATTATAATGATTCTCCAAAATACATTTGAACATTCAATCTCTCTTGCTTATTGCTTCAAAACTTAATCAAGAAATTTAACTAAAATTCATTTGCAAGCGGACCACATATAAACATAGAGTATTTAAGCACTGTAAAGAAAGTTTTCACCATTTATTAAACAACCTATATAAAAAACAATAGTCTCCTTACATATACAATATTATATATTTAAAATTAAATAAATTAAAGATTAATTTAGCATTTTCTAACTAAATTATTTTCTACTGAAGATATTATAATTTGGATCACTATATTTTTGATAACTTGAAGCAGTCCATCTTCTGAAAGTTTTACCATATTTAACCATAATTATAAAAGATCCATTAATAACAACACTTAACATAAACATTAACCAAGTTGTAACTTTTAAACCATTTTTATCTAACCAAGGTTGAATTGCAAATGTAAAACCCATACCAATCATATTTCTAATAAATAAAACAATAACTAAAGCTTCAGAAGCCATTTGATGATAAGAATCAACAATTAAAGTAAGACAAATAGTACCACTACTACTCATTGCAAAACCTAAGAAACCTTGACCTAAAATAACTGAAACTGCCCAATGAGCACCATACCAAGCACCTAAACCATAAGCTAATAAACCAATAGCATTTGTAACTAATGGGATAACCATAGCGTATAATCTAAATTCAGGTTCCATAATACCATTATTTCTTTTAGTTAAATAGATAGTTAACCAATCAACGAATGGACCAACAAGCATACCTAATAATGAACCAACTAATGGACCAAAGTTAGTTAAACCTGTACCACCTGCAGAAAAATTATAAGGAGGAGCTGAATAAATTTCAGATTGAGTTGTTGCAAGTAATGATAACCACATCATTTGAGCACCATAAACTAAACCAGCCCAAATAATAGCTGGAAAAGTAGCCATTAAAAATGGACGATAAAAGACAACAAACCAAGATCTTGGATCTCCATATTCAGTATCATATAATCTTAATTTTTGCCAATAAGTTTTAACTGGGATTGTTCTATCAATTGATTCTTCATCACCTGATGTAAAATCAACATTATCTTGAACATTAGTATCATCTTTAATTTCTTTATCTGGAGAAGCTAAACTTTCACGACTTTTAATTTGATGAATAATCTCTTCTTCTAAACTTTCATCATTTTCAGTACCTCTATAAAATGTTGTTTCTTCTAAGAAGAATAAAGCCCAAATAAGCATAATACCAAACATAATAATTTGAAGTCTAAAAGTCCATCTCCAACCAATACCATCTGAAATATAACCAGTAATGATTGGACCAATATCAGAACCAAAATATAAAGCTAAAATGGTAAAACTAAGATAAGTTGCTCTTTCATGAGTGAAAAATACATCATTAACACTAATTTCAATTAATGAATCACATGGAGCAGCTGCAAACCCACCAATAATATTAACACCATATAAATAACCAATTGAAGTTGCTTTAGAACCAAGAGCATTTGCAACAATCATTAAAACAATAACGAAAAGATAAACAGGTCTTCTACCCCATTTAAGAGCAGTTGGTTGTAAAAATAAACATCCTAAACCTAAAAATAAGAAACAAAGGGCTGATGAAATATTTAATTTTGTATAAGTGGTATTTAATTCTTCAACAAAAATATCCCATAATGGACCCAGGAAATTAACAGTAATTGCTAAAAATGTACCTAACCAAAATAAAATAAAAAATTGCCAATTTTTCTTATTTTGTGACCATCTTAATGGATCATTTGGATTTGATGATGGTGCAGGTCTTAAAATAATATTATCACTACCTTTTTTAACATTTAAATCACCTTCAATATCAACTAAATGAAGTGTACCTGGTACAATTTCAGTATCCACAACCATGGTTTTTTTTTTTCTGGCTTTTTAAAAATTTGTTATTTTTTTTTTGATTAAGTGACCGTACTTGATCCTTTTAAATAAAATGATTGTTCTTGATTTAATTAGCAATTAAATTTGAAATTACGATAATTTTGGTTCTAAGCCATATAATAAAGTATAAATCCTACAAAATCCTAAGCTATCGCATTAGCATTCTGTTTTGGGTCTAATCGCGGGAATTTGATTAGATGTCTTCTATGTCTTTTATGTCCTTAATATATAACTCTAGATAATTAAAATTCCATTCGTAGGGCATCGTTATCTAATAAAGAAGCTCAATCATTTGATAAAAAAAATTTTTTCGGATATATTAATAATTTTTTTAGCAATGGCTTTTAATCAATAGTTTTTGTGTTCCTTATACAGTGATACATATAGATACATATAAATTGTCAATAGTTAGAAATACAAAATTTGATTTGGAAAGAAACATATCGAATAAAAAGGTTCAAAAGATTAAAGATAAAGAATTATGTATTTCTAGAGTTTATCTTGTAATACTATCAACTCGTAAATTAATACAGTTATGCCTGTGAAAAATTTCATAAAAATTTCATACGGGCCAAATTTTACAATTTCTGGCCGTTATACAAAATAAATTTACTTTTTTAAATTTAAGCCGCTAATTCGAGATGGGATTCTCTTTGATAAAGGCGGATTATTATCAAAATTATCTCTAGCATCTAAAGGTTCGTTTCAGGTAGAATAAATTATACAAAAAATTATACAAGAAATTTATTCTATGTACACGATGTTACCCTTTAGAGTGTTTTTTCCATATTGTTTTAAATATTTGAGTTACCGCATATAAAATATATCGTACGACTGAAGCTTTATGTGTGCATTCTTATCCCTTATCGTGATGGTCAAAATAGTATCTCAGCAATGATGATATTGAATTTCGATACAGTAAGTAGTATAATCTTGTAATATGTAGGTAATTTCATCTATTTTCAATTATGATTGATAATAAAAAATTTGATGGAGTTCGCTAGGCGAGAAAACGGTTTATAAAAGTTCCATCTCATTAGACGTTAAGAATTTCATCATGCGACATTACAGAGAATGTGATTAGAAATAATTTTTGGTAATCTACAACGACTTACAAGACGAGAAGAAGTTAGCGTTAAAGACAAGAAGAGGATGGGACATTATGTTGGGATTGATATCGGAACAGGCTCTGTCCGTCTCTATACACTGAAAGGTTTTACGGATACAAGGTTAATCAGTACCATCAAACATAGTAATCGAGTTATCACTCAATCTTCAAATCAAATACTTGAGTCTGTAGTTGAGATTCTCAAAGATGATTATACTCTGATATGTTTTAGTGCCACTTGTTCGATGGTTGTTAGACAACTAGTAATTATCAATGGTGTGAAGTACTTGGTACCTTTCAATTGTGGATTAAATAACGATGACTCTCAAGATATTATTTTATGGATGGATAATAGATCAATTGAACAATCTAAAAACTTAAATAAATTCGATAGTTTGATTAAATCAACTATTGGACAATTCATACCAGAATTAGGTATCCCAAAATTGAAATGGTTAAGTGATAATTATGGTAAAGATAATTATAGGTTTGGTTATGAAGGTGGTTTATATTGTTTTGAATTACATGATTGGTTTCATTATCTTGAACTTGTAGGATGTTTGAAAACTCCAACAAGAAATGTACCGTTTAAATTGAAAGATTTACACTACAGTAGTGGCACAGGGATAGATGGGTCTATAAAAGGATGGACTGCAAAGGATCTTGAACCATTTAAGATAAAACTGAATATAGTAATTGGGAAATCTGAATCTGTAAATATTTCACCCTCTCAATTAATGTATTTAGGACAAGATTTTGGATCTGGATCAACAACAAGGTATGGATGTATAGATTCATACGCTGGTTGGGTTTCAAGTATAACTGACCTTCCAAAACTGGTTTCAATGATTGCTGGAACTAGTACATGCTTTGTCTTAGAAAATCATGGAGTGAAAATCAAAGGTTTATGGGGACCATTTGAATTAATTCAAGGTAAAAAAGTATCTGCTTGTGGTCAACCTGCCACTGGGAAGTTGTTTGAATTATTATTTCAAGAGTTTAAAGAATTTAACCCAAGTTTTCCAAAATTAGAAGAATGGACTAAAAATTTAGAAAATAAATTTAATCAATCTATAAATAAATTAATTAAATATTACTTTTATTATGGTGATAAATTCGGCAATCGAAGTCCATTAAGTAGTTTTGAAATGAATGAAATGTATGTAGATGGTGTTAATTCAAATAATTTACTTGGATCTGTATTTTCCCAAAATAAAGAGGCTTTGATTATACGGTATAATTTGATTCTTGAATTTTTAACTTTTCAAACACATCAAATTTTGAAACCGTTAGATATTGAAAGTATAGTGGTGATAGGTCTGCAAGCACAGAATGAAAGGTTTTTAACATTATTAAATGTTGTAACGGGGAAAAAAATCTATACAATAAAGGAAAACGATGCAAGTTTGAATGTAGCAAGAGGAGCAATGCAATTAGCTTCAGGCAAACCAATTCAGAATGAATATAAAAGACACGAGTTTGAAATTAGTGAAGATCAAAGAGTGATTTTATGCAAGAAAGCTGATACTATCGATGATTTTGTTGCATTACAAAAAAAATTGAATAATTTATATTAGTACAAATTTTCTGGTACCCCAGATTTGAGCCCCAGATTTTCATAAATCCATAAAATATCAAATACTTAGTTTTATGTGAACATCTCTCTCCCACCACTACCCGCACCTCACTGCGTAACTTCCATTATCACCTCGCTCACGATGTCCGATACCTCTACTCCATTAATACTTCATTAAATTAAGGATCTTTAGTGGAACCACGTCACGGTAGCATTGTATAAACTTATGCGCGGGTTTAAAGGCTGGAAAATTAAAATTTGTCAAAGTCATCATAACTACCTCAATTAACTAGAGGATCTCATTCATCGATTATAAAGAGGTTTTAAACTTAATCAGTTAGATTAGGTGAAGTGAATAATCTATTTTCTTTTCGATATATTTCAAAATCTGCGCTTGAAGCCATTCTTTACTTATACTTTCGTTAGATTTTTGAAAACAAACACATCTTTTTTATATAGCCGCCAATCTGGAGGAATAGGTGACTTATAAGAAATTTTGTTTTAATAGGGTGCCAAAAGATGTATCGATCATTCGATTCGTCGTTGAATCGTCTGTCACTAGGCATGGATAATCATTTGAAAAGTCAAGATTCTATTGATTCCTCAAATTCCAAGGATTCAAATAGTTCACAAAATATTAATGATAGAGATGATAAAGATACTAATGGGTCCAAAGATCATCGTGACACCAGCCAACCTAAAAAGAAAAGGAAATCGACTGTAAGAGCGTGTGATGCGTGTGCTATTAGGAAAGTGAAATGTGAAGCTGAAAGACCATGCCATCATTGTGTTGCCAATGGTTTAAATTGTACACAATTGAGAGAACGTAAAAAACTGGGACCAAAAAATTTGCATAGGAAGACATTAGATTCAATTAATAGTTTTTCAGAGAAACAATCTAAATTATTATTAGCTAATAAAAAATTTGACAGTAATTATGATATTAGTGATAATAAAAGTAGTAATGAAAATATTAATTCTGGTGTTGGAATTGGTATTGGTAGTAGTACTGGTAGTTTAGTGGGACAAGAAATTGAAAAATCATTAATTGCTTCAAATCATTTAAATCATCCAATTGAATTAGTACCCGAGCTTTTAAATCCTGAAACAAAATTAACTACATCAAATATAATTGAAATTTTAAATATTGTTAATGAACCAATAATAAATGCAATTTTAAAAGAATATACAATTACTTCATTAATTGATAATGCTTATCAATTAGTTGAATTTTTAAATACTAGAATACCAAATAATTCAATTGATATGATTTTAAATTCTAATGATCCAATTTATTTATCAAAAATGTTATTAATTTTATCATTAAGTTTATTAATTATTGAAAATTTAATAAAATTAATTGAATTAAATGTTAATTTAAATTATTCCTTGGTTATTCATCATGTAACTTATTATAAAAACTTTAAAAAAATTTTATTATTTAAAATTGATGATATTTTTTCAATAATTGATAAACTTTTATTATACCCAAATAAAAAATATAATAATCTTCAAATATTTTATAATGAATCAATTAGTTGTATAAATTTATTTGGATATTTTGATTTAATTACAAAATTTAATAATAATAATCATAATGATAATAAAGATGAAATTGAAAATGAAGATAACAATGAAATTTTTAAAAATTATTCAAAAGTTTATTATCTTAGAAAAGCTGTAAGTTATTATCATTTTGTTGATTTAAAAAATGAATTCATAATTAATAAAAATGATTTAACAAATTTTCAATTAAATGAGTTATTTGAAAAATTATTTGTAATGGAAAGATATAATTATTTTTTAAGTCCTGATATAATTGTTTCAGTTAATTTATTAGATATGAATTTTAATTTAAATTCATCTAATCCTTTATTTAGATGTTTTAAATTAATTAATAATGATTCTTTAATTTTAAATAATTTGAAATCTTTTAATATTTTAAAAAATTTAAATAAATTTTTTAAAATTAATCATTATCCCGATTTAACTAATTTATTAACTAAAAATTATTTAAATTTGAAAATAAATTTGATTAATTTTGGTAAAGATAATATTTATAATTCTGTTATAATTCAATTAGTTATATTTAAAATTTTAATGATTTATTCAAATAATTTACAATTAAATTTAATTGAACAAGAATTAATTGAAATTATAAAAAATTTAAATAAATTAATTAAAGTAAATGATTTATTTATTTTAAAATTTTCAACATTTAAATTAACTCCACAATTTTTACAAATTTTAAAAATTAATATAGATTTTGAAAATAATTTAAATCATTTGAATGATTTAATCATCTTCACCAAAAAATTAATGAAATTTTTCAATTCAACAAGTAATATAAATCAAATAATCAATTCAAATATTGTAATTTTTGAATGGTTCGAACAAATGAAAAAAATTGACCCAGATTCAAAAATTTTACTTGATTCAAATAATTCAAGACTTCTAAATAATTCAAATTCCGATATTGTACCATCAGTAGTTACTAATTCACCAATAAATTATCCAAATTCAATTTCACAACCACCAATCATGTCAAATCAATTCCAACCATTAGATTCGAATCAAAACAATCAAAATAATAATAATACCACCACTAATACAACAAATTTACCACAACAATTACAGGCTCAATTAAATAAACTACAACAAGTTGATAGTAATACTTCAAGTTTTGATAGTAATAAAGAGAAATCAGAAATAAATGAATTGTTAAATGATTTTGGTAATTCAAATTTAAGTTCTAAAAGTTCAACTAATCCAAATTCAATAGTTGTAACTGGTAATCATACACCTGAACCATTATTAAGGAATAATAATAACACCCCTAAAATAGACTTGATTAATACTACACCAAGTTTAAATTCCACATTAAATTTAACAACTAATTTAAATTCAAATACTAATTTAATGTCCAATTCAAACTTAATGTCAAATAATTCAACAAGTTATTCGACTTTAATTCAAAATGCATTACCGGTGCCACCAATAATGACTGCAGCAACAGCAATAATCAAAAGAGATAGTGAATTAAATTTAAATATTAGTGATAGTACTAAGAATTTATATAATTTATTTACTCAAATTAATGATGATGTTCGTAGTAGATCATCTACAAGTTTAACTAATTTATTTCAATTTAGCCAGAATCAAGGACAATCTCAATCCCCAACACAAGTTTCAATGCAAACACAAATGCAAACTCCAACAATTTCACAAACACTTGGGCAATCAATTCCAACTTCACAATCTCAAACACAATTACTCAATCCACTTTCTAATCAATTTACTAGTCAAATCCCAAGTCAAATCCCAAGTCAAAATAATTTAATGAACAGTACTGGTTTACCAAGTAATAATTTTGGAATTTCTAGTTCAAATTTAACAAAATTACCATCACTTTTAAATTTTAGATCATCGAATAATTTAAATTTAATTAACTCATCTTCAACTTTGAATTTATTTTTAAATCCAAGTAATGAGAATGATTTAGATGATTCTAATAATAATGATAATGAAAATAACGATAATGAGAAAATAAAGAATACGTTAAAAGACAAATTTTTATTATAGATTAATATAGAGTTTTTTTTTTGCAGCCTCTTTTTACGAGATTGAATTTACGAGGTCAGAAATGTTCTATTTCTCGGGGAGAAAATGGAAATTATAAAACAAAAGATCTCAAAACACTTTTAACCCTATAAGAAAAGACATCCCGAAACGAAAGACTCTTAAACACCCTAAAAAATCCCCCTCTAAACCCTTTTAAATTGAATACCCAAATTTGAGCGTTTTATCCGATGATAAGTTGATGATTACTTTTCAGTGGTGCGACTGTGAAGTTGATTCGATTTTCATGTGCAGAGTTTGGGGAAATATAAATTTCAATAATATCCCCACACAATCACTGTCCGAGCAATTTCAATTAGTTATTTAATTAGTTCTACGTTATTAGTGATAATTTAACAGTCATTATGTCCATTGAATTAGCTACTGCTGCAGTATTAGGCTCACAATTATTAGAAGCTAAATATCACATTAAAGATGATTTATTATTAGTTCAAAAAATTATAAAATCAGCCTTACCGTTTTTATGGAATGTTAGAAGAGGTAGAGCCAGTTTTTGGTATACATTTGAAAAATCAGTGGCTAAATATCCTAATAATATTTGTATCTCATTTCCTAGACCTAAAAAAAATCCTCCTCCAATTAAGGTAAATCTGGAAGGGTTTAAAGTTTACGATGATCAATATGATTTAGAAACTTTTACTTACAAGGAATTTTATAATTTGGTTTTAAGATTCAGTTATATATTAAAACATGATTATGGTGTAACTGCTGATCAAACCATCGCCATTGATTGTATGAATAAACCATTATTTTTATTATTATGGTTATCATTATGGAATATTGGAGCATTACCATCATTTTTAAATTTCAACACCAAGGATAAACCATTAGTTCATTGTCTTAAAATTGCAGAAGTTAGTCAAGTATTTATTGATCCGGATTGTGTTGAACCAATTAAATCAACCGAATCTCAGATTCACGATGAATTACCTCATGTTAAATTACATTATTTAAATGAGACTGAATTATTTAAAATTTTAAGTGATCCTTCAAGACCAAAATATAGGGCTCCAGATAATACTAGAAGAGTCAATGATAAAGATCATGATGCGTCAGCATTGATTTATACTTCTGGTACAACGGGGTTACCAAAGGCTGGGATTATGTCATGGAGAAAAGCATTTATGGCAGCTTCATTTTTTGGGTATATTATGAAAATTGATGGTAAAGCTAACGTTTTAACTGCTATGCCATTGTATCATTCAACGGCTGCAATGTTGGCTGTTTGTCCAACGTTTTTAATTGGTGGATGTGTTTCAATAGCTCAAAAATTCCTGGCTACAACATTTTGGACTCAAGCGAAACTTGTTAATGCCACTCATGTTCAATATGTTGGTGAAACTTGTAGATATTTATTGAATACAAATTATCATCCTGATCAAAAAAACCATAAGGTTAGAATTGCTTATGGTAATGGGTTAAGAAGAGATATTTGGAAAGAATTTAAAGCAAGATTTAATATTCAAGGAGTTGGAGAATTTTATGCCGCTACGGAATCACCTATTGCTTTAACAAACTTACAATTTGGAGATTTCGGAGTTGGTGCATGTAGAAAATATGGTAGTATAATTAACACTATTTTAAATCTTGAACAACGTATAGTTAGAATGGATCCTGATGATCAAGAAGAAATTTATAGAGATCCAAAAACTGGATTATGTATTCAAGCCGGTACTGATGAACCAGGTGAATTATTAATGAAGATTTTTAACGCTGATAAAATTGAAGAAAGTTTCCAAGGTTATTATGGTAATAAACTGGCTACAACAAAAAAAGTTATAAAAGATGTATTTTCTAAAGGTGATGCATGGTTTAGAAGTGGTGATTTATTGAAAATGGATGAAGATAGATTATTGTATTTTGTTGATAGATTAGGTGATACATTCCGTTGGAAAAGTGAAAATGTATCAGCTAGTGAAGTTGAAAACGAATTAATGGGCTCTCAAACAATTTTACAATCTGTCGTTGTTGGTGTTCAAATTCCAAATCATGAAGGTAGAGCTGGTTTTGCAGTTATTGAACCAAAGGAAGGGTTACCAATAACTCAAGTATTAGATAAAATTCATAAACATGCAGTTGCAAGTTTACCAAAATATGCAATCCCTCAATTCATCAAAGTTGGTAAAGTTGAAGCTAGTCATAATAACAAAGTGCCAAAAAATATTTATAAGAAGCAAAAATTACCAAAGGGAGAAACTGGTGATGAAATGATTTATTGGTTCTGTAAAGATGGCTATCAAGAATTAACTAATGATGCTTGGGCAAAGATAACTAATGGTCAAGCTAAATTATAGGTATTATATTTTAAGATTATATGAATAAATCCGTATTTTTAAGGTCTTATCTCTAAATTTCTAAATCTGTTATTTTTTTGAATCTCACCATGTCTCGTCAATGGCTTCTATTGTTCTAAAGTTGAAGGAAGTGTGGGATGGAAATACGAGTGGCAGCACCATTCTGGAATTATCAAAAAAATAAATCTCCACTTCATTCGTCTACTCCTATATCCCATCACCAGATATTGAAATCTTTCAATTCGAATCCTACTAATCCTCCTACAACTTATATCCAAGTCTACATATACACACTTAACTCTATATCCAATTATATATATACCTACTAAACTCTATATCCACTAAGACATCTAACATTTCAGATCAAAGTTTCAGGTGGTTAATGCCAGTTATGGTGTGTCTCAAAGATCACGACACTGTCAGATAAGCAAATCGTCCAGGCTTTTAGAATAAACTAAATAGCGCCCTTTCGGCTGTTTCGAATTTTTTTGATTTCACTTACCTATTCGTTGAATATCCTAGTCATAGTCTAAGTAAGCAATTGGTAGGTACAACTAGGATGTGGTTCACTGATCAAGAAATCGTACCAGGAACCGTTCATTTAGTTGACTTGGAAGGGGATTTAAATGTTCAAAAAAAAGATAAAGTCATATTAAGACCTGCACCAACATCCAACCCCAATGATCCATTAAGATGGTCACCAAAGAAGAAAAACTGGCAATTCTTTATATTATTCTGTATTGGAGCTTTACTTTCTGTCACGGTTAGTGTTTTGGGCCCATTATTTGATATTCTCATTGATGATTTGAATACCACGGTTGTTGATTTAATTATTAGTACTGCGTTGTGTTTCCTTTTCATTGGATTAGGCAGTGTTTTCTTACAACCTTTAGCGCTTAAGTTTGGACGTAGAATAGTTTACCTTTTCGCTTTAATTTTAGCTCTTGTAGCTAATGCTATCGCCTCCAAAGCCACATCCGTAAGTTCAATTCATGCATTTAATATGCTAGCTGGATTTGCTTCATCGCCAAGTGACTCATTAATTGAAATTAGTGTGAATGATGTTTTCTTTATTCATGAAAGAGCCACTTACCTTGGTATAACCATATTTTCACTTTATTTTGGTGCAAATATGGGGCCAATAGTTTCAGGATTCGTAGCTGATGGGATTGGTTGGTCATGGGCTTTTAGACTTCAAATTATAATGTATGGAATTATGTTTATTTTTGCATTGTTTTTAATGCAAGATACTACATTTTATAGAAATGAACAAAAGGATGAATTGGAGAATAATATAGTTCAACAAATTAGATCTCATGAAAATGAAGTTGTTCAAGTTCAACAAATTGTTCAAGAAATTAAAGAACCTACTGAAACGGTTACTGTTGTAACTAATAGTGGTGACGAAACTGTTATTGAAGCTAATAATATTAATGAATTAGAAAGTGTTGTTCCAATAGATTCAATAAATCATTCTATACCAGTTAGAACTTATTGGCAAAGAGTTAAATTTATAGAATCCGAATATAATGATCCAAGACCATTATGGGTAATTTTCACAAGACCATTACTATTATTTAGTTTCCCAGCAGTTATCTGGTCTGGTATAGTATTTGGAGCACAAATGATGTGGTTATCATTACTTGGAGTAACACAATCTGCCATTTATTCTGGTGAACCATATAATTTTTCAGCTGGATCTGTTGGTTTAACTAATTTCGGTGCATTATTTGGGACATTATCCGGTATGCTTATTGGACCATTTGTAGATTGGTTGATTGTTTATATGGCCAAACGTAATAATGGGATTATGGAACCTGAATTTAGATTATATGCAATGATAGTCCCTTTAATTTTCAATGCAGCTGGGTTATTAGCGTACGGATTAGGTTCATGGAGTGGATTACATTGGGCAGTATCAGTTGTTATTGGACAAGGGTTTTTAGGGTTTGCAATGAGCAGTACTGGTACACTTTGTCTTACCTTGATAGTTGATTCTTATCCACAAGTAGCCTCAGAAGCATTGGTGGCAGTGTTATTTATGAGAAACATTGTGGGGATGGTCTTTACTATTGCTATACCAACATGGCTTGAAGTCAATAGTTTGAAATTTATAACTTGGATGATGTTCTTAATGAGTATATTGATTAATTCAAGTACTGTTATAATGATTATTTGGGGGAAAAAATTTAGGAAATGGACTGCAAGAAGGTATGAATTGTATAGTGATCCTAATTATAGTTTCCTCTTTAAGAAAGAGAAAGAAAAGAAGTAATTTTATGTGTATTATTTTATTTATATTTTAAAGAATACTCGTACCTCTAAAGTAAGTGAAGAGAAGAGAACCGAGAGAGAGAAAAAAGATCCAAATCATGTACATTAAAAGCTAACTTTAAGCTTTATCAGAAATAGCAGTAACACCTGGTAATTCTTTACCTTCTAATAATTCTAAAGAAGCACCACCACCAGTTGAGACATGAGATAATTTTTCGACAACACCGAATTTTTTAGCAACAGTAGCAGTATCACCACCACCGATAATAACTGTATTACCAGCTTCAGCGGAAGCAACAGCAGCATCTAATAAAGATTTAGTACCAGCAGCGAATTTTTCAAATTCGAAAACACCTGGTGGACCATTCCAAACGATAGTTTTAGCTTTTGCAACGGTAGCTTCGAATAAAGCTCTTGATTTTGGACCAGCATCAAGACCCATCCATTTATCTGGGATACCTTCTTCTTGAGTGGCAGTTGAAGTAGCAGCATCTTTATCGAATTTATCAGCAGTGACGAAATCAACTGGTAAAACAATTTCAACACCGTTCTTTTTAGCTTTTGCGACTAAATGTTCAACATTTTGAGCACCAGCTTCATCAAATAATGAATCACCAATTGGCATATTATCTAAAACTTTTTTGAAAGTGAAAGCCATACCACCACCAACAATTAATAAATCAACTTTATCTAATAAATTATCAATTAATTGAATTTTATCAGAAACTTTAGCACCACCTAAGATAGCTAAGAAAGGTCTAGTTGGGTTTTCTAAAGCTTTAGCGAAATATTCTAATTCTTTAGCCATAAGGAAACCAGCAGCTTTTTGAGGTAAATCTAAACCAACCATTGATGAGTGAGCTCTATGAGCAGTACCAAAAGCATCATTAACATAAACATCAGCTAAAGCAGTTAATTCACTTCTAAATTTAGCAACTTCTTCTTTGGAAGCTTTAACTTTAGCACCATCAACTTTTTTAGAACCTTCTTCTTCAATATGGAATCTTAAATTTTCTAATAAGAAAATTTGACCATCTTTACCAGCATTAACAGCATCTTCAACTTCTTTACCAACACAATCATTTAAAAATTCAACTGGTTTACTTAATAATGAAGATAATTCATCAGCAACAGGTTTTAAACTATATTTATCAGTTTTTTCACCATTTGGTCTACCTAAATGTGAAGCTAAAATAATTGATTTTGGTTTATTTTCTAAAACGTATTTAATAGTTGGTAAAGCAGCAACAATTCTTTGATTATTAGTAATTGTTTTACCATCTAATGGGACATTGAAATCAACTCTGATAAAAACTCTTTTACCAGTGACATCTAAATCTTTGACACTTAATTTATTTGATAATGACATTATTCTCTTTATTTTTATGGAGATATTTAATTGAGAAATTTGTGGGCACCTTTAAATGAATTTTATGTTGTCCGTCTCCTGAGGTTTTTGGGTCCTTTAACTGAATGTCGCAACTGCAACCATGGGCGACATCAGCCCGTTTTAACAAATTTGTGAAATTTCTCAAGTCAGTTTACTAAGTCAGTTTACTAAGTCAGTTTACTCCTAACTAACTTATGATATCAATGGGTAATTAGTTTAAGGATAAGGATACTTCGGAGTATTAATACTATTTCAATTGATTAAAGAATTAACTACAACAATTGACTTGGTTACTGGAATGGAAGAAGTAACGGGATGGGGCATCTACGGCTGTTCGATATTGCCGGGGGTCTGGTCAAAGATTAAAAATTAGAGACACGTTAAATAATGATATGTATACCAATAATTACAGTTAAAGGGGCCACCACTCTAAAATATTTCTTAATATACAATTACCTGTCTATATTATTTAATCAGATGTAAATCAACAACAATTACGTATAACTACTAAAATCAAAGTAACGTGAAGTTTACTTTATGAGCATGTCTCGGATGTAAGGCATCAGTTGATCCAAATAAAAAGTTAATAGGTAGTTTGGTGATCCGTTTGGTGATCCTGTGATCCAATAATCCAATAATCCTGTAATTATAAGTATGTGGTGTGACTAGAACTGTAAGAACGTCATAATGATATAATTTCTCAGTTCGTATATAGTTTGTTGGATTATGTTGAATTGCTGGCTGTATCGTGGTGGATTGTTAATATCTCGATTTTGCAGCCACTGAAGATATTGAAATATTTGATATTTTGCTCAACTCAATTGATAGGTTATTCCATAGTAACATTATCATGAATTACAATTCAACCTTTACTTGGATCTATCACTTAACATATTTGCACTGTATTGTAGTATAATGATTAATGATAAACCTATCAGTTGTAGAACCTTCTGGAATCCGCACTAAATTTTGTTTAAAAGACCTCATCAGGCTCATCACAAGACCTCAGACCCTCAGATTACAAAGATTACAAAGATTACAAATGGATAAATTATTAGCTTGGTCAGTTGCACAACAATCTGGTGATAAAGAAGCTATTGCAAAGATAGGTAAGCCAGATGAAAAAGTACTTTCACAATTATTTGGAGGTCCAGATGAACCAACTTTAATGAAACAATCTATTCAAATTGTTAATGATGAATCAGTTGAATTAAAAGATAAAGAAATTGCTTTAGAAAATTTTGAAATGTTAATAGAAAATTTAGATAATGCTAATAATATTGAAAATTTAAAATTATGGCAATCAATAATTAATTTATTAGATTCTAAAATACCTGAAAATTTAAGAATTTTATCAGCTTCAATTATTTCAATAGCTGTGCAAAATAATGAAAAATCACAAAATGATTTCTTAAAATATAATGGATTACAAGAATTAATTAAATATTCAAATGATTCAAATAAATCATTAAAATTTAAAATCTTATTCGCTATAAGTTCATTAATTAGAAATAATTCAGATTCTTTCTTTCATTTTAATAAATTAAATGGTTGGGAAATTTTATCATTAAATAAAGATAAAGATGATAAAAAATTAAATATAAGATTACTTTCAATAATATCTTCAATTTTATCAAATACAAAAGATTTCAAAAATGAAATATCTCCAAAATTTCAAGAATTTAATATTTCAAATTATTTAATAAATAATTTATCAAATGATGATTTAAATTGTACTGAAAAGGCTTTACAAAATTTAAATCAATTAATAAATTTAAATTTTAAATTTAATGAAGATGAAATTTTAAAATTATCAAAATCTATAAAAGAAATTCAAGATTTAAAAGAAGATTATCCAGTTGAATTTAAAAATATTCAATCAATCGCAAAGTAAATACTTTTTTACAGGTAAATATTAATGTACATTAGCTATAAAATACTTCATTCTCATCATTAGATAAAAAGAAATTCTTCATGGCTTCATGAATTGAAGGAGGAACTAAATTTCTACCATCATCATCAGACCTTAAACCTCCACCATTATCAAAATGTTTAAACATCTTAGTCATACTATTGTAATATTGATATAATAACTCACATTTGGCAGTTGTCATTAATTTAAAACTCTTCATACTTTCAATAAATATACTTTGTTTATCAGTACCAACTTTTGGTTTGGCGACATTACCTAATTCTGGATTTCTTTCATATCTATCATATTGTGAAAATGCAATTGAATATGTCAAACTATCTAAATAATCAATCATTTCAATTTGGGATTTTAAACAAATAATATTAATATTATAAAGAAATTGTAATTTATTTAATTTATATTCGACTTCATCAACTGTTGAACCTCCAGTATCGTTTCCTTTACTCAGTTGTTGTGACAGAATTCTATTCATATATTCTTTTTCTTCTTGTCTTTTAATATCACTGATATATTTTGGATATTTACCTAAGAATATTATGGTATTTGGTCGTATTAATAATAATAAATCCTTTTCTTTAAGATTCATAAAATCTTCCATATAATAAAATAATACTCTACAATTTTCTTCGACTTCATAAGGTTCACAAGGAATTAAAAGATCTTTTGATTCATCATATTTACCTTCTGCATACCTTTTCCATCTTATAAATGGTGAATTGCTTCTATCTTTTATAATTTTGGCAGTTCTAATTGTTTGACCAGGTGTTCTACCTCTATTGGGAGATGCTATTCTTTTACCCTTATCGTCAATTTCATCAATAAATCTATTGTTCAAAATTTCCTCATCTATGAATTCAAAGATCTTCTCGGGAATTATTATTGTCATGATTTTAAGTAAATCAACTCTATCCGTTTTAATCTGATTGATTTTTTCAAGTTGTTTGATATCTACAGGGTTGCCAAATTCATCTAGGATTGAATTGGTGTTACTGGTTTTCTTTGCCCTTTTAGCCTTTGGTTTAGGTTGTTCAAATGTAAAACTTGAATCAATTAATGAATCTGAATCTAATCTTAAATCTGGAGTATTATCTAATTTAACTCTCAGTTGCAGTGATTTGGAACTCGGTATGCATTCTGATTTCGATTTAGGCAGGGATTGGGAAGTGAATATTGATTTTGGCGGTGGTGATAATTTTGTATGAGATGGTGATTTTATAGATCTTAGTATTGGTGATTTCACAAGTTTCTTTGCACTGGCTGGTTTGACATTCCGTATCACTGGTAAAACCTCATCGTCTGTTGAACTTTCAAATTCTATCAAACCTATTGAATCGTCTGCATTTGTCTTAAATTTACGTATTTTTAGTGCAGGTGGAGGTGGAGGTGATTTTTCAGTCTTTTGTTTTTTCCTTTCAGGTAGATAATCACTTGATAATTCTATAATATCACTTAACTCTAGTGGTTGGATTTGACTCCCTGGAGGTGAAGATTTTAGTATATTTCGTTTTAATGGATTTATTGGTGATGGCCTATATAAGTTAGTACGCGTACTTTTGTAACACAAAATAAAAGGAACCCTATAATCTCTTCAAATGGACTCTATTTATACATACAATTCGATTAATTCGATACTTTCAGGATGTACTGATGCCCCTACATCTAACACTCTGCCTAAATCCGCACCAGTATCAATATCACTATCAGAATCTAAACTAATGATTTCCATAGTATCAAAGAAAGAAATTTATCGCACTTGGAATCAACAAAAGGTTTCGGAAAACCAAGTAATCAGATATGAGAAGGTTAAGTCATCGATCACCAAGTAGCATGTCCCTTGGTGGATACAACAATGGGAATGACGACCGGGATATCGGCCCACGTAAACTAAGCACTAGATTCGGTAGTCGTCAAGCTAGTGTAAGTAAAGAGAATTCAATTGGGAATGGTAATGGTGGTTTAAATCAGATTGTAGATCTGGATTACCAGAATCTGACACCTGATAATTATGGTGGTTTCAGTAATGGGAATTCAACAAATGGCGGTAGGTTACATGGTAGATCTGGGTCAATTTCAAGTGTTGGACCTAATAATAATAATAGTAATAAAAGAGTTACTCAATCAGTTCTGGAATTGAAAGAAACAATGAACTATATTAAATATGAATGGCCACAAGTTTTCAATGAAAATTCTAATCCCATAGAGATGGCTGTTATGTTGCTAGATGATTCATCAGTTGGGTTATCACATAAATTACCCGAATTTCATAAAATTAAAGAAGATACAAATGCATCATTACAAAATGTGGTCAATGAACATTATGAAAATTTTAATGATAGTGTTGGATCATATCATTATTTATTATCTGTCTCTAAACAAAATCAAACTGAATCCAACGATATTAAAACAATGTTGGAAGGGACAAGTAAAGAAATTCATGATAAATCTGATATTTTACAAGATTTAAATCAAACTTCAAGTAGATATAATGAAATGATTGAAATATTAGATGCTATGGAAAAACTTAGTAATATTCCTCAAATTATTGATCAATTGACTGCTGATAAAAAAATCCATGAAATTTATGATGTTATTTCAATGGGTTATGAAACTGCTGAAAAATATAGTTTATGGAAATTAAGTGCAATGACAAGTATAAAGAATTATTTAGAATTACAATCAAATAATTTATTTGATATAATAATTGATGAATTACAAAATGAAATTTATCTTAAGAATTCAACATCAACAAGATTTAGTAATAGTGGTAATGAATTCCCTTGGGAGAATTTAATTAATTTAAAAAATCCAAAATTATCAAGTTTTAAAAATTTCTTAAATAAACTGGGTAATTTAGAACAATTTGTTTATAATGCAGCTAATTTAGATTTAGAAGAAATAAGTCAAGTCTTAAATGAAGATTATAAAGAATTTATTGAAACTCAATTACCAAAATTAATTGATTCAAATCAAGTTAATTCTCAAACTAAAAAAGATGTTGCTTTAATGATTGATTTATCAAGTAATTATCAACAATTTTATTATATTTTCCAATTATTATCCACATTATTTAAATTAAATAGATTAGATCAAGCAATTGAAATTTTAAATCAATCAAATCAACAAGAAATTCATAGTTTAATTTATAGATCAATTGAAGAAACTAAACAAAGTAATCAATTTGAATTAAATAAATTAAATAAAATAATTGATTTTGAATTAAATCAATTTAATGATCATTCACTTAAAATTTTAAAATATTTATTTTCAAGTATTTTTATAAAATCTTTAGTTGTTTTAAAGAATCAAAAAATTTTAAATGAAATTGCAAATGGATTTAATATAAATTATGATTTTAAAAGTAATTGGGATGTTGTAAAGAATGAATTAACTAGTTTAATGCTTAGTTACATAACTAAACTGGGTGATATTAATAAAAATCCTAATTTAAATGGTAATAATAATCTTTCTAGTAATGGTAATCCAAATAATCAAAAAATTTTACAATCACCAGATCGAAAATTAAAAGATTATGAAATTTTTAAATTTGATAATTTAGATTTTAATAATGAATTAATTTCAAAATTTCCTGATCTTATGTCATTAGAAGATAATCAAAATCATTTATTTATTAAAAATGAATCATTTCAATCAAATTTTGCAACTTTAGTACCAATTAATATTGTTAATATGAGAATTATAATTGAATTTTTCCTTTTATTTACATCAAGTACAAATTCATTATTTAATTCAAGTATAAATAATTCAGATAATCAAGAAAAACCACCAATAAATAAAACAACTACACAATTTTTTGAATCATTTATGAAATTATCATTTTTACCAAATTTAAGAAATTATTTAAATCTTCAATTTGATGAAGTTATTGGTGTTAGTAATGATGATTTAAATAATGAAGATAGTATTAATGGTTTTAATATTGAAACTATTCAAATTGAAGATTTAAATAATAATATTACTGAAAAAGGTGAAAATCTTCAAATTCAAAATTTAAAAATTTATAAAAATGTTATACAATTTAAATCATTTTTTTTAAGTTTATGTACACTTTTAAATACTTCATTAACTTATAGATCTGATTTAAATGATTTAGTGTTATCATTTGTTAAACAATTTTATTTACGAATTGAAAAATTATATCTTGATTTAATTGGTAATTCAAATCTGAAATTAAGTTTATGGTTTAAAACTCCAGCTTTAAATGATTTATCTTCAATGATTATTACAAATGATTCAAGTAGTGGTAAAACAATAAATGAAATGATTGATAAAGAAGTTATTATAATGATGCAAAATATGGATATTTTTGATATTAATAAAGATGATTTATTGGATGATAGTAATTTTAATCAATTAATTTATTTATTACAAACATTAAATTGGATATTAAAATGGTTACCAAATTTCAGAAAAGAAAATAATTATAATTATCAAGCAAATTTATCACCTATTGAAAAATTAAAACATGATTGGGATTTCTTAGAAAATGGTAAAGCGATTGATTTTGATGAATGTAAAAATATTACTAAAGAAACTGAAAAAATTAATAAAAATACAAACACTGATTTAAATATTTATTTATCATTAAATAGTTTAAAATTTCAAGAATTTAATGAAGTTTTAAATAATCTTGAAAAACTTAAATTGAGTTCAATGATTTTAATGAGGTATAGTTTAAGATTAAAAGCAATTTATTTTATTTCAAGATCTTTTAAATATAATGATTGGGTATTACTTAATGAACCAGGTGATTCAGATGAATATATTTCAAAATTCAATAAAGAAATCTTTTCAATTGAAAATAAATTAAATAATTATTTTACAATTGAAGAGATTAATCAAATGTTAGGTGGATTCCTGGAATTTTTAAATATTGTAATTATTAAAGGTTCAAAATTAGTTAAAAAGATAAATAATAATGGTATTAAAAGAATTTTAATTAATATTTTCACTTTACAACAAATGTTAAAAAATTTATCTAATAATAGTGAATTAATAAGTTTCGAATATTGTTCAAATTATTTTAGTATGTTTACAATTAATGAAAATCAATTGGTTGATAGCTTGAAATCATATCCAGTAGAGGATAAAATTAATTTAGCAAGATTATTATATAGTGAAAAATTAGCTGATGGTAGAGCTTCAACATTTAATGTTTCAAAATATAATGATTTAGTATCAAAATTAAACCATTAAAGAGGATTAATTAAAAAAGGGGGAAATAGATAGTTTTAAGTAGTAAACCAGCCAGATATAAAAATTGAAATATATACAAAAAGAATCTAATATCTACAAGAATTGAATTTTATCTCTTGTCTCCTTTTTAACAATGAAGACCACTTGAAATTGGTTTTAAATGTAATTTATCAGATAATCTTTCAAATATAAATTTACCAACTGTTAATCCAGCAACGACTGCAAAGAAATAAACTGGAGTAAATGACATAGTAGCCAACATCAAAGCGAATCCAAGCATTTCTGAAATAAAAATTAATGCAAGTCTGATAAAGTTTCTTACCAACATTGATGGAATGTTTTTCTTAACTGGAGCAGAAGTTTTAACCACTACATCATCAGCACCTTTTGAATCTGAGTCAAAATCGGTTTCAGAATGTGTAACATCATTAAGATAGTTTTGATTGTGCCATACCCTTTGTTCTAAGTAATTTTTAAGGAAATCTGCACCTTTTGTGATAATTCCAATAAAGAAAAGTAAAAGGAAAATACCCAATGCTGCACCACCATTATTAGCTTTTAAAGTTGAAAAGAGTACTGGAATACCCTTATATGATCCTTGGAAGTACATATCCATTGACATGCCCAGATCCATATCCACATCCATACTTGAACTAGTACTTGTGCTTGTACTTGTAGAACTCATATCCATTGTACTCGATGAGCCCATATCCATAGAACTACTAGCAGTAGTTCCCATTTCCATATGACGTCTATACATTTCCATTTTATCTATATTATTATCTATATTATTATCTTATATTATTCGATTTGAATATCTTACTATTTGTATAGAGTTATAGAGTATTTAACATGGTTTATATACTTTGTAAGCCCATCTCAATTTGGAAATCCATTTTGCTCACTAATGAGCAGATTAATGCATTTTTTGAGCAGTTTGAGTTTCTCATTAGGAAATCGTATCCGTTGATAATTTTGCAACCGTTTGAGTGAGACACTCCAATGCCGAAACGGTTCAACCATTTTGCTCAAGATTTTTATATCATATATACGAGAATTACTTTAGTAGTCAGAGTTGGTAAGGAGGGATTGGTGTAAAAATGCTTTTTTGAATATATTGCAAGAATTGAATTTGGAAATTAAATTCTGGTTCAAATTCAGGTAAATGAATTTGCTCATATCATACAAGATTTTAAAGTTTCAAAGTTGAAAAGCTAACAGTTACTCTATCTAGTGTCTGGGGTTCCTTCCACAAATGGGCACTTATTATCAAACTTTGTAGTAAGTACGTGATCGTCAATCCACGTCTTGGCATCAGATCTAAAACTACATGCTTTACAATATCCCATCATTGGTAATTTATCAGTTAAATTTGTCATGGTTTTTCCTTTAGAATCATCAAATTTGAAATGGAAATGTAATAAATGCTTTTTATAATCATATGGACGATTAAATTTACCAGTTTTGTGAGTACAGAATCTAGGGAAAACACATTTAAATCTACCATTTTCATCATGAATTCTTAAGTGCCTACTTAAATCTCTTGAAATATATTTCCCACAAATTGGACATTCAGCTCCCTTGGGTATAACTTTTTTCTTCCTTTCAGTTTTATCAGATGAATTACTATGTGTTGAATTTGAACGATGCAATTCATCAGGATGGAAATCTGATGTTAATTCGTTTTTAATGCCATTTGCATATGAGCTAATGTTATTACCTTTTGAATTTCCACTTCCACTACTACTACTATTACCATTTGAATTTGCACTTGTCAAATTTTGTGCACTTGCTGAAAAACAGTCAGTCGGCAATGGACTTAATGATGGTTTATTTCCTATGTTTAATCTAGTAAAACCTCCATTATGATAATTATTATCTTCATTCTCATTATCATTTAAATCTTTTTCTTTGTCATAGTCGTTGTCGTTTAAATTATCATCTTCATCTTCATCAATATCTTCATTGTCATTTTCATTAAAATCATCATTAAAATCATCATTAAAATCTTCTTCATATCTATCATTAAATCTATGTTCAAATTTATTCATTTTATCACTATTATATGAACCTTTATTTAACAGGCCCACGTTACCTTTATATTCACTGTAAAATTCAAGGTCTGATTTTTCACTCTTTTCATCAAAAAGATCAAAATTAAATCTACTTGAATCATTTGTTTTGCCCTCAAAATTTGATGGTATAACATATTCTTCAAAATATTCAGTATCATTTGAACCTGGTGGTTTCATATTTGGTGTAATATTTTCAAATCTATCATCAAAATTTAAATCATTATCAACTATACTAAGATTACTAGAATTTGAATCTAATGCTGGTTTATCAGATAAATTTTCTAAATTAATATGGAAATTTGGTTTCTTCTTGTCATAATCAAATAATGCTTTTGGTTTATTTTTAGTTTTGGATTTTGGTTTATCAAAATATGATGATTTTTTAGCTTGTTTATTAACTGATTGAGAAATAATGTTTATTTGAGATTTTTTTGGTGATTGCTTATATCCAAATCCTGGTGGGTGTTGAAGATTTGTATCCTGATGGTATTGACCCATCATATGAGGATCTTCTTGTGATAAATATGGGTATTGAACTTGTGATTGTGGTTGAGATTGAGATTGATTAATTTGAGATGAATTCTCATTATTTTGAATTTGATGATTTTGTTGATGTTGAAGTTGATTATGATTTTGTTGATGTTGATGTTGATTATGCTGGATATGATGTGGATCATGAGTTGAATAATGATTTTGATATTCATTTGATTGATGTTTATGCAGTTCATAGTCATTATTTTGGAATGGCGCATGGGATTCCGTGTGGTATGATTCATTATAACTATTTGAATAATTTTTGTTAAAATCTTGAGGATATGATGGGAAGTATGATGATTGTAAGTCCCTTGGGGGTATAGTTTGATTTGTAGATTTAGATGCAATGTTATATGAATAAGATTTATTAATTGCAGGTCTACTTTTCCTCCTAGTTACCGTTGGACTACTATTTTGTCGTATTGGTTGAAATACTCTCCCTTGGTCCATATTTTCATTACTTTTATCATCTTTAATATCATTTGTAGGTAATTTCCTTTTAACTGCTCCATCATATTCGAAGGTTTTATATTGTAAATCTGAATATATTGATTCATTCATAAATGGCTTATGAGATTGAGTGACATTATTGTGTTCATTAATTTCATTGTTGCCATTTAAATGATTATAGCCATAATGATTATCATTGTGGTTATGTCCTGTACCAACCGGGTCTTTATTTGGATGTAGGTTCAGAAATTTTTGTTCGTATTGTTCATTAAATTCATCATGACTTGTTGGATTCGATTCATTATTCCCATTTTGTCCCGTGTTATTAAACAAATATTGGGAAAAGGGAGCATCAAAAAAGTGTTGATCATATAATTTATTGAAATCAGGTGAATCTAGATCACCCTTTTTCTTAAAACTGTTGAAATCACTCATATTCCAAAGTTTTTTAGACCCTTATGTTTCCAACTAACGCCCAAAAGCAATTGAAAATGGATCTAAAACTGATAGTGTTAAAGTTTCAAGTGCGCACTTTTTAACTATCGCCAGTCACATGATTGGAAAATAGCCAGGAGAAGAAATTATTTGGGCCTATGAAAGGTGAGTCGAGCCCCTTGTCCACACTTAAAAAGCCCTTCCACGTCCCAAAAAAAAAATAAAAATAAAAAATTCTCCTATATGACACTTTCGCTATGGGATTGTACCGTGTTTGAGTGGAATTCTATGGAAGTTTTTATTTCATTGTATTAACTATAAGATTTAAGCTATGCATTTTCATAATCATTAAATTTTAATGAACGCAAATACATTATCGTAAATTAGGTGCATACATTTAAAAAGTGCTGTAGGAACCGGATTCTTATTTATGTTCCGATTCAAGTTCCGTAAAAATTTAGAATCCGGCATTAAACTAATTAGGTAAATCCTCTCGATACTTATAAGACCTATTGTAAGACTGTAATACTATATAAAGTGGTCAATGACTTTTGGTTAAAAGATGTAAATCAAAATATGAATATTGGAATAATTGGATATACTGGGTTAACTGGTAATGCTACTTTAAAATATCTTTCTTCATCAAATTTAGTTACACATGTCAATTGAATAGGAATGGAAAGAAGAGAACCAATTTTACAAAATGTTAAATTTAATACTACAATATCATCAGATTCCCAAAATTGGGGTGATAAAATAATTAAAAGTGATACTTTTATTAGTTGTTTTGGGTTAGATTATCCTAGTTATAAAAATGATGGTTATCATGGTATTGAACTTAATACTATAAAAAATGTTGGAAAGGGAGCTGAAAAAGCAGGAAAAAAAGCAGGAATTAAGAATTTTATATTCTATTCAACTTTGGGTACAAATGCAAATTCATGGCTGATTGTTTTTCAAACTAAAGGTGAAAGTGAAAAGTACTTGAAAACCTTGGATTTTGAAAGATTAGTGATTTTCAGAGTAAGTGCAGCTTTTGGGACTAGAAATAATCCCAAAGGGTTTGTAATAAGGATGATTTCAAGTGCTTGTGATTGGCTTAAGGAAAAGGGACCTCCTTATGGATTTGGTAGGTCTTTTATGAGTGGAGATGAATTTGGTAAAGCTACTCTTGGGCTCTTAAAGGAAATTGACCAAGATAAATTTAAAAAGGGGGTGACTTATGTGTACAACAAGGATTTGAAAAAATATATCGATTGAATGTTTCCTATACCCATTATCCAATCTTGTGGTATAGTTCTTTCTAACGTGTATATAAATAAATAATATTCTGGAACTCAGCTGCAAACAATTTTAGAAATTTGTGCACTCTCAAAATTCATCTCATCTCATCATGGAAAGGTTAGGTACAGAATCACTAGAATCAGCTAAAAAGTCATTGAGAGCTTTGAAATCACATGTAAAGGCTACTACTGGTATTGATGAAGCCATTTACCTTACCATAAGTACACAAAATCCATTGGTTAAAGTTAAGGAATATACACCAAGAGTTATAACTGTTACACATAAACTTGATAAATTAGAGAATAAACTGATTTTATTAATTACTAAAGATCCATCCATACCATATAGGGGACCATTAACAGAAAAGAGTTCTCCGACTGAAGATGTATTTAATGAAATATATACGCTAACTAAAATTAGAAAACTTTGTTCAAGTAATAAGAATATTGTAAAGATTTTTAAAGATTTTGATTTAGTAGTGGCAGATTTTAGAGTTTCAAGATTCTTACCTGATATCTTAGGTGAACCATTCTATGTTAAGAATAAGAAATTACCATTTTTAATTCAAATGGCTAAACCAGATAAGAATGCCAAATTAGTTAAAACTTCTAAATCCCATAAATTAAAAGATGAAAGATGTGATCCTAAATACGTCAAAGGACAAATGAATTCAATCACAAGGAACACAAGTGTAATAATACCAGCAAAGGGTAATTCAATCCTGGTGAAAATTGGTTTCACAAATTGGGAAACAAAAAAATTAATTGACAATATAAATAATGTTTTAGAATTTTTCATGAATAAAGAAAGTTCGGGATTAATTAAAAGTGTCAAGATGTTGAAGAATATACAAGTTAAGACTAGTGAAAGCACTAGTTTACCAGTTTATGAATATATAGAACAACCTGAATCTGAAGACTCAGATTTTTAGCATAATGAATATATAATGGAAATAGAAGTTTTGTTCATCTTCTTTTAACGTAATTCAACTAACCAATATGCCTACTAAACGAATACTTGGTTATAAACGGTATAAATAGTGTAACTAGTGTGTGGTAAACATGCTAACTATTATAGGCTTAAAAAAATAATCGGCCATGCTATAACCAAATTCGAGTCGCATCAAATCATTCTTGCAATTTAAAGATATGGTTACAAATGATACGGCAACTCTACCGACATCAATAGATCAGAGTAGTGGTGGACATAACGGATATGTTCCACATACTGAGGAACCACAAGCTTCCTATTTATCTTATCTTCCAACTGAAGCAATTCAAGCATCGGCGCCAGCACAATTTATTAGAAACCTTTTACATGAGGACGAAGATGAAGTTGAACAAATTGAACATTTCAAGTATAAACAAGTATTAGATAGGAAGTTAACTGTAAAATCCATTATTGGATTAGGTTTCTCGATTATGGGAGTTCCTTTTGGGTTATCATCTACTTTATGGATTACTTTAATTGATGGTGGGAATGTTACAATGTTATATGGTTGGCTTGTAGTAACGATATTTTCATTATGTGTTATTCTTAGTTTAAGTGAAATTATCTCCAAGTACCCAACCTCCGGTGGTGTTTATCATTTTAGTGCATTGTTAAGTAATGAAAAGTATTCATTGATTTCTTCTTGGTTCACAGGTTGGTTATTATTGATTGGTTCATGGACTTATATTGTTTCTATCTTATTCTCAGGTAGTCAATTTATTTTATCCATTTTTGGGTTGAAAAATTCATATTATAAGGAAGATATTTTTTTGGTGTTAACAGTTTATTTCATTCTACTTGTTTTTTGTGGGTTTATAAATTATAAATTTTCTAAGTATTTAGAAGCTATTAATAGAGCTTGTATAATATGGTCATTAGTAACCATCTTAATTATTGATTTCCTTTTAATATTTTTCGCTGAAAGGACTCACTCAATTAAAGATATTTTAACAAGTTTTGATAATTCAAGATCAGGTTGGCCCGCACCATTAGCTTTTATTGTCGGGTTATCGGGTTCAGCGTATACAATGAATGGTTATGGGTTGCTATTATCTATGACTGATGAAGTTAAGAATCCTGAAAGAAATTTACCCAAGGGGATGATTAGTTCAATTTTTATTACTTTTATTAATGGTTTAATTTTTATTATACCAGTTTTAACAATTATACCAGAAATGACAGTATTATTAGATGATACTCCTGATATTATGCCAATTGATCTTATTTTTAAATTTTCAGTTAAATCTTATATTGTGTCATTTTTAATGGTTATTTTATTGATTGTTACTGTTTTATTTCAATGTATTGGTTCAATTACTACTGCTTCAAGAACAACTTATGCTTTTGCAAGAGATGGTGGGTTACCTTATAAAGATAAATGGACTACTGTTGATTCTGTTGAAGAAGATACTGTTCCTAAAAACGCTATTTTCTTATCTATGGCTATTGCTGCCATCTTACCATTTATAGCTATTATTTCAGCTTCTGCATTTAATTCATTTATGGGTGCATGTGTTATAACGTTGACATTATCTAATGGTATTCCAATTGTTAGTTTAATGTTAAATAAGCGTAGAAAAATAAAAGGTTCAGCCTTTAGATTAAGAAAATTTGGTTGGTTGATTAATTTAATTTCATGTTTTTGGATTGTTTTACTGACTTTATCATTATCTATGCCACCAGTCATTAAAGGTTTAAAATTAAATACTATGAATTATGCTAGTGTTGTGACATTTGGATTCTTAGTATTTGCTACTATAAGTTATAAAGTATATGGTGAGAAACATTTTGAAGGTCCTAAAATTGATACTGACTATTTTGAACTTCATAATGCTGAAGCTTTAGGTAGAGCTCAATTAAATGGTCATAATGATAATGCATTCGCTATTGAGGATGATGAAGATGATATAACATTCACTGACCAAAATGGTAAACCAATAAATTATATTCCACCAAAACCAGTCCTGCCAAGTTATTCAAGTCTTAAAACTGGGTCAAGTACTAGTAACAGTGTATTCGATGAGGGAGAGAGTTCAGAAGTATTGTTCGATGTAGATACATCAAGAAAGGAAGAAGACAATTAGGCACGTATATAGATATTATAAAAGTTGTATAGTAGTCGATTCACTCCTTAATTCTGGTTTTTTAACTCTAATTGAAGGATTATAATAGTCTGTAACACCACTTGATGGTGCTGGTTGTGGTGCGATAGTGTTGATTCCCTCTGGGCCCTTTGTCAGGGATATAAAAGTATATTCATATTCTGGAGTGACTTTTTTGCCTTTTCTCCAACCACCAATTTTAGTAAAAGGATGCAATTTTGAAGTGACCCTCTTTTGTGCCCATCTTGCCTTAGTTATTTCACAACCTATTGTTTTAGCCATCGGAGCATATTGAAGTTTATTTGGGTCGATAGTAGTTTTAGCATCATCATAGAAATCTGTCAATGGTGGTGGGGCAGAAAATTCGATATTTTTTTCAACTTCACCAACAGCAAACCTATTTGTATAATGTATTGTATGGAACCTATTACCGATTGCAACAACTTGAATGAAATAAACCCCATCTTCTAAATCATTTAATTTTGTTTCGAATTTACCTGAAGATTGAATATTCTCTGCTAAGGTTTTAATAGCAGAAATATTATTATCAGGACCACTACACAAAACAAAAGTGTAATTCAGTATTTGGTCTAATTTGGGGATAGCATTTGAGTCTATCCATTTCACTGTAAAGTCAATTGACTTTGTATTAAAAGTCTGTAAATCTGGTTTATTTAAAATTGCAACATCTGCAGCAACCATTAATAGCTGCAAAAAAATAGATACTATGAACTTCATTATCAATTATATTAATCTTATAAATGTTCTTTTTTAAAAGAATTAATTTTATAAATTCTGTGAAAAATTTTGAAGAAATATCTTTTTTCTACACCCTTATTTATATACTTATAATCCTCCATTATTCATTTTAATCTGTTAATAAATTTGGATATTTTAGGAAGTTTTTAAATTTCTGATGGTCGTGTGACGGCAACAAAAAAGATGAGAAAACCTCACTAAAAAAAATTTTCAGTGATTCATTTAAATCTTTAAAAGTAATAAGTTCAATATGTCAGCCGATCACACAAGAGATCCATGTCCTATAGTCATCTTGAATGATTTCGGTGGTGCCTTCGCCATGGGAGTCATCGGTGGATGTGTATGGCACGGTATCAAAGGTTTCAGAAATTCTCCATATGGTGAAAGAGCTCATGGAACTATATCAAATATTAAAATTAGAGCTCCAGTTGTTGGAGGTAATTTTGGTGTTTGGGGTGGTTTATTTTCAACTTTTGATTGTTCAGTTAAAGCTATTAGAAAGAGAGAAGATGCTTGGAATGCTGTTATTGCTGGTTTTTTCACTGGTGGTGCATTAGCTATTAGAGGTGGTTGGAAACATACTAGAAATTCAGCTATTACTTGTGCTTGTTTATTAGGTGTTTTCGAAGGTGTAGGTATGATGATCCAAAGACTTACAGCTCAACCAACTATGGCGCCAGCTTATCCAGAAGATGCCAAACCATTATCCGCTTAATCAAGCTTATAACTTCCCTTTTTTTTGGCCCTCCCGCTATTCATTTTCGTTTAATTTTATTTCCACTCCTGATGTTGTTTTAAATGTCTGAATCGTCAAGTTGGAACGTGGAAAAAAGGTGGTAGGGTAGCTCCACTCTGAGAGTAGAAATATTATATGTGAAACACCCCCTTCAAGTGTCAGAACTAACTGATTTTCATAGATTTATAATGATCATAATGTCCCTTGTATATATATTAAATAAAGATATATCATTTGTGTTAACTCTTTAACCCCCAGTATTTTGTAGGATTTAGCATGTGGAGAGGAATCGTCTTATTTACACTAACCTGGAAATTTGAGAAAGATTGCCAAAAGTGAGGATTGGAGAAATAATTTCAAGGACCAAGTCAAATCAAGACCTCTAATTACACGAACACAATTTGACTTCAATAGGTCAAATACTTACATATATTTACATATATTCCCATCACATCAGCATAATAAGAGGCATATAGGTCATAATGTCTTATAATTACCAGTTCAATAGGCACAATTCTGTCGGAGGGAGTTGGAATTTACCTCCTGTATCTGGCCATAATAATGAACAAATGAAGAACAACCAAGATACAGAAATGTCAGGGCCACATAGTAGGCAGAATATAAGTAATGATGGCAATTCTGATCCTAGTAATACTTCGATGCATGGATCGTCGAATCCAGGTAACTTTTCATCTGGACAAGCCCCAATGTCAGGGTTCAGAAATCCATGGTATTATTCAAATCAATCTGTTAGTTTATCTAATAGTCTAGCTAGTCCAACAGCACCTAGTAGTGGGTTCAATGACTTGCTTTCTGGATCAAACGCCGGCCAAACTTCTGGTCCAACTAATGGCGGCAATAATACCAACAATAATTTAGGCAACAGCGCAATAGGAAGCGGGGGAAGTCCTACTAAACCATCATCAATACCACTTTTACAACAACAACATAATCTACAGAGGAGACTTTCCTTTGCCAATCAATTACCTATAACGTATGAAGATGAAGATGGCGCTACAAGAAACATACCTGATTTTATCCATCCTCCAACTAGAGCGGGTAATCCATTCAATCAATACTATACTAATCAAGATGTAAGGTTAATGGGTCCTGAAAGACGAATGTCAACTGCAGTTGACACACCATATGGAGCGCAAGGTCATAATTTTGGTGAGTATCAACTAGATCCAGGTTTCAATCCTCAATTACCGGTTGGTAATGGTGCTGGTGCTGGTGGTCCACAAATAAATAATAACGCATTTAATAGAAGATCATCAGTAGCTGTATCTGGGTTTGGACATCAACCTGGTTTATTCAATCATCAATATTATGATAATGGCTCATTTGGTGGTATTCCTGGAAATATGGGACATTCTGCAGGTACGTCTGGTCTTCATCATCATCCACATCAAATGAATGATCATGAAGGTCCTTATAATCAAGGATTTTATAATAATAACCATTCACAAGCAATGAATTTTAGATATGGAAGAGCACAGAGTGTTGTGCAATATAATCAATATCAACAATTAGCTCAACAACAAAGATTAACAAGTAGGAGGAAACCTGCACCAAAGATATCCAAAGTTTATAGTAAGAGGGATTTAAAACCTAAGAATCATGAACAACCAAAGTATAGGAGATGTTCAGTTAATCTGATTCATATATCTCCTGTAAATGCATTATCTGTATATTTAACTGAATCTTATAGTATGTGTCAACCTAAAAAATTCCAATATTCTAGGTCAACTAATCCTAAGAGAGTATTAACAAAACCATCAGATCCTAAAGTTAATAATGGATTTGATAATGAAGCTAGTGATTATATTTTATATGTTAATGATATTTTAGGGACTGAAGAAGGTAGAAAATATATTGTTTTAGATTTATTAGGTTCAGGTACATTTGGACAAGTTGTTAAATGTCAAAATCTTTCTAATCAATCAATTGTAGCTGTTAAAGTTATTAAATCAAATCCAGCTTATATGAATCAATCATTAACTGAAGTAAGATTATTGGAATATCTTAATACACATAGTACTAATAATAAATTTATAAGATTATTAGATACTTTTATGCATAAGGAGCATTTATGTTTAGTATTTGAATTATTAGCATCGAATTTATATGAATTAATTAAACAAAATCAATTTCAAGGTCTTAATATGAAATTAGTTAAAATTTTAACAAAACAATTACTTGAATCAATGGCACAATTAAAAAGTTTCCAAATAATTCATTGTGATCTAAAACCTGAAAATATTTTATTATGTCAACCTGATAAACCTGAGATTAAAGTTATTGATTTTGGTTCTGCATGTTTCACACGTGAAACTTTATATTCATATATTCAATCTAGATTTTATAGATCACCTGAAGTAATGTTAGGTTTACCGTATACTGAATCTATTGATATGTGGTCAGTTGGATGTATTGTTGGTGAATTATTCTTAGGGTTGCCATTATTCCCTGGAACATCTGAATATAATCAAGTTTGGAAAATAGTTGATATGTTAGGTAATCCACCTAGACATATGCTTGAAGTTGGTAAGAATTCATTAAATTTCTTTAATAGAGTTGAAAATGGTGAAGGTGAAAGACCTACATATACAGTAAAGACTTATGATGAATACTTGGAATATTTAAAGGATAAAAATAAAGAAGATAAAGCTAAAAAAGAACAAAAGAATAAGAATTATTTCAAACATCAAAGTTTAAAAGATATTATATTAAGGTATAGATTACCATCTAAAAAAATGACATCTTTAATGAAAGAAAAGGAATGTGAAGAAAGATTGTTATTAGTTGATTTCTTAACTAAAGTATTAAGTCTTAATCCTTTAGAGAGATTGTCACCTCAAGAAGCATTAAAGCATCCATTTATTAAATCTGTAGATAATTCAAATTTGGGTGACAAAAGGACATTTAATGAAGTTTAGATTTTAAGGGAAATTTAAATTTTAAGGACAATTCATGCATACGAAATAAAAATAAATGCATATTTTACTCATGCATTATACATTGCATTGCCCATGAAGTTAGATGAAAGACTCTAACTTGTAAATTATATATTTTACATAGTTAATTTATACTTGGTCGTGTTATTTCCCAGGTCTGAGAATTTTTTGCGAGTCAACGAACTGTTTAACAGTTTTAAAAATTGTATTATATATTTAAAATTTAGACTATTTAGGTCCACACATACCACATAAGAACAGTGATTGTATCCGGTATCTCAACTCAATTTGATTAATTTTCTCGAAACATATATCAATATTCCAGATCCCATAATCCACTGAATTACAAAGAATCTCAAAAAGTAAATTACGAGATTTTAAAACAACTAAATAAACAAACCCTACACATATAAGAAACCAATAACCTTGAACTATGAATGTCAGTACTAGTGCTTTAGGGGTAAGGAGGAGAAAAGCTACCACCCAAAATCTCGATGAAGAAGAAAATGCAGCCACATTAAAATTAGGTCCAGAATTCGAATTAAACCAAATAACTAATAATGGTAAAACTGAAAAGTTGATATCTTTAAATACCAGCGAAGCAAGATTATTGATTAGAGCAGCATTAAAGGAACGTAAGAATAAGGGTAAATCAAGATCCGCGATGGGTATGGATAGTAACATGACCGATGAAGATGAAGAGAAAGAAGATGAAATTTCAAATATCGATTTAGCTGGACCTAATTCAAATGAAATAATTCATAAAACTTTGAATTACTTGATGAATTTTGGTAGATTTAAAAACGGTTCTTCGACGGAGACTGTTGAAAGGTTATTAAATGATTTTAGTATGTCTGCTGCTGAACCTTTACATCCATTTGAATTGGCTCAATTAGGTACTTTGGAATGTGAAGATGCTGAAGAAGCTAAATCCTTGATACCTAGTTTAGCTTCAAAAGTTACTGACTCACAATTACAAACTTTATTAAATGAATTAAGAAGGTACCAAACATTATCTTAATTTGAATGTATATATACTCCTTTTATGCCCTTTTTTTTTGTATGCTATATATCATATATCTTGATCGCCTCCTTTTCTGCTCCTTGTACTTTTCACTTCGTAATATGACATACAATCCAATTCATGTGTAGATTTTATCAGATTTTGGTGATGATTGTTATTGTTCCAATTTGAGATTCTCATCGCATTAACAGACAAATCAATGAGTGAAGAATACGATGAATTTGGAAACCTAATAGGTTCAGAATCCGGTTCAGATTCCGAACATGAATTGATCCCACCAAATCCAGATGGTGAATCGGATTCAGAAGATGAATCGTCTTCAAAACTCCAAAATCAGAATCAAAACCAATTAATTATTCCACCTTCTTTACCTAACTCTCAAGGCCAAACACTTACTGAAAGATTCGGTAATCAAGTAACTACAATCGTACCCGACCAACATGAAGATGAAGAGACCAATGATGAACCAGTGATCAAACCTTTCCATCAGAGGATTGTGAAAGTCGAAGAGGAAGATGAATTTGGGGAATTACCTACTGTAAATTATTCAAGGGAATATATGGTGAACTTAGCGCTTGATGTGCCGTCAAGAATCAGAAATGTGGCAATAACAGGAAACTTGCATAGTGGTAAAACTACATTCCTCGATAAGCTTATTTGTCAGACCCATGACGTGGAAGAAGATTCAATTTCTAGGTACTTAGATAACCATACACTTGAAATCCAAAAGGGTATGACGATAAAATCAACACTTATGACGACCCTAGTGTCTGGAACTAAGGGGTCCTCACATATGATGAATGTTATCGATACACCTGGCCATATAAATTTCGAAGATGAAGTACTTGTATCGATACAAGCTGTTGAGACTGTTGTTTTAGTGATTGATGTCGTTGATGGACTCACCTTTAGAGATAAATTGATTATAGATGAAGTTATAAAGGGTGGTAAGTCATTAGTTGTGGTAATGAATAAGTTGGATAGATTGATTATGGAACTTCGATTACCTGTTGTGGATGGATATTATAAACTAAGATATATATTAGATCAGATTAATGATTATATTGAAGATCATGAATTGGGACAGTATCCAAAAGTATCTCCTGATACTGTTATATTCTCATCTAGTTATGGAATCTGTTTTACACTTGGGACATTTGCTGATATGTATATTAATAAGTATCAAATGTCCGAGACTGTTGATCAAAGTAAATTAGTGAATAAGTTTTGGCAAGGTTATTTTAATGTTGAAATGAATAAATTCACTAGTAATAAAGGAGATTATAGAGCCTTTGTTTATTTCATATTAGAACCTATATACAAGCTATTCACTTACACAATCACGAAGAATAAACATTTAAGGACTTATATATGGGAGAATTTTGGAGTTGAAATATCAAAGAGTGTACTTGATTTAGATTCTAAAATCACGTTAAAGAATATCTTAAATCTTGTATTTAGTGTAGAATCATTTATAGATGTGGTTATTAGATGTCAATCACCACTTGAGTCGAACATACCGTCACAAATTATCAAGCTGGTTGATTCTGTTGGTGGAGATTTCTTCTATTCACTTGTGAGAGTAAATGAAGATTTAAATGTTGGTGATAATGTTTCAGTTATTGATTCTGAGAGTTCAGAAATCAAAGTTAAAAAGATTGAAGAAATGTATTTGAGTTTTGGAAGGTATAAATTCAGTATTAGTGGTGCTAGTAAAGGGTTTTTGGTGTTGATTCGTGGAGTTGAAGTGGTTAATAAACAAGGGTTTATAGCTAAAACCATGGACAGTTTTAAAAATATAATAGGTGAATTGAAATTAATTTTACCTTCATTGACTAGAAAATCTGTTTTTAAAGTATCAATTGAACCTAAAAAACCTAAAGATTTACCAAGATTAATTGAAATATTACAAAAAATAAGTAAGAGTTATTTATCATCAATTATCAAGACTGAAGATAGTGGCGATATAACTATTTTAGGTACAGGAGAAATTATGATGGATTGCTTGATGCATGATTTAA
Organism: Yamadazyma buinensis; assembly: GCA_030571035.1. NCBI lineage: Eukaryota > Fungi > Ascomycota > Pichiomycetes > Serinales > Debaryomycetaceae > Yamadazyma > Yamadazyma buinensis. The sequence goes on along the minus strand of JAJLWZ010000001.1, from coordinate 38,525 downwards.
GAACCTTTTATGATGATAATTTTGAAATCAACGTTAGTGATCCAATAGTTAAGTTTGGAGAAACTGTCACAACATCATCTTTGATGACTATCCCTATTTCAAATGAGACTTTCAGTGTAAGTATAGTTACTGAACCTATTAATGATGGAATAAATAAAGCATTGGAATCAGTTAATTTGAAAGACAGAAAGAGTTTAAGGAAATTAGTTGAGAATGGGATGGATGCACTTGAATCAAGATCTATTTGGGCATTCGGCAGTAGTTCAAATTCACGTTTCCAAAGTAGTATATTGGTGGATGATAGTATAGATAAAACCTTTGTCCCACAAGTTAAAGATCTGATAGTTTCAGGATTTGAATGGAGTTGTCGTGAAGGTCCCTTAGTGGAAGAAGAAGTTAAACTTACAAAATTCAAAATCTTGGATATAGTTTTAAACGGGGGTGAAATTAAGAAATCACAAGTTATACCAATGGTTAGAAAAGCTTGTTATGCTGGTATGATGACTGGGAGTCCAAGGTTAATGGAGCCAATTTATAAAGTCCATATAACATGTACATATAAAGTAAAGAATTTCATTGGGAATTTAATTCAAGAAAGAAGAGGTCTGATTGAAGATATAAAGCCAATCGCAGGGACTATAATGTTTGAAATTACTGGTGAAATACCAGTTATTGAATCCATTGGATTAGAAACTGATATTAGATTGAAAAGTGCTGGTCAAGCTATGATATTTATGAATTTTGAAAAATATGGGGTTGTACCAGGGGATCCATTAGATCTGAATGTTTATTTACCTGAATTAGGATCTGTTCCTAAAGAATCTATGGCTAGAGATTTTATGATTAAGACTAGAAATCGTAAAGGGATTTCTGGTGATGTTAGTTTAAGAAAATATGTTGATAGTGAATTAGCTGATAAACTTGAAACAATTGGATTGAAATAAATAAGATTATATATATATATATATGTTACAAATAATTTACTAAAGACTTAGGTTAATTTACGTCTTTTATTTTCTTCATTCGATCTTATCAAATCATTTAAATCATTAAATTTTGTAATGAATCTATTTTGATGAGATATTATAAATCTTAAAGTACCTTCATTCTTTAATTCTTTAAAAATAACTGGGAAATCACTAACTACAATTTCACGACAATAAATATTATCTTCACTTATACTTATATTTAAATCAGGCACTTCTAAAACCATTTCTTCACGATCAGTTAAGTTGTGTAATTCAATTAAATCATCATCATTACGAATTAAATCAAATAATTTTATAATTGAATAATCCAAAATTGTATCATCATAAAGAGCAACTAATTTTGATAAATTTGTTGATACTTCTTGATCAGAATCTGATTGAATTAATAAAAAGTTTGTATCTTCAATAGTCAATATAATTGGGATTTTATCAGTACCTAATTTTTTTTTATTTAATTCTTGTTTTATATTACTTTTATCATTTATATCTATTAAATTGCGTTTTAAATCATTTTTTAAATCATTCTTTAAATCATTTTTTAAATCATTTTTAGTATTTGGGTCAACTTTATCATCACCTGAATTTTCTATTACTTTATCAATCTTATCAGTTATTAGCTCTTCAGTATGTTTACTCCCCTCCATTCCTGACATATTTTACAAGATATTTTTATCAATTCTGTCTTGTCAACTTTTTTAGTTTTACCAGTTTGCTATGCGTTTCGCAACCTAATCAGTATAAAATTCAGAATTTGCCAAAATTACCAACTGTTCTTCCTCAGTCAATTTTAAACACTCAAAAATATATGGTTTATAATAATATCAGTAATTCTGAATATCAAGTATATTTGTAATTGAGTAAAACCGTTTATTCTTATTAAATTGTAATTGTTAGGAATCGGAATATTTTATACTTTTGCGGTTTCAGTTTTTTCAATTGCTGCGAATATTCAGATTTGTAGCTTTGCGTCCCATCAGTAGTGAAAATTAATAGTTGGAGTGTACGAAATATTTATAGTGAATAATAAGATTATGGAAGGAATTTAATTTGAAGGAATTACTTGATTGGAAATATCGGAGATATTGGGAATGTGGAAGGAATAAGCTTAAACAGAGTCTTAAATAGTTTAAATTCTAAATATACATTACAAATAACTATAAATAAAATGATACAGGATAAAATTATGAAGTTATACGATTATAAAATTATAAAACTAAGGGGCCCAAACTTTAAATGATTGAGGTTCAGTAACTGAAATTGGATTAATTATATCATTTATTTCAACTTCCTTTTCATCAATTTTTTCATTTTCAACAATCATTGATTTATTTGGTTTAAAAATTAATGATTTAACTTCTTCTAATGCGTTCTTAATTCTATCATTATCATTAATTTCATTTTCAATTTCCATGTCATTTTCAGATTTACCATTAGATTTTAATCCATCTGAATTTGGAATTGATTCGGATTTATTCTCTAAATCTTTTAAAATATTTGATAATTTTGATGTTATTGATAAAGTTGATTGAGTTAAATTTAATCTTTCAATAAACATTTCTTGTTGATTTTTAATCAATTGATTTCTTTCAAATTCATAAATTTTTTCTAAATTTTCAATCTTTTTTAACTTTAAATTTATTTTATTAATTTCTTGATTTATAATTGAACTTGAAATTTTAAACATCTCTTTCTCTTCATATTTTGAAAAAAGGTAAGATTTTGCTCCAATTATTCCAAATATTGTTGAATTTATTTTATCTTCAACCTTCTCATTTTCATTTTCATTTTCATTTTCATTATCATTACTATTACTATTACTATTACTTTCTATTTCTTTTTTATTTTCATTCTTATTTTGAATTAATTTTTCATGAATCTTTTCTGATGCTGCTTTACTTGCAGCTTGAGCAACATCTTCATCAACTAATTGACTTAAAAATATTAAATTATTAATTATTGGATTATCAATATTATTAACTGGAAAATTTGAAGAAAATTTCATTAAATTAAATTCTTTTGATGATAATCTTGTAAAATTATCATCAATTGGTAATTTAAGAAATTTTAAAATACATTCTTGTGGTAATCTACCAACATCTTTTGAGATTTTATACCAATCACTTTTATTTACTTTAATTGATTCAAGTAATTTGGAAGTTTGTTCAGGTGTCCAATCATCTTTAAATTTTTTACTATCATTTGAAGTTTCTTTACTTGAATCATCATTTTCTAATGAACGTTTTTTATCAAAATCATTACCTGCTGGAATACTTTCATGAATTTTACTATTACTATTATTATTGCTGTTATTGATATTACTACTATTACCGTTATTATTATTGTTTTCATTCATACCACTTTTCGTTATTAAATGTTTTAATTTTTCAATATTTAAATCCAGATTAACTTTAAAAGTTTCAAATGGGAATAAACCTCTTGGAGTATCATAATTAATTTTAAATTCTCCAGAATTTGGTAAAGGTGCTAAATTACCATTTGGTAATCTTTCTAAACTAAAATTTGGTTTGAAAGTTGGACTGACTTGATAATTTATTAAACCCCATTTATTTAAAAATTTAAAAACTCTCATAATTGAACCAACATCACCAACTAAATTACGTCTACATGATGTTAAAGTTAAATATTCATTTGGATTAAGACGATAAGCATTAATCATAAAATTTCTATAACTAATATAAATTTTTGGAGATTTTGATGGATGATTTTTAAAAAAATCAGGTAATGAAGATTTTTCAATTTTATTTATTTTATCCATTTTAAACCATGATGAATATGATGGAATTACAATTGTATGAGTTTGTTGAAATTCTTTAATTTCTGATTCATTAAATTCTGGTTCTTTCCATTCAATTCTTATTTTCTCCTTTTCCTTTTCTTCTTTAACAATTTCTAAATCTTTTAAAGTTTCTTTTGGAATTTCTTTCTTTTCTTGAGTTTTTAATTTACTTTTTTCTTCCTTTGGTGTTTCAATTTCAATTTTTGAATCATCTTCTTCTTCGTCATCATCACTTGAATCACTATCACTTTGGATATCACTATCACTATCACTTTCTTCTTCTGCATTAACAGCTTCAACTTCTGGTTCTATTTCTTCAATATCTTTAGATTCAATGACTTCTTCCTTTGGTTCACTGATTTTATTATCAATTGATAAATCTTCCTTTTCATCAATTACTATCTCTTCAGTTTCCTTTTCAGTTTCTTTAACTTCAGAATGTTCTATATCAATTGGAATATCTTCTTTATCATCTTTCTCGTCAGTTTCTTCAATTCTTTCAGTATTTGGAACCTCTATATCTACAACATCTGAATCGTTTTCTTCTTTATCTTCTTCGACAGCAGCCTCGACTTCAGCTTCTGGAGCTTCTTCTGGAGCTTCTTCTGGAGCTTCTTCTGGAGCTTCTTCTGGTTTTAAATCTATAATTTCTTTGGATTCTTCTTCGTCTTCTTCTTCATTTTCCTCATCCTCCGTAGGCTTTTCATCAACGTCCATATACTCAGTAACTTCTTGTTCTTCTTGTTCTTCTTCAACTTCTTCATCTTCTTTATCATCAATTTCATCAACATCTTCAACTAATGAACTTTCTTCAATTTTTTCATCTTCTTCATCCTTCTCCACCAGTTCATCCTTTTCTTCGACATCTGTTACTTTATCTTCAATACTTTCAACATTAATCGCTTCATTAATTTCAGGTATATCATCATCTTTATCATCAATTATATCTTTATTTATATTTTGTGTATTATCTTCATCCAATTCCATTTCATCATTAATATCTTCTTTGACAATATCATCAATTGACATATTAGGATCTACTACTTCTTCTGATTCTACTTTTTCAACTTGATCTATACCTTTATTATCAAGATTGTCTTCTATACTGTCTTTTATTTGTTCATCCATTAGTCTTTCGCGTTGTTGAATTTTAAATTCTCAAAGGTCCTGGGTGCGAAAAAAAACAATTGCTGGTGAATTATCATTTACTTAGTGAATAGTAAAAGAGAATTATTACAAAGTTAGAGGAGTTATAATACTTGTTTCCATGATAAGAGAGTATTATGTACCTGTTTATCATAAAATATGGTTAAATGTTTAACCAATAAAATGAGAAATCTACTAATAACAGTTTAATAGAAAATTTCAACCAGTTAAACTACTTGATTGGTTGGTATAGTCAAAGTCTCTTATCATAATATAATTCACTTAATATCTCTATAAATTATTAAATAAAAATCATTATATAACATAACCTTTAATAATACTAATTACATGTAATGCATTAAAAGCCCTAAAAGGTTTTTATAACTGATAAAAATTATTATATAATACTAATTTGATAATTCCGTAATTAATTACCGTTTAATGTTTAATGATTAAAAAGAGTTTCAAAACGCCCCTTATTCTGGTGTACTGTTTTACTAGTATGGTGTACTGGTGAGTTTGCGGTGGTGAGTTTGTTGTGGTAACGTGACCTGTGACTGTTCCGCACCGCGCAGTAACAAATTTCTCAATTTCTTTTTTTTGTCCAGAAATTTTTTTGCCTCGTTAGGTCTCCAGCCCTCTGCGAAAAGTTTCGCTCGCAAACCACTTAGCACAAAAAAATCTTTAAAAATTTTTCACAACTTTTTTTCTCCATAAACATCACAATGGTCAGATACGGTTTCCATTCAACTAATCCAAGCAAATCTGCTTCAGCTAGAGGTTCATACTTAAGAACTTCTTTCAAAAACACTAGAGAAACTGCTCAAGCCATTAATGGTTGGGAATATGAAAAAGCTATCAAATACTTAGACCAAGTTTTAGATCATAAAAGAGCTATCCCAATGAGAAGATTTGCTGGTTCAATCGGTAGAACTGCTCAAGGTAAAGAATTCGGTGTTACTAAAGCTAGATGGCCTGTTAAATCAGTTGGTTTCGTTAAAGATTTATTAATCAATGCTAAATCAAATGCTGAATCTAAAGGTTTAGATACTTCAAATTTAAAAATCTCCCATATTCAAGTTAACCAAGCTCCAAAACAAAGAAGAAGAATTTACAGAGCTCACGGTAGAGCTTCTCCATACCAATCATCTCCTTGTCACATTGAATTAATCTTAACTGAAAACTCTGAAGAAATTGAAAAAGCTCAAGATGATAAAAAAGTTAGATTAAACTCAAGACAAAGAGGTAGAGCTGCTGCTCAAAAAAGATTAACTGCTAATTAGATTGGATTAAAATATTTTTAGTAATGTCAAAATACAACAATAATTAAAAAAACCTTCATACAAAGTGTATCATTTGATATTTTTCAAGGAAAATATATATTTATTATATTTTATGAGTTTATCTATGAGATACTGAAGACTAATACATAAATACTTTGTTAATATCTTTTACTCTTCTTTTCTCTATTTTATTTCTTTGGAAGTTTGCATATTCTTTAAAAGAGACATATTATAGAAACAGATTTTTCAGTCTCTTCGCTGAAATTTCTTAACGAGTTATACTTATAACTATCTTTGATACCTTTTAAGTATTAACTATACTTTATATATCTCTTTATATTGCTTATTGTGACCATTGTATATCCCATGCAACACTCTATAATGAATTAACAAGATTATTATTTGAAAATAAATAAAATTAAAAATATTACATTTCAGCTTATTTTTGCAACTTTTAGGAATTAATTAATTAGTATAATCTCTGCAAAAAAAACTGCAAAAATTTACATAATTTTCTTAAAATATAAAAGTATCCATTTTTTTTTCTTTAAAGTAGTTATAATCACAGATGCAGTAAAGAGTCAAGATATACAATAAGATTTTCCAGAGATTTCCCACTAATATCAACAATCTTGCATTATCACCAATTTTGCAATCTAAGTAATCTGACAGTGAGAAAAAAAATCATATACACATTCATAAGATGCCAGAATTAAGTGAATTTGAAAAGCAAAGACAGGAAAATATTCAAAGGAATAAAGACTTGTTGAAGAAGTTGAACCTTGACCTGATAAGCCAATCAATTGCTAAAGAATTACCAAAGGAGAAATCATCAGTCAAAAGAAGGAAACCAACACCAAAAGTTAAAGTTGAGGTTGAACCATCAAGAAGATCAAGAAGAATTGCTGGTGTTAAGATGGAAAACACAGAAGAATATCAGAAGGTTCAAGAAGAGTTGGATGAACGTGATAGACAAAAGAAAGAATTGGAAAAATTAAAGGCAACGCGTCTTTATGGTAATTTTAATTTAATTGATCTTGTAACTGATCATAGACTGGGTCTGTTAAAATTTGAAGATAAAGTATTCAAAGTTGAAAATTCAAGTATCAAGAAGGAAGATCAAGAAGAAGAATTTGTTGAATTAGGTAATAATATTAAAGAAGAACCAATCAATATCGATGATGACAATGAATGTTTAAATCTTTTTAGATCATTAGGAGAGAAAATGTCAGCTGGTGATTTCTATGAAATGATTAAAAGTTCAAAATTAGAATATAATGATAAAGTTTTATCTTCTAAAAGAGAAGAATTTGATAATTTAAAAGTTTATGAAAAATTTGATCCATTAGATATTAAAGTTTCACACCAACGTATTACTGCAATTAATTTTCATAGTAATGTAACTGATAGAATTGTTACAGCTGGTGATACTAATGGGAATGTTGGAATTTGGGCAGTTGATAGTGACAAAAAGGATTCAAATGGTGAAGATGAACCAAGAATTACAATTTTAAAACCTCATGGTAAATCAATTTGTAAGATTTTATCACCATTTAATACACCTTCAAAATTTTATACCGCTTCTTATGATGGATCAATTCGTCAAATGGATTTTAATAAATTAACTTCCACCGAGGTTGTGTATTTAAGTGATCCATACGAAACAAAAGATTATTCATTAGGTGTTTCAGATATTAATTTTTGTAATGATGATCCAAATATTCTTTATATGACAACATTAAGTGGGAATTTTTATAAGCATGATTTAAGAACACCATTTAAGAAAATTGACACTAAAAGTTTCCTTCGACTTCATGATAAAAAGATCGGATCATTTGCAATCAATCCAAATTGTTCACATCAAATTGCAACAGCTTCATTAGATAGGACCATGAGAATTTGGGATTTAAGAAATATAAGTGAAACCAATGCTAAATGGTCTGAATTTGAAGATCAAATCCTGGCTCATCCTTATGGTTCATACCCTTCGAAATTATCTGTTTCTTGCGTTGATTGGAATATCGATAATAGATTAGTTTGTAATGGATATGATAACAAAATTTGTGTATTTGATTTAAATAAATATCAAGAAGGTATCCCACCAGTAGTTGAATGGGACGAAAATTATCAAGTTCCAATAAAAAAGAGGAGATCAAAGAGTGATGAAGAAGATAATGAAAATGATATCCCACAAAATATCCAACCATTTACAAATATAACGCATAATTGTCAAACTGGTAGATGGGTTTCAATTTTGAAATCTAAATGGCAAATAGCTCCAAAAGATGGGGTTCAAAAATTTGTTATTGCTAATATGAATAGAGGGTTTGATGTCTATGATCAAAAGGGTCAAATTCTTGGCCACCTTACTGGTTCAAATGTTGGTGCTGTTCCTGCAGTTGCTAGTATGCATCCAACTGAAAATTGGGTAGTTGGTGGAAGTGCAAGTGGTAAAATTTATATGTTTGAATAAATAAGACTATTATACAGAGACAATCTAGAGAAAATAAATAGATATTCTTTTATTATATTAAAATATATAAGTATTCTTTTTTAATTTCTTCCCCCAATTTGAGCTATTTAAGCGGATGAGGTCATGACTTGCCAGACTCTGATTAAGTTATCAGTGTAACCAGCGAATAAGGTTTGACCATCAGCAGACCAAGCTAATGAGATTGGTTCTGGGTCTTTAGCTTTAGCACCAATAGCGAATTCTGGTTTTAATTCATCTAATAATGATCTTTCTTGTAAGTTGAAGATTTTAATACCAGTGGCAGTGGCGGCAGCAACCCAATATCTGTTTGGTGAGAAAGCTAAAGCATGGACTTCAGCAGCAGCGTTTAAGGTGTATAATGGTTTGTTTGAGTTTAAGTCCCATAAGATAATGAATGAATCTTTACCAGCTGAGGCACATAATGAACCATCTGGAGAAATGGTGATACATGAAATGTAACCTGAGTGACCGATGAAATCAGCGTTTAAACTGTATTCACTTAAATCCCATGACTAAGAATAATTGTTAGTAAACAAGAAACTATAATAAAATTATAAAATTCTATGTGGTAAATTCTCATTGAAATTATTTCTCTTTTGAACTGTAAACATCAGAGATCTTGGTGTAGATTTTATGTCTCATTCGAAGCTGGCGGGCCCCGTCTGAAGTAGCAAATATCTGTAAACATCATTTGGAGTTCTAAAAAAAATTAATTGTGAAAAAATACCTCTAGAAAGTTATCCAATGATATAAAAAAATACGTTTGAAAAAAAACAAAATCAAAAAAGTCGAAAAGACTCTGAAGATTTATCCAAAGTATTATTATATCGTTGTAGTTAATAATAATTTACATACTTTAATAGTTTTATCCCATGAAGCTGAGATAACAGTTGAAACATCATCATCTGATGGTGAGAATCTGACAGCAGAAACCCAATCACTGTGGGAAGTTAAGGTTTGCATACATTCACCAATGGTGTTCCAGACTTTAACGGTTTTATCTCTTGAAGCAGAAACAATTTGTCTTAAAGATTTTGAGATTGAAACGGATAAAACATCTGAAGAGTGACCAACAAATCTTTTAGTACATTCACCAGTTTCTAAATCCCATAATCTTAAAGTTTTATCCCATGAACCAGATAAAGCGTAAGCACCATCAGCAGAAATGGTAACATCTTGAACAATGTGGGAGTGACCTTTGAATGATTTTTTTGGGACACCGTATTGAGTATCTTCACCACCAGTTAATTTCCAGGTGATTAAAGTTTTATCTCTTGAACCAGATAATAATAAATCTGGGTGAGCAGCAGTGGTGGCCAATGAGGTGACCCAACCACCGTGACCTTCTAAGGTACCTCTTAAAACTAAAACTTCTTGACTAGCCATTTTTAATGTATAATTTTATGTATGAAGAGAAAAAAAAAATTTTTCACTCTCATTAAAAGATTTTAGGTACTACTTTGATCTCGCGACATCTTTTGCTGCAACGCGACTTCCCAGAGAGTGTCGCAATGGTCTGAAATTAACGCGTGAAATGGTCCCGGTATTACGCACCTGTTGGTGACTGTGTTTTTACCGAGAGAAGTGGGAAAATGGGCGATGGGACTCGAACGGAGGAAATTTGGAATGGCGCAGTGGGATGATGGTTAAACCCTTTTAAATAACAAAAGTGGAAATTTGGTAAGCTGTCTTTATCGGATTTTTGAGATTAAAACAAAAGGTACAAATCTACAACTATAAAAGGGTTTTTGATAATTTTAAAGGATTGAACGAAAGTATTAGAAGAGTGGAAGTAAGTCGAATAAGGATGAAGATATCAGTTTTAAGTGGAGGAACTGCAACCAATGAATTAGTACCACTTTTTGAACATCTTTGTGGAGATATAAGTTATATTTTACCAATTCTGGATAATGGAGGTTCAACATCAGAATTAATACGTGTTATTGGTGGTCCAGCTATTGGTGATATAAGATCAAGACTTACGAGGTTGATACCGCCGAATCAAAAGGGTTTACAGAAAATTTTAAGCTTTAGGCTATCTGATGATCCAAAATTAGCTAAAGTTCAATGGAATGATATTGTTGATGGTAGTCATGGATTATGGATAGATGTTGAACCAGCTACAAAAGAAATCTTTAGAGCATTTTTTATACATGTAAATGTTGAATTATTGAAAAGGTCAAAACATCAATCTTCAGCTCATACTACAAAGAAACAATTTAGATATGAATTAGCAAATGTTGGTAATTTATTCTTAACTGGTGCTAGATTATTTATTGGATCTTTAGATTCAGCAATTGAATTATTTATTAAATTATCTGGAATTGATTCAAGAATTGAAGTTTTACCTTGTATAAATACAAATTTTACATATCATATAAGTGCATTATTACAAAATGGATTAGTTATAACTGGTCAATCACAAATATCACATCCTTCAGATGATCAAACTCCAGATAATTATCCACCTCCAATAAATAAAACTAGACCTTCAACTCCAACTGAAAATATTGAATGTTTAGATGATAATCAAGATAAAGATTTTTTTAGTATAGTTTCAAATTTCCGTGATTCTCCAATACCTAATATAACAGCAATTAATCATCTGATTAATATTAATAGTGAAAATTTTTCAGAATTTTCAGAATTTTCAGATGTTTCAGATGATGAAGAAAGTGGTAATGTTCCACAATATACTCATCCAGAGTTAAAGAAATCTCAATTACATTTTTCAAAAACAGAATCAATAAAGCCTTTATTATCACCAATTGAAAGAATATTTTATGTTTCACCATATGGTGAAGAAATAAGACCAACTGCACATCATAAAGTTTGTACAACTATCTCGTCAAGTGATGTAGTTGTTTATTCAATTGGTTCACTTATGACTAGTATATTACCAATAGTGATTTTAAAAGGTGTTGGTAAAGCTATAGCTGCTGATACTTCTGATTCTCAAAACAAGAAAAGAATATTACTTTTAAATGGTTGTTATGATAGAGAAACTTTCGGTATGCAAGCAATTGATTTTGTAAGAATTATTGTTGAACTGGCTACTTATTCATTTAAACAAAGAACTCAAGATCCTGATATGTCAGTTAATGCTGTAAATAATTGGAATAGATTTGTTACACATTTAGTGTATATGGAGAATCCTAAAATCAATGTAGATGTGAAATATTTAGAAGAAAGAAAAGTGAAATGTATTCAAGTTAAGAGACAATCCACAAGTGAAGATTATTTTGATCTTCAAGATTTACAAGAGAAATTAAGTGCAATAACTAATGAAATATAGATTATTTGTACATTACATACATATTATATATAGATGCGATTAATGAAGAATAAAATAAAATTTTAATCATACCAAATCTTAATTAACTCTTCTGAAACAGCCAGGGGAGTCAAAACTCCTAAATCCGTTATCAATGCAGTAATATATTCATGAGGTGTAAAATCAATTAATTGAGTAGTTAATAAAGTATTTTCATTCAGGAATGTCATACTATTAGTATTTTGAAGTAATTGATTAACTTCATTTGGTAAATCATTTGGAGCTAATGGGAATAATCTAACGAATTTATGAGATTCCGTCACTACATAAAATGGTTTATTATTTGTTTTGGCTAAACAACCAATTTGGTATGAACCAATATGATTAATAACACCACCACTTTCAGCCACACCTTCTGCACCAATGAAAATCTTGTCGACTTTATGTATAACATAACCAACTGCATTATCAACTATAACCTCAGTTGGAATACCTGCACCTCTTAAAACTTCTGCCATATAATAACCCTTTTCACTTGGTCTAGATTCTGTGACTATAACTTTAAAACGTATTAATTTTTCTTGTTTTGCTCTTACTAAAAGTTGATGAACCACTCTTGAATATGAATGAACTAAAATTGTATCATCATCTTTTATAAATGGGACACCAAATTCTGCAACTTTTGATCTAGATTCTTTAGCTCTTTGAACGAATAATTCACCATTTTCAACTAAATTTTTTCTACAACTTTCCCAATCGGAATATAAATCTATATTTCTTAAAACGAATCTCATAAATAAATCACAACCAGCTGATAATGAAATTGCATTAGATATTGATGATTTTAGTTTATTAATGTTAATTTTAACTAAATTGATTAATTCAGATGATGTAGAAGGTTGCTTAACTTTCAACATATCCACTAACGATTCGATCGCAGCGATAGGCATGGTCATATCTTGATCATCCTCTAAGAACTTGAGGTAAACTTTAGTGATGTCAAATTCTGTTGTCATGATAGTTGGAAAAGTGCGTTTTAAATTTTTTAATGAGATGTGAGTACAAGAGAGAGGTTTTGATGAAAATTGAAGATTTCTCTGGAATTATAAGTAAACTTGATTAATTTATGATCTCTATAGTTTATAATTGGATCTCATATATAAGCCAACTTCTTCATATAGTTAATATCTCTAAAAGTGTAAATTATTTGAAATATCAAAATTTATAGGGTTCTCAAGCATCTCGTAGAAGTCTCATTTTTTTTCTCCAATACATATCGATCTCATGGTAAAGAACGATTCAAAACTCTTTGTTGACGACGAAGATGTCGAAATGAAAGACGTAGAAGTTTCAGTGAAGTTAGAAAATGGAGGTATTATCCATGACCTAGATTCTACTTCCAACACTGATCTTGAAACTCCAGAATACGAAGAAAGAGAAGACGATGATGAAGATGAAGATTTAGATTCTGATGATGATCCAGTTATAGAGTCTATCCCATTATTTATTAATGGTCTCCCATCCAAAGATACAAAATCTGTCCATTTACTTCAATACTTAGGTAAACCAAAGGCACTTCCGATCAAATTAAATCATTTAGGAGCATCAGTTAAACCAGATTCTAACTATATTCAGGTTAAACTTCCATTAGATACTTCTAGATTTTACGATGAATCAAAAGCTGAAGAATGGGGGGTTATGGTTTCTGAACATGAGCATGGTGGTGTATTCAATAAAACAAATGGTGGATTATACGCTGCTAAACTTGTAATGAATGAAGATAAGAAACAAGTTCATTTAGTACCTATTGATTCATCAGCACAACTTAGACCTTCATTCAAGTACTTGGATGATATAGAAAATACTAAGATGTTACAGAGGAAAGAAAGTATGGATCAAGGAAGTAATAGACCAGTTCAAAATGTTCATGTTTTACAAAGTACAGCTAAAAATAGTAGTAAACAATCTACTAATGATACAATTGGTGGAGCCACTTTAGGGGAATCATTAAAGCATGTAAGGAAATTCGATCAAGAGGAATGGACTAAATTGAATTGGAAGAATGAAAGTGATAATCTCGTTAATGATTTAGTTAATACTACTGAAGTTTACAATACTTCAATAACTATGGATGAATATCTTAAACAATTGACTGAATCAGTATAAAAGTCAGTCTCACCACCGTCATAGAACCCCCAAACCACTTCTCTTTTAGCATATATTGTATATTATAAATTATATTTTCAGATCAAAGTAATTTTGGACTATTTTGTGTACTCATCTCATCTCAATACTATTTCTCAAATCTTTAAATTTTAAAGAAATTAAAGAAAGATATGGAAGACGATGGATTATTATTGAATTTCAGCGTTCCTGATGCGTCTGATTCAAAGAAACTGAAGACATATTCGAAGCCTACTGGTGGTAGATGGAAAGATCGTAGGAAATTACAATTGGAAATGCAAGGTAGAGGTAGAAATCAAAAGAAACCAAAAACTTCAGGTGTTAATACTATTAATGTTCATGAATCAAGATTGAAAAGGATAAGAGATGGTGAAAATGCCTCATCTGACAAGTCATCACATAAGTCTAGTGAACCAAATTTAGGTGGTCCAAGGGAGGGAAATAAAAGAACTAAATTTAGTGAATCAAGAGGAGAATTTGGTGGTGCAAATAATTCGTATGTTTCATCATTATTCACATCAAATGAAAAGAGTACAGTTTTAGAAACTACTAAACAACCAGAAGAAGAGAAAACTTATTTACCTTCTAATGCACCATTAAAAGATGCAACTACTTTCCAAGGTCTTGGTTTAAATGATAGATTAACTCGTCATTTAACTGATACTTTAAGATTTAAAAATCCTACAAAGGTTCAAAGATCAACTATTCCAAGTTTATTATTTGCTAAAAGTGATTTATTCATTAAAGCTCAAACTGGGTCAGGTAAAACCCTTTCATTTTTATTACCTATATTTCATAAATTAATGCAAGAAGATAAACATAAAATCACCAGAGATTCCGGTATATTTGCAATGATTTTAGCTCCAACTAGAGAATTAGCTAATCAAATCTATAGCGTTTTAGAGACTTTATCAAGATGTAATAACCTGATTGTTCCTGGTATTGTCATTGGTGGTGAAAAGAAAAAATCAGAAAAGGCAAGGATTAGAAAAGGTGTTAATATTTTAGTTGGTACACCAGGTAGATTAGCTGATCATATTGAAAATACAGAAGCATTAAATTTAAGTGAATTAAGATGGTTGATTTTGGATGAGGGGGATAGATTAGTCGAATTAGGTTTTGAAGAAACTATAACGAAAATTACAAGTAATATAACAAGATGTAGTAAGATACAGGAAAGTGCAAATAAATGGCAAGGTTTACCAACTAAAAGGGTTAATGTTTTATGTTCTGCAACTATGCAAGAAAATGTTGAGAAATTAGGTAGTATATTACTTGATAATCCTGAAATGATTACAGTTGATTCACAAAAACAATTTGAAGGTACTGTTGAATTCGACGATAATGGTGATGTTGAAACACAAAAAATTATTGAACCAAGTTTTAATGATAATGGTGAACCAGTTAAGATGACAGCACCAGATCAATTAGTTCAAAATATTATAATTGTACCACCAAAATTAAGACTTGTGACATTGAATGCATTATTTAAGAAACTTTCTAAAACTGAAGAACCTAAAAGACTTATGGTTTTCTTATCATGTTCTGATTCAGTTAATTATCATTTCGATATTTTCACAAGAAACGGTAATAAATTCATAAAACAAAAAAATGAAGAAGGTAAATTTGAAATGAAACAAGTTCCAGCAAATTCAGATTTAGCTGATGATGAAACTAGTACATCTACATACGTCACCTCACCAGGTTTAGGACCAAATGTTATTTCTTTCAAATTACATGGTTCAATGACTCAACAAGAAAGAACATCAACTTTATCTGCATTCATTAAAAACGAATCTGGTGGATCAAACCATTTAATCTTATTTTGTACTGATGTTGCATCTCGTGGTTTGGATTTACCAAATATTTCTGAAGTCATTGAATATGATCCACCATTCACTATTGAAGATCATTTGCATAGAATTGGTAGATCTGCTAGAGTAGGTAAAGAAGGGTCAGCTCATTTATTTTTATTACCTGGGATTGAAGAAGGTTATATAGATGCCAAATTATCTATTGTTCATCCAAAGGGTAGTTTAAAAATTGGAAGTTATGAAAAATTATTAAAAGATGGATATGGGGAAGATAAAGCTGATAAACAAGATAGAAATAAATGGGATATTCATGCGACTACATGGCATTTAAATATTGAAAGATGGTTATTAGAAGATTCTGGAGCTCATGATGAAGCAGCTTTAGCTTTTAGTTCACACATAAGAGCTTATGCTACACATTTATCAACTGAAAGAAATTATTTTAATGTTAAACAATTACATTTGGGACATTTAGCTAAAGCTTTCGGATTAAGAGAAACTCCTAAAAAATTAGGTAAATCATTTGGAACTAATACTGTTAAATCTAGTGATCCAAAGAAATCTAAAGAGAAAAAAATGGATCCAAAACTGAAATTATTACATATGGCTAGATTAGCTGTTAAATCCGCTAGTAGTGAATTTAATTATTAAAGTTTCATGAAATTTGTATATTTAGATATAGGAATATTATATTCTAATTTTGATTTAAATGTGAATCTCTATAACCTTTAATTGACCAAAGACCATGATTTTCACCAAGTAAATATGATAATGATCTCTTTTGATAATAATCAGGTAATAATTTTATGTTTTCAATCACATCATCCAAAAGAATGGCTTTACCAGCATTTATACCATCACCCAAACCTGGATGTTTTACATTAACAACATGAATATGGAAATGATAATAAGATGGATGATAATGTATGAATAACCTTAAATTATCTTTACTTATTCCATACTTCTCATTTGAAACTTTTAAAATTGTATTCTTTAAATTTGTTAAATATTCTATATGACTACCATTTATATCTCTAACTGAGGAAATATCCTTTCTATTAACGATACAACATAAATATAATGATTCCATACTAATTCTATCCCATTTCATATCAGGTAATAAAACAAACCCATTAACTAAATCTTTATCATGGTACACGAAACTTTCACTTTCTTTACCGTCGAATAAGATATTATAAACCCATTTAATCCTATCACCTTTCATACTTTCAATATATGGGATTACATACTTTTCATACATTTCAGGAGTTTCTAAAACCATATGAAGTTCTTGAGGACTATATTTCCTAATATGAGTTTCAGTGGCTGGGTAAATCACGTTAACTTTAGCACCTGGAGTTTCTGTTAAATCTTGGATAAGGGTACTCGAAGACCAGTAATAGACGTCATTATTTTGAATCAATTGTAATTCATTGATTATTTTGGAAATATCGACTTGTTCATCTACCACGAAATGTGATTTTTCAATAGTTAATAAAGCATTTTGATCATTGATCTGACCCAACAAGACCACTTGTTTAGTTTGAGGATCCGTCTTTAGGAGCTTGGTGAACTTGAAAGTCTTTGTGATCTGAGTGATATCCATTTTCTTCTTTAGTTTGGCGTTTGGCGATAAAATTCGAAAGTGCTTTAAGGCTTCAATCGCGATGATTTAAATTAGCCCATGTCATTTGAAATCGATTGGGATAAACTATCAGATCAAACGATTAATCTAGGGATTAAAGAGTTCTTAGATGAACAATTCCAAAAAATCACATTCCCTTCATTTATCAGTGGACTTCAAGTTACAAATTTCAATTTAGGCTCGATACCACCCGATATAACGATAAGACATATAAGTAATCCATTTGATGAATTTTATGATGAAAATTTACAAGATATTGACGAAAGATTAAGGAATTTAAGTAAGAAATACATGCATGATAAGAACAGTTATACCGATGACTCGAGTGATGAAGATAATGATATGGCAAGTGCAAATCTTTCCACCGTTTCTGAAGAGATATTGAATAGTGTAAAAGACGATGGTGATAAAAATCCTCTACATATGAATTATTCACAAACCACTGGAGGATTCAAACCATTCCCATCGATTGGGGGGATGTCGGGATTCCAATTAGAAGATGAAGAAACTCATACAAGAAAATCACTGGATTCACTTAGTTTAATGTTGGGGAATAATAATGTTAATTTTTTGCATAATCATAATATTAATAGTTTAGGAATTGGTAGTTTAAATTCACCAAGTTCACATAATTCAACTCGTGCTGATACACCAACACATTTCTTAAATAGAGCACAATTTTTAAATAGAGACAACAGTTCACGTCCATTTATTCGTCCCAAAGAACCAAGTATAGAAAAAACAGAATCTGATATACAATTAATTACTGAATTTAATTATAATGGTGATTTACAAATCGATATCACTGTTAATTTATTAGTTAATTATCCTTCACCAAATTTTATTTCATTACCTATTAAACTTCATATTACTAATTTAGTTATTCATTCAATAGCAGTGATAGCATATTTAAAACATTCAGTTTATGTATCATTTCTTTGTGATGTAAATGAACTGAATTCAGATTATTTCACAAGTGGTGGTAGTGGTAGTTCAAGTAATGGTAATGCACCGACATCAGCTTTTAACCCTTCAACTGATTCAAGTGGTGGTAATTTTGTAGATTACGTTAATAATGGGAATGTACAAGAGAGAATCGATATAATCAAAAAAATCAAGATTGAATCCGAGATTGGAGGAATTGAACATAATGTTTTAAGGAATGTTGGTAAGGTTGAAAAGTTCTTAGTTGATAGACTTAGAGGAATTTTACGTGATGAAGTTGCATGGCCAAGTTGGGTTTGTCTTGATTTATCTAATGACGATGA
The DNA here is from genome assembly GCA_030571035.1 of Yamadazyma buinensis. Classification (NCBI taxonomy): domain Eukaryota; kingdom Fungi; phylum Ascomycota; class Pichiomycetes; order Serinales; family Debaryomycetaceae; genus Yamadazyma; species Yamadazyma buinensis. The sequence goes on along the minus strand of JAJLWZ010000001.1, from coordinate 19,631 downwards.
TAATGATGATCATGATGAAGATGCTGTTGTGGACGATATGTAATATATTTTTTTTTTCTTGATTCTTCTTCTCTACCAAAGTTCTAGCCTATAACATTGATCAATTGAGTTGCCCATTTTAGATCTAGAGATCTTTGAAAGCGCCACAAACTTCCTTTACCATATACAAACCTTATATCTTATATCTCATCTCTCATTTCACGTGAACCACTCACATGGACATACATCTAAATCTAAAACTTAAAACCAACCACAACTTCCCAGGATTACAATTGAATGAGTTTAAATATTGAATCAGTGGCAGTTATAGGATGTGGACCAGCTGGTATTGCATCGATTTATGAATTACTTCATACTTCAAAAGATGGATCAACAACAGTTGGGGGAGAGCGTTCACAAGATTGTAAATTCAAAGTAGTCGGATTTGAACAGAAAGATAAAGCTGGTGGGATTTGGGCACCATCTTTCGATCATGCAGATTGGGATTTACCACCTCAAGAAATAATGGATACTGGAAAGTATAATGATCCATCAATTATCAGTCCAAGTCAAAAAGTCCCTGAAGATTTGAGGAATGGAGAGAGTAATAGTGTTCAGATTAAGAGTGATGAAGTTTTAAATGAATTAGAATGGAAGAGGAGTGGGATCTTCCGTAATTTATATACAAACATACCTTCTAGATTCACTAGGTTTTCATATATGGAGAATGATGAGAAGTACTATGATGTTTCAAGGAAGATTTACCCTTTTATGACGCACATTGAGTTATGTGATAGGATTGAAAATTTCATTAAAACTGAAAATTTAAATGATTATATTAGATTCAATTCTTCAGTTAAGTCAATTACAAAGAATCAGAATGGTAAATGGGAGGTCACTGTTAAGAAATCTAGTGATAACGGAAATTCAGATGAATGGTATAAAGAAGAATTTGATGGAGTTATAATTGCAAATGGTCATTTCACAATTCCTAACCTTCCTTACGTCCCAGGGCTTTCACAATTCACTAAATCCCATCCAGATACAGTTATCCATTCCAATTCTTACCGTACTCCAGATATTTTCAAAAATCAAAGAGTTTTGGTGGTTGGAGGTAGTATCAGTACTATTAACGTTTTACAATATATTGTCCCAGTAGCTAAACACGTCACTGTCTCGTCTAGAGGGAACCATAAGTTATTCCCATGGATCAATAACGCTATCCGATCAGACGGAATGACACATAAACTCACAATTAAAGAGATCAAACCTGATGGGTCCGTTGAATTCAGTGATGGTTCAGTTGAAGAGAAATACGATAAGATTATATTCACTACAGGTTACCATTTCCATTACCCGTTCCTTAAAGAAACCAACTCTTTGAAAGTGATCAATCCTTCGAATTCAAGTAGAGTTTCTGGGTTATATTATAATACTTTCTCCATCGATGATCCAACCCTCGCAGCGGTAGGTGTTACTTGTTCTACTTTAAATTTCCATACTATCGAAAGTTCAGCGGCAGCTATAGCTGGTGTATGGTCTAATGTCCATACTTTACCTTCGAAGGAAGATCAAGAGAATTGGGAATTAGAAAGAGTGAAAACATGGGGGGATGGTCTGATGTTTCATTATTATACTCATAAACAAGTTAAAGGTGATTACGTCGATAGAATGGATAAATTGATGCCAATTGATAGAAAGAGTCCATTATATATCGATGGTGAACATCTTAAAGATGTAGAAATTGGAATTCAATCGATAGAGAAGCTTTTTTATAAAGTTAAATCAGGACAGTATACAATTCAAGATACAATGTTAAAATAAATCACCATATAATAAATAATTAATAAATAATTAGATTTATAAACACTTTATACTTATAGAGACTCTCAGTCTGAAATCTTTGAAGGTTCTTCACTATCGGAAATAACGAATTGAGCATCATCATCTTGACGTTCTAAATCATTTAACTCAAAATCATTCACATTTAAATCATCTCTAACTTGAGTGTACCTAACCAGTGAAGCCCTATCTTTAAATGATCTAACTTTAGATGCAAGAATCGTTGAAATTTTATGACGACGTTGTTGGCCAATCATTAACCAGAAAATAACGAATAATAAAGATCCCATAATTCCAACTCCATACCATCTATGAGGTTCAATGTTCCATTTCAGTTCAATATGAGTTTCATTATCTTCATAATCACCTGCAACATCATTGATATACCTAATATCGAATTCCGGTCTACTAATGACACCCTTTTGTTCACTTCCATAATGGAAAATATTTGGAGATGCTGAATATGTAAACCCTGATCTTTTCGGGTCGTTTGTTTTGGTGAAATTATTTGATGCTTGGATATACTCGTCGTTGGCATATAATAACGCTCTACCTAAAGTCCAAGAGAATTCATTGCCGTTGATATCATCGACGAATTGTAAAGATTTAAAAGGTTTATCGGATTTAATCTCATCGATACCAAATCTTGGGAATCCTAAACCTACGTGTAAGAAATTTAAAATCCATGAATTTTGGAAACATAAGTTGGAGATTTCTTCTAAACTTAATTGATCTGATTCTGGTCTAAGTTTATTTAATTCAATTAATTCACTATGAGTTTTGGAACAGATTTTTAAAGTATTATCGTAGATTATTTTATAATCATAATCTGAAGTTTTACCTTTACTTTTACTTTTCAGTTTATCTTTTTCTGCATCTTTATCTGTTTCTTTATCCTTTCCATCATCTTTATTATTTTCTTTATTATCTTCTTTATTATTTTCTTTATTATTTTCTTTATTATCTTCTTTATTGCCATCTTTATTATCTTCTTTATTACCATCTTTATTATCTCCTTTATCATCATTACTCTCATCAACTTTTTGTGGATGACTTTCAATTGGCATTTTAGAAGGATTATTAGGATCTAAAACATGTTTCCCATCCCTTTTCAGATTCTTATTATATTCCATCAACATATTAGTAGCATACCAATAACCACTTACCCCCAAGAAATAATTAATATCGAAATCAAAAGCAGGGATTAAATCATTCAACAAACATGAACTAACATCTGCTCCATCACTATACTGTTTACAATTCCCTGTTGGTTCATCCGAATGACCATAGGACCCCTTAGATAAAACAGGAAAGATTTTGAGTAAACATTGTTCGAAATTTGAATCACCTGTGAAATCATAGGATTTATCTTCGATTTTTAAAGATGTGGTGTACCCCTTTGGTAAACATGGGTCTTGGATTGGAGGTCTATATTCGAAAAGACCAGTTGATGCATGACCAGATCCATCAACTAATGATTTCCTGTACTTTTCATAAGCTTGAGTCATACCTAAACCAAGGTAAGAAGCTGAATAAACGTTAAAATCTAAATTTTTGGGACTTAAAACATTATCATTTTCCAATTTTGAAACTTCAAATAAATTAATATTGTATAAATTATTTTGATGTTCTTTAATTTCTGTGATATTAGGTTGGAAAACAACTTGAGTTGATGCACCGCCCATATCTAGTAAACCATAAGTTGTATGATTTTTCCCATGTTGGTGATGCATTGGAGAATCGAAACTTTCCATTAAATAATTTGAAGCTAACCATCCATATAAACCTTCTATATCACCTTCAATAACATTAATATGTGATGAACAATCTGGTAAGAAGAATTTAGATTTGGATTGGAAATACAGGCATATTTCATCCAAGATTCTTTGTTGGTTTGTAGGAGTCAACAATCTCATTCCAGCGGTTGAATGAAGGAAAATGGGAGTTCTGGAATGTTGTGATTTTGGTATAACTTTTTCAGCTAAATCAAGAAGATACTTTAAATGATGTTTACCAATCTTTTGAGGACTTTTATCAAATGTTGAAATCCCTGGCTTAATTTTAGTTTTCCATTTCTTCTTTGTCCCGATCTTAGGAAGTAAATAATCCTTTTTATCTCCCTTACCCTTCTTCTTATCATCATCATCATTATCATCATCTTTATCTTCTAAATCTTCAGTACCTCTATCCAACAATAATTTCAAACTTGGATGATTTAAATCAATTTTTTTCTCCAATGATATTTTAGGATTCAACCAATTATACACATAGACTCTTGATCCTTTAGATCCAGCGTCGATGATCACGATATAATCATATGGAACACCATTATCATTGAATATTGGTGCTTTCTTCTTACGTGATTCTAACATTATTGGTATTTTCGTTTTTTGCGATTGATGGGATATGTAGAAATCACAAATTTATTGACGTCTTCAACAGATTTACCCATATTTTTTATGAAATATTGTCACTGGAAAATGGAAAGGTACAAATAAATAATAGAGATACTTCATGTAGACTTTCATCTAAATTTTAGAATAAAATAGAGTATAAATAGGTAATTAGTCCAGGAATATTCATTAAATATGGGGGGGGGGTTCTTTTTTTTTTTTTTTTACATTATAATACATTTATCATCCTTTTCCATTACAGGATTTTGAATCAACTCTATTTGATCAATTAAACTTTCAAAAGATTTAGTAACATTTAAATTATCTTTAACTGAAGCTTCTAAAAATTTACAATTAAAAGATTTTGCTAATTCTTCACCTTGACTATATTCAACTTGTCTTTGATACTCTAAATCTGATTTATTACCAATTAAAACCATTGGGATATTTTCACTACCTACACTATTCAAGATTTTATCCCTTATAGTTTCTATAACTTCGAAACTTTGTCTTGAAGTTACACTATAAACTAAAACATAACCATGAATACCAATAAGATGTTTTTCATTTATCATTGAAAATTCATCTTGACCAGCCGTATCTAAGATTTCAACTTCATATTCTTGATTCTTATAAATTATATTTTTACTAAATTGATTTTCAATAGTTGGATAATAAGATTCAACAAAATAATCTTCTACAAATCTAACAATCATTGATGATTTACCAACAGATCTTGATCCAACAACTGCTAATTTTCTTGCCTTGACCATTTTTCTCTATCTTATCCTATCCTTACAATCCTTTCTAACGTCCTTTCCTTTCTAGTACCTCTAAGTATCTTTGAATGATTAAAATCTTATGATATGACCTCTTCGTCTATTCGGTTCTCCGTCACGCTTTTCTTTCTAAAACTAAACGAATGAATGAATAAAAATTGGTAAAAAAAAAAACCAAAATTTTCACAAATATATTCTCCGTACCTTTATCTTAACGTTAAGAACCAACTTGTTAAAAACCCCGTTTAAATAATCCCTATAAACACAATAAATTACAGTTTTATTTAAAAAATGTATTTGTGTTTGAGGATAATTTTTTCACAAAATTTCATTGAGGGCCCTTATCGAATGCGATGTCATTTTTAAAGCAGGGACTTTTATTATTGACATTTTATCTGGTGAGTTTTAAAGCGAATACCGTATTATATTTTTATTTCAAACAAAAATATGGGGTATATTCAGTGGCTTACTAGAGACTTTTAAAAAAGAAGTGGGATCGTATATATTTACACTATAAATCAACTGGTTTTCACTTTAAAAAAACCTCTGTTATTTCGTTATTTATGACTTGAAAATGATTTAAAAACTACCCCATCAACAAAAAAAAAACACACACACACAGAGACACTTACTTATACCTTATATCTCCGAATTAAGCAATGACTATCTATATATATCTCTCTCTCTTTTCTTTTCTTTTCTTTTCTTTTCTTTTCTTTTCTTTGGTAACATCTTAAGCATTAGCCCATTTTAAAACTTCTAAACTACCAACAACAATTAAAATAGTTGAAGGTAAAGAAAATATAACATACCCCCAAAATAATACACCAGACATTTCCTTTTGATAAATACCATTTAATTGAGTTATTTGACTTAATTGAATTGCAGGAGGTGAAGTTGTTAAAATAAATGCAACTAATAAAAATATTGGATCATCTAAAATACTAATTTTTAAAAATTTAACACAAATTGCAATAAATGGTAATAAAAATATTGATGGTAAAATCATTCTTGATAATAATGAACCAAATATAATTTTATTATAATGTTTTGATGGAGGTGGAACATCATTTGATGGATATAAATTGGAACCTAAAACTATTAAAATTAAAGGAATTGATACTGAACCTAATTGACTAATTGATTTTGTAACAGTATTTGAAATAAATGTACCTTTTGTAAAAAATAATTCACGAAATTTTGGTACTGATGCAACAATAACTGAAATAACCATTGCATATAATGGAGGATTCATAAATTTAAGAATTGTTTGAAAATATGAATTAATTTTTGATGATAAAGTTTTTGAAGAATTTATTGAACTTGTTAAATTTGTTGAATTATTTGATGAATTTATTAAAGTTTCAGTTAAAACATAACCAGTTGATGGTCTTGAAAGTAAAGATGATGATTCATTTTGATCATTTGAAGGATTTAATCTTTGATTTATTTCATAATTTATTTGAGATTGATTTTCTTCTAAATTTGAAGTATTATTATTATTATCAATATTATCAATATTACTTGTATTTTCTTCATCTCCTAAATCTTCATTATCAGTATTTTCAACAACATTTTCTTGAATTGGAGGAGATTCATCATCATTTTTAACAGCATAAGTATGTAATTCAGTATGAGATCTTTTCCTTAATAATTTATTATAACCCCAAGACCATCTTAAAACTTGACCTAATTGTTGAAAAATTAATAAATATAAAATACCTCTTGAAGCAATTTGATCTTTTGTATCATTTTCTATATCATCCCAATATAAATCAGGTAAAGTATAAGCTAATGATAAAGTTAAAGATACTGGTAAAGAATTAGAATTACCAAAAACAGCCATTGCAGTAACAAATTGAGTTTCTGGATCATTTAATTGTAAAATTTTACCCATAAATTTTGATGATAAAAATGAAATACCAGTTGATAAAAAATAAAATATTGGTATAATTATAATATCAATCATTTTTTCTAAACTTAAAGAAGGAGCTAATTTTGTGAAAACTAAACATGGAGTAAATAAATCAACATTAAGTGAACTTAAAACTTTTTGACCATTTGTGTTTAATAACCCAGTTTTAGCAGCTACCCAACCAGCAAAACAAATTATAACAACTTCTAAAACTGCTTCAAATGTTAATCTTGTTATATCCAAATATGATAAGTCTGTTGGATTAGATTTAAAAAGAATCATTGTTGGTAATATGATTTTGGGATGTTTTGGAAAATTTGGCAAAAATTTGTCCAACTTGTGGATGGGAAGGATAATTGTGCGATAAGATAAGATCTTTTAAAAATAAATTTTAAAGTTAAATTCTTTTATTATGTAGATTGTATATAGATCTTAGAAGGATAAGTAAACAGGAAAGAGTAAAGAATTAAAGGGATATTGAATAGTGGACTTACTGGTTATAGGATTAACAAGACCAATTACACCTTATAAAACGTTGTAATATTGGAATTAATCATTTTGTTTGAGGCTTATAACTTTCTCCTCTTGAGATGACCTGATGCAATTTAACTTTTAATATGTAACTTAAAGTAAAGTAGAATTATTCTAGATTTATTACTTTACTTAATATTGTATTGTATTGTTATGTTTTATATTGTTTTATCTAGCAGTTGTATGGGAATATCTTTTAATACACGTGTATTCGATCATTACACTACAGATGAGACGATCAGAATACAAGAATACAAGAATACAAGAATACAAGAATACAAGAATACAAGAAGTAATGGAATGATATAAGAATACTAGTAATGACTGCCTTCATTTGTCACTGTTTGGTCAGATAAACCATGTTTTGTGACGATTTGTACTTCTTTGTGTCTTGTGACTATAAATTACTCTTATCTTCAGTTTATAAATTCTTATCTCTAAATACACTAGTTGAAACAGAAGGATGTATTATAAAATTAATCCATACTCTAATTCATATACATTAATACTTTCTACCACTTAATAATCATTAATTTCAAGTGGTATAATATATTGGCTTGTATTTGTATATTCTATTTGGTTTGTTTCAGTGTAATATTCGCTTTTAGAAGGGGTCCTAATTAAAAAAAAAAAATAGGTTGGTGAAAGTGGTGGTAGAAATGGTACCGAGTGGTGGTACGAGATGGTAGTAAATGGTACCCATCCCATGAGACTTTTGGTCCCAAAATTCCAAAGCAGAGAAAAAAAGGACAAAAACATCGCGAATCGCGGTTGTAAACAAATTAAAGATGGATGATACTAATGATACTACTGATTCATTTGATTTAGATCAGATAGGTCAATCTACACCGATGAACTCGTCGTTTCTTTCGCCCATGAAGAAACTCGATGGTTTGAATTTGAATAATGATTATGAACAAGATGAAGATGAAGATATACTTAAAGAAGATGTTAGAAATTCTATTATTCTTGAAGAGAATGAGAATGAGAATGAGAATGAGAATGAAGGAGATGTAGTAGTAGAAGACGAAGAACAGGAAGAAGAAGAGGATGATGATGAATATGATGTGTTTGGAGTAGGAGATAGGACGATAGAGCATTCGACGGATGAAGAAGATTTCGTAGATATGAAACCAGTGTTTATAAATAAAAGGAAAAGAGAAACTAGTGATATTGATATGATTACACCAACATCTAATCAATCCTCAAATTATCAAACTAGTAAAATGTCAATTTGTTCAAACATCACATCCACATCTATAGGAGGACACTTGAAATTAAGTTTCCTGAATTCAGATTCAACACCTTGTCCACCAATGAAAAAAAAATTCAGATTAGAAACCCCCAGCACTAAGAAATTACTAGATTTATCGAACTCCAAGAAGACATTGGTTCATGACTTGCCTGACTTCCAATACTCCGCCACACCAGAAACACATTATACAGACCATGATCATGATCATGATAGGAGTGGGTCAAGTTCACCAATTGAGATAATTAAGAATCAACAACAATCTACTCCAATTTCACAATCGACACCATCGAATTCTCGTGCTCCATCACCGGTGATGCAGTCCCAAGGAACAATCAATGGATACACACTTCTAAACCGTGAGGTTGACCCAAGTCAGCGACAAAATGAGTATGAAGAAGAGGAAGTGGAAGTGGAAGAGGAAGAGTTTGTGGAGGAGGAAGTGGAAGAAGTAGGCGATAAACGTATAAATGATCCTTACTTACATGCCCCCGATCAAATCATAAATACAGATTTAAGAAACACGTATATGACGAAGAAGTATACTTTACCACTTTTAACAATCCCGAATACGAAGGAAGAAATTTTAGAAAAATTGAATAATGATAATATACTTGAGTTTTTCATAACGATTAAGAAACCAACAGAGACAATATTAGAAGTTTTAAAAAGGGAAAGAATAAGGTGGCACCCTGATAAATGGGTTAATGAGACTTTTGACCCAGATTATGTGATATCGATATCTAAAACGATTAATTCTATTATAGAGACCAATGAATTATGAATATGACAGCATTGAATATATATATATATATATATATATCTAAGCTTACTAAATTTCTCTCGCCTATTAAGAGCCTATATTAAGAGTTTGAGGAAGAAAAAAGAGGGAAAGGAGTAGCACTAAAATACATTAAATTACTTACCAATTGGAGTTTTCTCTATATCACCATCCTCTTTATCATTCAACGTAGCAGTTTCATCATCTTCATCACCCTCTTCATCTTCAAGATCGACATCGACATCGACATCTTCCTCTATATCTTCCTCTATATCTTCACCTTCTATATCTTCCTCCGCATCGTCACCATCTTCACCATCTTCACCTTCAACCTCAACCTCCTCATCTTCACCATCTTCACCATCTTCACCTTCATCCTCTTGATCGTCTTCTTCCTCTTCATCATCGTCATCGTCATCTTCATCAACTTGTTGTTCGGGTGGGTAATCATCGCCAGCACCCTCGTTATCCCATACAATATTAAACCTCGTCACCCTTGGTTTTTCCGCCAAGATGTTACGTACAACATGGTCGACTTGAACTTTAGCAGGTGGATTTTCCCTTAATTCCTCTGAATCATATTCATTATTAACGTAATACCCTACCCTAACAAATTCCCTATCAGCGTAAGAACAACTCAACAAAATAACTGTGACACTAACCAATTCACTCGCAGGAATCAACTCTGGACTCGGTGGATCAGCTTGGAAGATGAATTTATTTACACCAACGGGGACGGGGCCTACCAAGATTGAATCTAATTCTTGATCGTGATCGAGTGAATGAGATGAACCAACATAAGTTAATTTCCATTCTAAATCATCTTTTAATTGTTCTAAACATTCGAATGTGATTTCGAACTCGTATGGGTCTGTGAATTTGGCTGGGTTGTTTAAGACTTCAATACCTAAAAGTGAAACAATTGACATGACGCGTAGGGTTTAATTTTTTTAATTTTCTTAACAGAGTAAAGTCTGAGAAGTTTTTGAGAACCTGTAAAAATCTGTGAGAGTGAGAGAGTGAGAAATTGAGAAATAAGAGGGAATGGATTATGATACACAATTAGAGAAAGATATTGCTTCCAATGATGGTGATATAGGCAAAGTCTACAACACATTACAAGAAGAGTTCTTCATCAAATACAACAAATCCATCAAACTTAATAACTTTGAGAAAAATCAAATGAAATTACTATCATTTTACAAAAGACGTAATAATGCTTTACTCGACTTACTATCTGAACTCGAAACAAGCCTTGATAAAACCCCAACGAATGAAGAAATTAAGGCTAGGATAGAGAACATTAGGAGTATGAATAAGAATGTGAAGTTTAATATGGATAAGATCCACCCGGATAAACTTAAATCGTTGAAGATGGATTTATTCTTGAATGAGTCGATTTCTGAATTGGAGATAGATGATTTAATTAAGATTTCAAAGAATCCAGAAGATATTGAATTTTGGCTTAGGAGAAATCAACCGAATTTAGTGTTGTCACGATTCAAACCAATTGAATTCAAAAATAATACTTTGGTTAAAACCGATACGAATTTGGATAATTTGAATAATAGTTTGAATTATCATTTTAATAGTATTAAAAAGAGGAAGAAGGTGTGAGTTGAGTGGGAACCCACCCCCCCATTCCCTTAAATGTGTATTTAAATATATGGATGTAGGATATGGTTTGTAGGATCTATTTATTCCTCTTTTTTATTAAATTTTCTAAAACTTCTCTATTATCAAGGAATAAATTAAATATAAAATTACGTTTACTAAAATCATAACTTGATTGATCAATAATTTTAATAATTTTTAAAAAATTATCATAATTAAATAATTCTGGATTCTCTTTTTTCAAAATAATTAAATTTTTAACTGATTTTTTTTCAATCCTTGGTACTTTACTCAGAAATCTATAAATTTCTGAAGCAACTTTATTATCTTCTATAATTTCTTCATTTATAATATTAACTGATGATATTGTATCTAACAGTTCAACATTAAATATTGATTTTTCTGGTGATGGATAAGCATAATTATTATTCATCATTAAATAATCATTTTCTAATGAGTTCCCATTTTCATCATTAGAATTTGTATATAAATTACTTCCAATCATATTATGATTCAAATTATTTGAATATGAATTAATTAATGATGAATTAGTATTAGTTATCCAACCATGTTCATCTAAGATTTCAATACCTTCATTACACATTGAAATATTCCCAATTTGATAAAATATTAAACCTTTAATTGACCAAGTATTAACAGTTTCTAAAGATTCTATAAGGTATGATAGAAATTCTAAATCAATTAATTGAATACCAAATTTCAGTGCATTAATCTCTCCAAGGACCCATAAATTTTGTTTTAAAATTTTAAATTCAGTTGGTTCAAGATTAATTGAATTTTCTATACTAGTTTTAATATTATTTATTAATTTTTCAATAAAATTGTTTTCAATATTAAATTTATTGAAAAAATTTAGTCCTTGTTTAGTATCAAGTAATTTCTTTAAGAAAAAATTGTAATTAATTTTTTTATCATTATTGAAATAAGGATAAAAAATTTGATTGAATTTATATTCATAAAATTTTAAAATTTCTAAATTTTCATATTGTTTTAACCATATTTTAAAAGTTGTTTCAATGTATCCAAATTTATGTAAGTAACTAAAACCTTTAGAAATTGATAAAAAACTCGATAATAAATTATCTTCTTTAATTTCTGAATTTAACCCTGATGATGATCCAGTTTCATTAATTAATTTATTATTATTATTATTATTATTATTATCAGCAATTTTTAAAATATCTAATGGAGGATTATATTTTAAAATTTCATCTAAAACAATTGGATTATTATAATTAAATTTAATTAAATTAATTAATGGTTTAACTAAATTTGAATCATAAATATTTGTCATAACTAATTTAACAATTAATTTATCATCTAAATTTAATGAAGGTAATAAATTAATTAATTTTAATTTTAAATTTAAATTACTAATCATTAAAGATTTTGATAATAAATTAATTAAATTTTGATTTTGGAAACTAACATTTTTAAATAATAAAATTATAAAATAATTATTTAATTCATTAATTTGTGATGAATCAATTATATTATTTAAAATTTGGAAAAATTGCCAATAATTTAATAATTTTATACCATTATTATTATAAGTTAATTTACCAATAAATTTAATATAACCAAAATTTGAAGTTTTAATTAATTTTTCATAAGATAAAATTGGATCACTTGAATAAATCCCACTAAATTGATCAATTTGACAAATTAATTCAATCATTTGTAATAAAATTTTATTTTTAAATAATAATTTTACACCATAATCATTTTTAGCAAATATTTCAAAAACTAATTCACCAACTTTAATTATTTTATTTGATAATTTAATTTTTAAATTTGGACTACAAAATCTAAATTTAAATGGTCTATAAAATGATAAAATTCTTTTAAAAAATTTTGGTTGTTTTTCAATAATTTCAATAAATCTTGTACTAAATTGTAATGGACCTTCAAAAATTAATAATATAATATTCCAATCCCAATCAATAAATTCTTTTGTAGCTAAAACTTTTGAAGAATTAATCATTATTTTAAATTCATTATCTTCAACATTTTTAGGATTAAATTTTAAATTTTGAATTTTTAAATTCCTAAAATTACTTAAATTATTTAAATTATGATTATTTATTTGTGATAATGATGATAAATTAATTGAATTTGAAAAATCAAATTTATAATATTCATTTGGTAAAATATTTTTTGAAAATTTATATAAATTTGAAATTAATAAAATTACTTTATCATTTAATTTAGTATTTAAATTTAAAATTAATAAATCCATTAAATTAATTTTAATTAATATTGAAGTAATTAATCCTTGAAAATGATGTTTATAATGATTAATTAAATTATTATGATATTGATTATTATTTTGATTATTTCTTTGATTTTCATCATTTAAAAAATCATCATCATTTGAAGAATAAATAAAAGATTTACTACCAAATTTAATTAAAAATTCACCAATTGGTGAATTTTTTAACCATGGTAAAGTTTTAATTAATGTAATATCTAATAATATGTCAATTATAAATTCTTTTAATTTTAAATTTGGTTTTTTTAAATTATTTATAAAATCTTTTAAAAATTTAAAATCATTTATTGATGTTGAAATTAAACCATTCCAATTTTTTAAAAAAATAGTTAATAAAAATGAAATTTTTTGAAATTTTAATATGGGGAATTTTAAATCTGATCCACTACTATTACTACTATTACCACCACCACCACCACTATTACCACCACCATTACCTCCTATTGCCGATTTATTATTTGATGAATTCGAACCAGTCGAATCTGGATAATCATTTTCAAAAATCAGTATTAAATTTTTTAAATTATAACCATTTCTAAAAAAAATTTTAAAATCATTTAATTCTAATAATTTTGTTATAATTAAAATTGAATTTAATTGAATTGTTAAATTTGAATTTAAATTATTATCAATTATTAAATCAATTAATAAATTTAAACCATTTGAATGATACATAATTGGAGGATTTATAATTGAAATTTCTAAAATTAATTCAATTATTAAATTTTTAGCAAAAATTGATTCATAAATTAAATAAATTAATGATTTAATTAAACCAATTGATAAATAATTTGATCCATTTTTAATTGATAAAAATTTTTTAATTAATTTAATTGATTCTAATTTTTCATTATTTGTTGAAGTTGTTGTACAAATTATTGATGAATTTGCTAATGCTAATGTAGGAGTTGAAGTTAATTGTTGAATTAATAAATTATTATTATTATTATTATTATTATTATTAAAAGAATTTGAATTATTTGAATTTAATGAAATTGAAGAATTTGGATTAATTGTTGAATTAATTGTTGATGATGAAATTGTTGATAATGAAATAATTAAAAATATTAAAATTTTATTTTGAACTAAAATATATAAATCATCTTCATCAATTATCAGATATCTTAAAATTTTATAATATAAACATTTAAATTCAGTTTTATTACTAATTATTAAATAATTAATTTTACTTAATATAACTGATAAATTTAAATTATTTTTTAAATTTGGATCTTTACTTAATAATTCAATTAATTTATTACCATGATTTAAGATTAGACTTGGTTGTGAATGAATTGTTGGGAAATTATGAAGATAATCATTTAATTCCCATGTAGTTGATGTTGATGATTGGTCATTATTTAAGAAATCATTATTATTTGGATCATCATGATGATTTAGACTAGTTATTGATATTGATCTAATTCTATTAATTTTATTATCATTCATTGATGGTTTTAAATTTTAATGCGAATTTGATTATCTAGATATATTATCTAGATATATTATCTAGATATATTATCTAGATATATTATGATGATTAAAGGTGTTAAAGGAATCAAATTACTGTATAGATATTAGGATAACAAGGTATTAAGTAGTTAAGTAGTTAAAACAGTAAGATAGAAAGTAGTTACGTAACTTTTTAGGGGTTCTAGTTTACTAATTTCTTATAGTCCCATTAGTCCCATTTAACTTGACTTTAAAACCTCTAAAAGACCTTTTAAAGACTTACAAAAAAGAATAAAAGACCTACTACTTAACCCTATAATAGAAACACTACTTTTAATTAACCGCCCAGTACCTTTTAAAAATCTATCCAATAACACTTAAAATTACCAAATAAAAAATAAAAAGAACTAAAACAATTTAAAAACTATCTAAGTATAGAAGTATATAAAATACAATTGGTGTGGGAATAAAGGTAAAAACATACACTATAACTATAACTATATAAAATTTGGGAAATTGGGGGGGGGCCTTACGGCGGTTAAAAAAACTTAACTATCAAAACAACTGAATAAAATATCTAGTGAAAAACACACACTGGCGATTAAATGAATGGTTATTAATCTAATACTTTGTATTGTTGGATTCTTATAATAGAATGTATTTTGGAAGTAATGATTAAAAGTTATTATTTAAAATATTAACACTAGAATTTTATTGCAGTTTTGTGGTTAAAGTAGAAGGAGAAAAAAAAAAAAAAAAAAAAAAAAAAGGGGGTCACGCCTTTTTTTAAAAGATTAAAAATTATCATTGATTATGTAATTGCTTATGTAATTGGTTATGTAATTTATTATGTAATGGGTTACATAATCGATTACATAATGGCTTACACAAGAATTGGAAAGACTCTCCACCATTCCAATCCCAAAGAGGGAATTGTGTTTTGTGCTGTTTTTCGCTGTTTTGTGCCATTACGTAAGCACGATAGTAAAAGAATTGGTGATGGTGGCTGACGTAATCTCCCTCGCTTACGTAACACGAAAATTGGAGTAAAAAGTAAAATAATAATAGTATTTTAAAGTAACATTAGAAAAGATAAGGGAAAAAGAACGGGATTATTCAATGATTTCTCCAATGATTTCTCCAAAAGGTTTATTAGAAAGTTATTTAGGTCCTTTTTTTAGAAAGGATATCCTCTTCATTATCTTCATTAATTTTCTTTTATAGATTTAAATAATGTTACTCCCCCCCTACTATCTTTTATTAATAAGTTATAATATTATACTATAAGTAAAAATCCTCTTAACTCTGTATCTCTGAAGAATTCCGCATTCACACGACCCCGGTAACCAAACCACCAAAAAAAAAGGAAAAAGAAAAAAAAAGCGATAAAAAAGAATTGTGTCCAACCAAAAAATTTGAACGAAATTTTATCTGATTCAATTTAAAACAATTTAAAAGTATTTCATTATCAAAATCCCAAGAAACATATCTTACTTTGAGTATATTAAAAGAATTTATAACTGGTAAGTTAGTGTGTATTGTAGTATATTAATTTCTTACCAAATTGTGTGTGTGTGTGTGTGTTTTAAACAAAAGTGAGTGGTTATAATATATCTTCTCGTTTCTTTACAACATAACTGACACCCCCCTTATTACAATCAAAAATATTACCTTTTAAATAAATCAAAAGAAAGGTATTAAGGCAATAGAATATCCATATTAATTTAGGTAAGGATGTCACAAGTTAATAGAAGAAGATTATCATTATTTTCATTTGGTTCCAAAGATGAATCAAAGAATAATAGTACCGGGATTAGTGGCACAGTTAATTCAAGTACAAATTTAAGTAGTAATTTAAGTAGTAATTTAACTAGTAGTAATACTATTGTTGAGAATAAACCAATCCCATCAAGACATAATTCATCAAGCAATTTAAAGAATTCACCAAATTCTTCAAGTTTTAATTCACCAAATTTAACAAATTTATCAAATTTATCAAATTCAACAAATTTATCAAATTCAACAAATTTAAATTCACCAAATTCTCCAACATTATCAGATTCTTCAGATATTTTTGAAAGATCAGTTCAAGAAAGACCATTATTACTTAATTCTAGAAGACCAACATTAACAAAATTAAAACTGAGAAATTCATCAATTTCATTATCAAATTCAACTTTAAAAACTGAAGATTTTGTACCTCCTGCTTTAGATGCAAGTACTTTATTCTTAAATGATTCTAAATCAAATTTAGATGATATTGAAATGATTTATAGTCCAAGAAGAAATAGTTCAGTTATGGGTTTAAATGCTGCATTAGGTAGATCACCATCAAGAAAAAATTCAGTTTATTCAATGACTCAATTGAATAATTCATATAATACTAGTCCAAATTTACCACCTCAATTAAATATAATGAGTATTAATCCTGCTGGTTCAACTGGTAATGGCAATCCTTCACAAATGGGGAATTCAACATCATTAAATTCAACAAATTCTCCAATTCAATCATTTATCCCAATAAATTCTAATTTAAATCAAAGTATTGGTAGTCCAATGTCACCTACATCCCCACCGAAATTAACATCATCTAAATCTTCAATTTCTTTCTACTCATATGCAGATTTATTAAATAATGATGAATTCGCTAAGAGACCAAGTTTTAATACTTCACACAGTCAAGGGATTGTCCCAACTAGGAAAAGTTCAATTCATTCAAATTCTTCACTTTCAAATAGTGGTACTTTACCAGCTAAGAATTCTAAAAAATTTAACAGTTCATTAAATAAGTTTTTAATTAGTCCTGAAAGCAGTGATAGTGAAGATGATAAAGTTAGATTGGAAGATAATGAAAGTTTGATAAGTTCTAGTGTAGGAGATTGTTTAAGAACCTCACAAGCGGAAATCGAACACCAATAGGTCCCCCAGGTCCCCCAGGTCCCCCAGGTCCTATAAGGTCTTGTGTTAGATTGTTTAATTTAGAAGTTTTATGTTTAAAAGACTGTTATTTTATAGGGAGAAAACAAAAATTTAAAAAAGTATGGATTTTGTTTTATGGTTAAAATCTGAATTATGAAATTTCAGTATGTATATTAATGAATATTGTGTTATTTTTACCTAATTACTCTTTACCCAACCTAACTACTTAAATAAAAACTATAAATAATTTTTTCTATTTGCAGTTCTAATAAATTTCTTTAATTGCCATTCAATATCAGAATCTTTATCATCCACATTACCTAATCTTAATTCAAACAATTTCATTTCAAATCTTGGTCCAATTTCACTTATTTCTACTCCAGTCTTAGTTTTCACATACATATGATGACGCACTGATATAAAATCATCTTTATTTATAAATGTTATGACTCTGTTACTTTCCTTCACTCCAGGAGGGAACAAATGTTTCAAGATATTTTCAACTCTAAGACCTAATTTCGTCGTAAATCCTTCGAATATCAAATGTGGATATTGTTGTGAAATATTACCTAAATCTGGTAAATCATGTCTTAATTTCACGTTATGTAATGTGAATAACGCAGATGGCCCATGTGGGAAATGGTTTATGGTGATTGATGTTGGTAGACCTCTATGTTCATGAAGTATAATCATATCATTGTACCCAGATTTTATCAGCAGGCCGATTAAATCAGGTATAACGTAACCACCTCTATTAACTTTTCTAGAATTTGGAATTAATAATTGAATCTCCTTCGAGAACTGAAGTAATTTCACACTTGGGGATCTCGAAGTCGTGACTAAGATCTCAGGATCTTGGATACCACTCATCTTGGAGTATTCATCATCGATATTGATTTGTTCACTTTCATCATATATATAATCCTTTTGTAATTCTTTATCTTCACTGAGTTCTTTGGAGAGCGGTTTCCCACTGGCCAACGCAGCTTTCAATTGCTGACGCTTCTCGGAGAGCTTGGATTCTTGGAGTTCAAGTGACTTACGGTACAAGTAGTCTCTTCTTTCTCTGGCTTGTTTCCTAATCATTTTGAGATGAGATGAAGTGAGATGGAAATGAAAAATTTCGCGAGGGTTTTGAATCAGTGTATAAATTTGGTGAGAGTCGATTACTTGATTTTAGAGGTTTAAGTGGGGGGTGTAGGCTGTTCTGTACAAGTAGGTGGTTAGTACCAGACTACTAGCGTTCTACTATTCTTCGTCAAAAAAAAAAAAGGCAAAAAAAAATAGTGAAAGCTTCAAAATATATAATTTAAACCTCTCATACAAGATACACAGTAACAAGAATCCTGTAAACTATTTAAAAAAACACTAGAAATACTTATTATATATCTATAGAAGGTACTTAAGTTGAAATGGTAACAAAAAAAATAAGCCTGCCGGTCCCAGGAATCGAACTTGGGTTTCTTCGGCCACAACGAAGTGTACTAACCACTATACTAGACCGGCTAATTATGTTTTCCAAAATTGCTGGAAAACCTAAATTTTGGAGGCCAGAGGTCACGTGACCGTTTTAGTTTTTGGTTTATTTAAGGTTATTATCAGAGAAATTTTTTGAATTTATTCTTTCACAATGACCATGATGTCGTTGGGTATATATTAATATTTTTGAATGAATCTAGAGTTTGGTATGGCGTAAATAAAGAGTATATTTTAAAATTTGATTAATCTTGAGATTTAAAGATTTTGGATGTGATTAGGTAGATTTTTGTCTATCTTGATAGATTTTTCCATTAACAATTACACTAAAACATGCAGCTTAGATAATCTATAGATTTCTTAGGTATATATTCTCTAATATATATTTTGTATTAAAAAAAAAAA